>WOXC01002925.1:0-459166 GCA_011680675.1 Gymnobelideus leadbeateri | reverse complement strand
TTGCACTCTTTCTACAGCTAAAACAAAACCAGCAGCGTTGACTTTAATATACTCTCAAGCAGCAATGCCCTACCACTCCTAATAAAGTTGAAATTTTAACCTCCCCTGACCATTCTTATGTACCTGGTCTTTGCTAGGCATGCTAGAATGCCTCTTTAGGGACAGGCCCAGCTTCCCATTTTCAAAATATCCCCAGTACAGCCTTTAGCGCTTATTTGGGCATATGCTTTAGGTATGAGGTAATCTTAAAGGGAGAAAAGGGCTTATCCTTCCTTTGGCCGCCACCTTTGGAATGTGGCCATTTCTGGCCAGGTATTACTTTTTTTTCTCTCTCCTCTGGACAACTCCTACTACTTAATCAATGACTTCTACCCCACCCCTTCTGAGAGCTTTCTCTGAATTCACGGTGGAGAAAGGGAGGAAAGATTGAATGAGGCCATGTATTCCAACAGCCCAACCTTGTCCTACATAGTAGCAGTAGAATTTTGACTTTTTTTAGCGAAGATCAGAGGAAGAAACCCACATCTACTTTTAGTTCTGCCTTTTGGAAAGTTCATTTTTCAAAAATTCCAAATTGTAACATAAGATTCCTACTTACTGTGTGACTCTCAGTAAGTCACTTAACCTGTTTGCCTCAGTTTCCTCAACTGTAAAATTATCTAAATAATAGTACCTACCTCCTGGGGTTGTTGTGGCAATAAGATGATGAGAAAATGTTTGTAAAAAAATGTTTAGCAGAGTGCCTCGCATATAGTGGCTATTACATAAGTGTTAGCTATTATGATTATGACAAAATGCTGGATATAGAAAATTTTAAAAACAGTGATGGGATGAGGGTGCACGAACAACTGGAGGTAACTGAGAAGGTCTCATGAAGGAGGTGGTAGTTGAGCTGAGTCTTGAAGGTAGATGGGTTTTGAAGAGGTCATGTCGATGAAGGAAACCTTTCTAGGCATGGGGGACAGACTGTATAAAATTATGGAGGAATGATATAGAATGTAAGTAAGTCAGTTTGGATGAACTATAGCATGTGAAAGATAGGATGGAGGGGGTGGAGCCAAGATGGCGGAGTAGAAACAGCGTGTCCAAGCCACTCTGCCCCCAGATTTCCTCCAAACTATGTAAAAGGGGACTCTGAACAACTTCTGGAGCCCCAGCACCCACAGAACGACACAGAGAAGCTAACCTCTCACTGAGGACAGCCCAGCAGCCCTGCAGGAAGGACCAGTGGTTTGGGAGCCTGCAGCAAGCAGAGCTCAGGGAGCCAAGCACAGGTCCGGTCCACCTGAGTTGAGGTTTTAGCCCCAGGGCGGCAGGGCCAGCAACCGGCTGGAGAGACCCCAGAACACCAGCAGCTGTGGCGATTACAGAATTATCAACATAGACATGCCTAGGACAAAGTGAGAGGTTAGTGCCCTATGGACTTTGGGACCAGTATTTGGGGAACTCGTCAGCTTCCTCCCCTGGGGGCTAGAAGCTGCTGAGGAGACACGCTATTTTGCAGTTTTCAGAGGCAGCTCCAGCTCCTGGCCTGCAAACTGTAGGGAGATCCAGCAATCAGTCTTGGGGGATAATCACTCTTGCTTTAACCTCCCTGGATCTGGATTGTGATCTGGGGTGGAGGTCGTGGGTGGGTTTCCAGCTTGCCAGAAATGGAAGTTGCCCCTCCCCCCCACATGTTCGGGATGAAAATTCCCCTATCTGGTGGCAAAGACACAGTGTGGCAACAAGCCCAAAAGTCAAGTAATTAAGTGGCAACACGCCAAGGCAAAGGAAACAAACAGAAAAATGCAACCCTAGACTCCTACTTTGGGGGCAAGGAGAGTCAAAGCATGGAGCGGGAAGAGGACTGTGAGGTCAGAAGTTCTCCTCCAAAAGCCCCAGGGGAAAATATGAGCGGGTTACAGGTCATAGAGGACCTTAAGTAGGACTTTAAAAATCAAATAAAAGAAATGGAGGAAAAATTGGAAAGAGAAATGAGAAGGATGCAGGAAAAGTATGAAATGAGGGTCAACAGCCTGACTCAGGTAAACAACACCTTAAAAAATAGACTAACTCAAATGGCAAAGGAGGCCCAAAAGGGCAACGAGGAGAAGAGTGCCTTAAAAAGTCGAATTTGCCAGATGGAAAAAGAATCTCAAAAGTTCACTGAGGAGATTCATTCCTTCAGAGTTAGACTGGAGCAAATGGAAGCTAATGACTTTATGAGAAATCAAGATGCTGTTAAACAGATTCAAACAAATGAAAGATTAGAAGGCAATGTGAAATATCTCATGGGAAAAACCACTGACCTGGAAAATAGATCCAGGAGAGACAATTTAAAAATCATTGGACTACCTGAAAGCCATGATCTGGGGTGGAGGTCGTGGGTGGGTTTCCAGCTTGCCAGAAATGGAAGTTGCCCCCCCCCCCCACATTCAGGACGAAAATTCCCCTATCTGGCGGCAAAGACACAGTGTGGCAACAAGCCTAGAAAGAACCTAGAAATCACCCTTCAAGAAATTCTCAAGGAAAATTGCCCTGATGTTTTAGATCCAGAGGGCAAATATAGAGGTTGAAAGAATCCACAGATCACCTCCTGAAAAAGATCCCAAAAAGAAAACTCCCAGGAATATTATAGCCAGGTTCCAGAATCCCCAGATCAGAGAGAAAATACTACAAGCAGCCAGGAAGAAACAATTTCAATATTGTGGAAACACAATCAGAATAGCCCAGGACCTGGCAGCTTCTACACTGAGGGATCGAAGGGCATGGAATATGATATTCCAGAGGGCAAAAGAGCTGGGAATGAACCCAAGGGTCACCTACCCAGCAAAACTGAGTATTTTGTTTCAGGGGAAAATATGGTCATTCAGTGGAATAGAGGACTTTCAAGCATTCTTAAGGAAAAAACCAGAGTTGAATAGAAAATTTGACATCCAGACGCAAGAAGCAAGAGATGCCTGAGAAGGTAATCAGGGAAAAGAAATCAAAAGGAACTTATCAAAGTTGAACTATTTACATTCCTATATGGAAAAACAATAACTGTGACTGATGATATCTTTCTCACTATGAAAATAATGGAAGAAGGGTGTATGGTCATGTGAATACATATGTGAATGTGTGTGTATATGGTTACAATTATATATGGATAGAGGGCATAGGTTGAATTTGTTGGGAAGGGAGGATACTCAAGGGGTGAAGTTGTGAGGTGAGAGAGGAAAGTGGCAGGAGGAGATTGGGAGAGACAGGGTGGGGTAAACTATCTCATGTAGAGGAAGCAGGGGGAAGTGGTTGCAGGGGAGGGGAAAAATAGGAAGGCAAAAAGGCGAAACCACATTCTCATTGAATTTGGTTCAGGGAGAGAATGACATACATAATAGGTGGGACATCTCAACCTATAGCAGAATGGGGGGAAGGGGGAGGAGAGGAGGGATGATGGATGGGAGGGCATCCTTGGGGGGAGGGGAGGTTGGAGTTACCCACTATGGAAGAGGGACAGGATCAAGTGGGGAATGGACCAGGTGGGGGTGGGATGAGGGGGAGGGAATTATAAGCAGCCTTGTACAATATATCTACTATGATAATGTTTTGCATAGCTATACATGTACAACATATACTGAATTACTTATCTTCCCAGAGGGAATGAGTGACAAGGGAGGAAGGAAATGGATCTGAAATTCGAGGTCTTAAGATTAAATGTTTCAAATATATATAAATACTATTATTAATACTCTTTTGCTTGTAATTGGGAGATAAGATGTGCAGGCATTGGGACACAAAGATTCACCTTCCTCTAATGGAGAGGTTGAAGGGGGTTTGGGAGAGGATAGGGGAGAGAGCAGATTGGAGGAATCGATGTCTTGCGGGACTGTTGTTCTGGGAGGGTGGGTAGGGGAAAGACGGGGGGGGAAATGATTGTAACTCAAAATCTGGCAGAAATGAATGATGTAAAACAGAAGTTAATAAAGCATTTGTTTAAATAAAAAATAAAGATAGGATGGAGTCAAGTTGTAAGGTCCTTTAAGTGCCAAATAGAGGAATTTATTTTTTTATCATAGAAAAGATAGAAAACCATGAAGTTCTTTGGGAAGGGGAGTGATATGGTATGGCTTGAACTTAAGAATTATCCATTTGTCAGCTATGTGGAAGATGAAAGATTGAGAGAGACTGGATGTAGGAAGACCAATTAGGAGGCTACTGGAATTCAGACAAGGAATGAGGAAGGCCCTGAATTAGGGACATTGTAATTTGAGTAGAAAGTAAGGGATTAGATATAAGAAATGTTGAAGGTAGGGGTGGCTAGGTGGCTCAGTGAGTAGAGCATCGGCCCTGGAGTCAGAAGGACCTGAGTTCGGATTTGACCTCAGACACTTAACGCACACACAAACAAAAACCTAATTGTGTGACCTTGGGAAAGTTACTTAACTCCAATTGCCCTCCAAAAAGCAAAAAAAAAAAATGTTGAAGTAGCAAAATTCACAAAACTTGACACCTGATTGTGACTACGTGTGGTGATAGTGAGGAGACAAGGATGACTTTGAGGTTGTGACTAAGATTGGAAAATGTGAGTGTCCTCAGTAAAAACAGGCAACTTGGAAGGAGGGCTAAGTTTAGAGAAAAGGATGAATTCTGTGGGCACAGTGAATTTGAGATATCTATGGGATATCCAAGTTGAGATATCGAGAAATTAGTTGGAGATGTGAGACATAAGCTCAAGGGTCTCAAATCTTTGGGAAGAACAGAATCTCAGAGGAGAATTCCCCGAGAATATGACATCAAAGGCAGAAATGGAAGGGTTGATGTTGGCAAAAACAAGGGCTATCTCATTTCCCAAGATTCGAAGAAAGAAGAAATGGGGGGTAATGCTGAGGTAATTGTTAGTGTGAAATTGAAAAGGAGAGGGAAATTGATTTGTTTTTGTTGAAATATGAGGCAAAATCTGCTGAGAGGGAAGAAAAGATAGTATAGGTAGCTTGGGAAGAAAAGGTTTGGAACAGTCCCTGTGGAGAGTGTGATATAGTAACTCAGGGAAGGACAAAAAAAAGAAGTCACCTGCAGGAGTGAGGGCTCAGGAGAGATTGAAATTTGTAATGGAGTCACATGGCAGGGTATATGGAAAGTGACAGCCATGAGTGATGGCATGGCAGATTATTGAACTTCTAATGTTCAGCCTAATGAAGCAGTAAAGTAGACAGCTTTTGTCCAGCTTGTTAGCCAAGAGTAGGAGGGAAGGGAGATGATTTCCTCCTTTCCCCATGTTTTTTTTGGGCGGGGGGGGGTTTGCTTTTTGGAGGGCAATTGGGGTTAAGTTACTTGCCCAAGGTCACACCGCTAGTTTTTGTGTTAAGTGTCTGAGGCCAGATTTGAACTTAGGTCCTCCTGACTCCAGGGCTGGTGCTCTATTCACTGTGCTACCTAGCCGCTCCCCTTTCCTCATGTTTTTAAGACAGACCCCTGCAGGTAGGGAGAAGTGTTCAGAGTCTGATGATTTGGGTTTCTGGAAGATGTAGTCCCAAACAAATTTTTTCCTGCCTTGGGAAGCCTTGAGATTACTTCAAGCTCTGGATGTGGAGACACAAGTAGTTTCAAGTGATCAAAGAGATGGAAGGGGAGCTGGAATGAGTGAGTCACTAGAGACTGGGAACCAAGTGTTCAGCCTATGGGGCTGCTGCCATGACCCTGGGAGAACTGCAGCTACCTCTGCTTTCAGAGGCACAAATAGGATGGTGGTTGCTGACTTTTCACTTGGCAGAAAAAGTTCCAGACTGTGAAGTATGATTTCCCTTCCTTTCCTTTCTGTCTGAGTAGGATAGTAGCCAATTCTAACATTTATTCTGTTCTATTAAGCTCTTTTTCCAGTTTCTGTTTAAATTTACTTTTCTGGCTAGATATATCTAGTTGATTTAATAATCACTGTTATTTGGGGAACTGCAACAAAGAGAAATAGTGTTTGGGTGTTAATATATAGAAATAGAAAAAGGACCATTTCTTAAATTGTCTCATCCCCAAGGGCTAGAAGGGAATAACCATTTGTATGACATCTGCTATGTGCCAAGTGTTTTTTACAAGTATTATCTCATTTGATCCTCACAACAAACCTGTCATGTAAGTGATTTCCCATGTTATAGATGAAGAAACCGAGGCAAACAGAGCCTAAGCAACTTGCCCAGATTTGAACTACTTCTAGTACTTGTTTCCAGGTCCAGCTGAACCATCCACTGTATCAGCTGGCTACCTATAAAAATGCCATAGTCACCTAGTGAATTTAAAGTCCCCTGTAGACGAACACTAGCTTAGTTTTGTCTTTGTATTCTTGGGGCCTATCACAATGGCTGATCTGTGGTAGGTGTTTAGTAGTTGTTGGGCGATTGATTGTAGGGTTTGGGCATTTTCTCATGCTTTAGGTATTACCTCCACATGTGAGTAGGGCAGTCAAACAAAAGAGCAATCACCTACTACTCTAAGCCTTCAGTCTATTTCTTTTCCATAAACCCATGGGGACTTTCTTGTAGAAGGGTTATAGACAACTGTATTTGTTAAGTTTTCTGTGTAAATCATCTTTCACCCTTTTTGCAACTAAAGATAGCAAGAAAAAGCTGAGGAAAGGGAAATTATTGAAGCTAAGAGTTGTTGAGAGAGGCAGCATAGCCTAGAGATAGAGCTGACTTGTTCTGGATGTTTTCTGATCTGACCCCTCTAGAGCAGGGACCTACTCAGCCTTCTTATATCTGAATGTCAGATTTTCTATTCAACTCTGGTTTTTTCATCGAGAATTCTTGAAAGTACTCTATTTCATTGAATGACCATATTTTCCCCTGAAACATGATACTCAGTTTTGCTGGGTAGGTGATTTTTGGCTTTAATCCCAGCTTCTTTGACCTCCAGAATATCATATTCCAAGCCCCTTGATCCCTGAATGTAGAAGCTGCCAGATCCTGTGTTATCCTGATTGTGTTTCCACAATACTCAAATTGTTTATTCTTGGTTGCTTGTAATATTTTCTCCTTGATCTGGGAACTTTGGAACCTGGCTATAATATTCCTAGGATTTTTCTTTTTGGGATTTTTTTCAAGAGGTAATTGGTGGATTCTTTCTTTTTTTTTTTTAAGCAATTGGGGTTAAGTAACTTGCTCACGGTTACAAGGCTAGTCATTATTTGTGTGTGGGTGCTCATTTTCTGAGGCCGGATTCGATCTCGGGTCATCCCAACTCCGAGGCCGGCGCTCTTACTCACTGCGCCACCTAGCCGCCCCTATGGTGGATTCTTTCAACCTCTGTTTTGCCCTCTGGGTCTAAAACATCAGGGCAATTTTCCTTGAGAATTTCTTGGAGGATGATTTCTAGGTTTTGTTTTTGATCATGGCTTTCAGGTAGTCCAATAATTTTAAAATTATCTCTCCTGTATCTATTTTCCAGGTCAGTGTTTTTCCCAGTGAGATATTTCACATTGCCTTCTATTCTTTCATTTGTTTGAATCTACTTAACAGCATCTTGATTTCTCATAAAGTCACTAGCTTCATTTGCTCCAATCTAATTCTGAAGGAATGATTCTCTTCAGTGAGTGTTTGAGATTCTTTTTCCATCTGGCAAATTCGGCTTTTTAAGGCATTCTTCTCCTCATTGGTCTTTTGGGCCTCTTTTGCCATTTGAGTTAGTCTATTTTTTAAAGTGTTATTTTCTTCAGTCAGGTTGTTGAGTCTCTTTTCATGACTTTTTTGCATCATTCTCATTTCTCTTCCCAATTTTTCCTCCACTTTTTCTTGGAAGCTTTTGGTGCAGGAGTTCTGACTTCATTGTCTTCCTCCTGTTCCATGCTTTGATCCTTTTTGTCCCCAAAATAGGAGTGTAAAGTCGGGTGTCTCTGCTTGCTTTGCTTCCTTTGCTTGCTCATGTTGCCCCTCAATTACTTGACTTTTGAGCTTTTTTCCATGGTAGAACTCTGCTACCAGAGTGGGGAGCTTTGTCCCAAATCACTGGGTTTTCTCAGCTGCTGGAGCTATTAGTTGGGTGCCCTCTCAGAAGCCTTCACTGGCTGTGGCACACTGGTCACACACCCCAGGACCTCTACCCTAGACAGCAATCCAGATCCAAGCAGGTTAAAGCAAGAGTGATTACCCCTCAGAATGGTCGCTTGCTCCCCCTATAATCTGCAGGCCAGGAGCTCTGAAGCAGCCACATGGCAGCTGATGCATAAGCTGCTTCTCACCCTGGGCAGAGGCTGGACTGCACTCCTGGAGCCCATATTCCCAAAGTCTCACTTTGTCTTTGGCATTTATGGGTTGATAATTCTGGAAACTGCCACAGCTGCTGATGATCCACTCTCCTGATGTCCCTCCAGCTGGGTCTGTTCAGGCTGCCCTAAAACCTTGCACTCACCTGGGCTTGGCTCCCACCTAGTTGTGATCGACCCTTCCTGCCTATATGCTGGGCTGTCTTCAGCAGGAGGTGTGTTTCTCTCTGTTACTTTGTGGGTTCTGTAGCCCTAAAGTTTGTTTGGAGTCTTTTTTTATAGGTATTTGAGGTGGTTAAGGGGGGAGTACAGGGGGTCTTCCTGCTTCTATGCCGCCATCTTGGCTCCTCCCCTACCCAGTCTTGCAATGCCTTATGTGATTCTCTTGGACTTTCAAACCAGTTGAAAATCTGTATTGGTAGACAGCCACTTCTCCCCATTTTTTAAAAACAAAATATTATTAAGCAATAAATGTGTACCTATTAAAATGAACAAATTAAAGTTAGAGTACTTTGTGTAAATTGAATAAAACTCATTAAAATTAAATTATATTTACCATAGTTCAGTTAAGGAAACATTAATTACCTGTTACGCTAGGAGCTGGAGACACAAAGAAAAAATAGAAGTAGCATTTCTTACTCCCAAGGATGATAGTATCATAAATTTAGAGCTAGAGGGACTTTGTCTAGACTAGACAGTTGGACTAGTCAAACTCCCTAAATTTACCAAGGAGGAAACTGAAACTCAGAGAGGATGAGTGACTTCCCAGAGATCCCACAGAGGACAGAGGTCACATTAGAACCCAAGTCCTCTGATGGCAGCTAATATTTAGCTGGGGGAATATAGCATGTAAATGAAACATAATATAAATTAATTTCAAGATGGAGAGACAATGCTTCTAACTTCTCAGGAAAGGCATCACAATATAATGCTTTGAAGGAAGCTAAGAATTTTGAGACTTATCGGCAAGGTAGTAGTGAATTCTAAACTTGGAGGGCCACTTGTGCCAAAGCACAAATTAATCAGCTAGCAGGACAGTTTCACTAGGGAGTACATGCAGGAAAATAATACATAATAATCAGTCAGTCCACAAACATTTATCAGCAAGCACTCTGTGCTAGGTATTTTCTCACACTGCTATGCCCTAGATAGTTGGTTTAGGAAGAAGAAAATTAAACGTCTCTGGAAAGAATGTTTCGGTATTTTAAATGAAATGTGAAACCTCACACTTATGTAGCTGTTTGACCCTTGACATCTCTGATAACCTCAGTTTCCTCCTGGGTAAGATGGTCTTTCCCAGGTCTTGTTCTGCTGCAATCAGATCTAATTCATGTGCATTGATCCTATATGGGAACAAAAGATAAATGACAACATACAAAAAGGGAATAACAGTATAGCTACCTTTCAGGATAGTTGTGGGGATCAAATGGGAGGAGGACAATTTTAAAGCATTTTACAAGTCTTAAAGTGTTGTATAAATGTAACTGTTATATGACAATAAGGGAGATCCCTAATTATGATCCTTCTATGACAAAATTGATTCAACATTTCCTTTTTTTTTTTTAAAGAATATTTTGCCTCTAATCTGAAACTTAATTTTTGTAGTGCACATTAAGATTACAACTGGCACTGGAGGAAAGCCATGAAAACTTTTTGGTGAATTATAGCATTAAGGCCAATGAAGAAAAATTATAGTATTATACAGAAGTCTGAAAGCTGATTCATTTATCACTATAAAGTATTTGAATAATTTCTTTCTTTTTTTTTTTTGGAGGGCAGTTGGGGTTAAGTAACTTGCCCAAGGTCACACGGCTAGGTTTTGTGTATCTGAGGCCGGATCCGAACTCAGGTCTTTCTGACTCCAGGGCCGACTCTCTACTCACTGCACCACCTAGCCGCCCCTGAATAATTTCTTAAAAAGAAGATATTGACCAACTCTTATGTGTTGGACAGAATAAGAAAAAATAGTTTACATTACAGCTAAAAAGTTTTACATTAAACAGCAGTTAGAATTTCATAAAACTAAGGGATAGTAAATAGTGATATAGATTACGTGGAAGTTCTGTTATATGAAAAGCCAAACTTTCCTCCTCTTCTTATTACTCTGGACATATTCCTTTTGGACTAGGAAAAGGGAACAGACAGGGTCTCCATAACATGAGTGCTTCTAGGAACTATTTATGCACTGTGAGAAAAGCAATATTTATCGATTCTTTTTACTCAAGAACATTTAAGTGCCTACTATGTGCCAGACTCTGTTCTAAGTGCTGGGGCTTCAGGTACAAAGAATGAACCCATCTTGCAGTGAACTTATACACTAATGGGAAAGTCAAGAAGTACATATAAAATATATACAGCATAAATATAAAGTTAATAAGCACAAATGTATATAAAATAGGTATATACAAAATACAAGGTAGCTTGGGAAAAGAGGGCACTAGCAGTTGTATGATAGACTAGAAGGATGAGAGACTTGAGACCATTGAGGATTTCAAGGTAGTAAAAGCCTGAAATAAGGTAGTAGCTGTATAAGTGGAGACAAAGGATCAAATACAAGAGAATATGTGAAGGTGGGAGCTATAAGTTTTGACAACTAATTGGTTACATAAAGTGAGAATTCTAAGATAATGCCAAGATTTTGAACTTGAAACTCTGGAAGAATGATGGTACCTTCTGCAGAAATAGAGAAGTCTGACAAAGAGAGAGTTTATTTGGGAAAGATAATGAGTTCAGATTTGGACATGTTCAATTTAATATGTCTCCAGAAAATTAATTTTGTTGTTAGACAATTGGCAAAGCTAAGGAGAGATCCTGGATACAGGCCCGGTGGAGTCATCTGCATAGCCCCCATAGGAGCTGGGTTTTATGAATTTAGCAATAGAAGGAGAATAGAAGACCCAAGACAGAATGTTGTAGGTGTGTGATGTGAAAAATGAGCCCACAAAGAAAACTGGGAAGGAGCAGCTAAAGAAGAATAATCAGAAAAGATACTAGTGTCATGAAAATTCAGAGTAGAAAGTATCAAAACAGACAGGGTGCTCAACAGTATTGTGAATGAGAAAACGTGGTCAGAATTGGGGATTGAGACAGTAACTTTTATAGTAACTTTCGAGAGAGCAGTTTCAGTTAAGTAATAGAAGTTGGAAACTAGATTGCAAGGGCTTAAGAAATGAGAGGAGACCCTTTCCCCCAAGATGGCGCCGAAAGCGAGGAAGGAAGCCGTTGTCTCCCCCAAGACAGAAACCAAGTCCAAGGCTTTGAAGGCCAAGAAGGCGGTGTTGAAGGGTGTCCATAGCCACAAAAAGAGGAAGATCCGAACATCCCCCACCTTCTGGCAACCCAAAACACTGAGACTTGGAAGGCAGCCCAAATACCCTCGGAAAAGTGCCCCTCAGAGAAACAAGCTTGATTACTATGCCATCATTAAGTTTCCTTTGACCACTGAGTCTGCTATGAAGAAGATCAAGGACAACAACACCCTAGTCTTCATTGTGGAAGTCAAGGCCAACAAGCATCAGATCAAGCAGGCTGTAAAGAAGCTTTATGACATCAGTGTGGCCAAGGTCAACACACTGATCCGGCCTGATGGAGATAAGAAGTCCCATGTCCGTCTTGCTCCAGACTATGATGCTTTAGATGTTGCCAACAAAATTGGAATCAACTAACTTAAACTGTGTCCAGCTGTGTCCCATTCCACCTACAATAAAAAGTTTTCCAGAATAAAAAAAAAAGAAAGAAATGAGAGGAGAGGAATTAAGGCAGTGATTATAGACAGTTTTTTTCAACAAGTTTGGTTGAGAAAGGGAGAAATGATATAAAATGAAAGTTGGGGGTATTGTAAGGTCTAGTGAAGTTTTTTTTTTAAAGATGGATGTGATTTGAGAACTTTGGAATTCAGTAGGGAAAGAACCAGTTGATAAGGATATGTTAAATTCTACAGAGAGTGATGAATTGAGGATGCAATCTGCTGGAGAATATGGGGGAGAGGATGGGATCAAGTGAACATGTAGAACAAGCCTTCTATTTTTCTTTTTTTTAAAATGTTGTATTGAATTTTTTATTCATTTGTTGAACATTTACCACTTACATTTTAATCTGTACTACCCTATGCTGCCTCATAGCAATCACATACAAATCAGAGAAGAAGTATTCATAATCATGATCACAGAAATGAAAACTTCCTTTTTCCAAAGTTGGGAGAAAGGAAAAGAAAAGAGAGCAGATGATGTCAAATGGTTTTTAGATGAGAACTGGAGAAGAGGCAGCTTACACTGAATGGACTATATTCATTCATCTTTTTCTATAAAAATGCAATATCCTTAGCTGAAAAAGGGTGGGGAAGAAGATGTGGAGGGCTTGAGGAAGTAGGGAGAAAGTTTGGAATACATTCTGTGAGGAATGAGATAGGGAATCAGGGACAAATAAAATTACTATGTTCCTGTACAGAGGGTCTCTTTGAGGCTGGATAACACTAATTATGTACCCAGTCAGCAGGGTTGTTAGACTTCTTCCAGATTTCTTCAGGGCTAAGTTTTAACAAGGTAGGAGAGACAATACAACTTTGGTACAAATGGACCCAGAGCAGAAGATAGTGTAGAATTTAAATGGCTAATTATTGGTTTGAGTTTGTAAATGATGAAGGAAAGTGATGTCAGGGCAAGTGTGAAGGCCTGAAAAAGTAATGAGAAGTGGAAAGAATGGTTGTCTTAATGACATTTTAGAACAGGTATAAGGGAGTGAAGCGTAGAGGCAAGTGGAATGATAGATTATGATCATGGATTATGACTATGGAAATACCAGAGTTTTTTATTTTTAAGTATTTTATTTTTATTTTTCCCCAGTTACATGTAAAAAAAATTTTAACATTCACTTTTAAAACTTTGATTTCCAAATTCTCTCCCATCCTCCCACCCCACCCCCACATTGAGAAGACAAGCAGTTTGATATGTTATACATATGTAGTCATGCAAGACAGACCCATAATAGTCATGTTATGAAAGAAAACATAGACAAAACAGACTCAAGAAAATAAATAAAGTATAAAATAAAGTATGTTTCAATTTGTATTGACACTATAAGATCTTTCTCTGGGAATGGATAGATAGCACTTTTCATCATAAATCCTTCAGAGATGTCTTGGATCATTGTGTTGCTGAAATAGCTAAGCTTTTCACAACTGATCATCTTACAGTATTGCTGTTATTTTGTACACAGTACATTTCACTTTGCATCAGCCCATGCAAATCTTTCAGGTTTTTCCAAGAGCATCCTGCTCACTATTTCTTATAGTATAATTGTAGTACATCATAATCATATACCACAACTTGTTCAGCCATTCCCCAGTTGATGGACATCCCCTCAATTTCCAATTCTTTGCCCCCAGAAAAGAGCTGATATAGATATTTTTGTACATATATATCCTTTTCTTTTTTTGTTTTTTATCTCTTTTTGGATACAGACCTAGTCGTAGTATTGCTAGGTCAAAGGGTATCTAGGATTTTATAGCCCTTTGGGCATAGTTACAGATTGCTCTCCAGAATGGTTGAATCGGTTCACAACTCCACCAACACTGCATTAATGTCTCATTTTCCTATATTCCCTCCATCATTTGTCTTTTTCCTTTTCTGTCCTGTTAGCCAATCTAATAGGTATGAGGTAGTACCTCAGAATTGGTTTGATTTGCATTTCTCCAGTCAGTAGTGAGTTAGAGCATTTTTTCACACGGATACAGATAGCTTTGATCACTACATCTGAAAATTGTTCATATCTTTTGATCATTTATCAATTAGGGAATGATTCTTATTTTTATAAATTTGACTCAGTTTTCTACATGTTTGAGAAATTAGGTCTTTATCAGAGAAATTTGCTTCAATTTTTTTTCACAATTAATTACTCTTGCTAACTGTATTTCCCTCCATCCTATCCATCCCATTTATTCTATTCTCTCCCTCCTTTCACCCTATCCCTCCTCAAAAATGTTTTGCTTCTGAGTACCTCCTCCCCCAGTCTGCCCTCTCTTCTATCATAGCTGCCAATCCCCTTCTCTTATCCCCTTCTCCCCCTTTCCTGTAGGGTAAGATAAATTTCTGTACCCAATTGAGAGAGAGAGAGAGAGAGAGAGTGAGAGTGAGAGTGTGTGTGTGTGTGTGTGTGTGTGCGTGCGTGTGTGTGTGTGTGTGCGTGTGTGTGTGTGTGTGTGTGTTATTCCCTCTTTGAGCCAATTCTGATGGGGGTGAGGTTTATTTACTCCCCTACACCTCTCCCTTCTTCCCTTCCACTGTAAAAATTTTTTCTTGCTTCTTTTATATGAGATAATTTACCCCATTCTACCTCTCCCTTTCTCCCAATACATTCCTCTTTCACCCCTTAATGTAATGTTTTAGATATCATTCCTTCATATTAAACTTACACCTGTGTCCTCTGTCTATATATATTCATTCTAACTACCCTAATAATAATAAAGGTCTTATGAGTTACAAATATTTTCCCATGTAGGAATGTAAACAGTTTAACCTTATAAAGTCCCTTATGATTTTCCTTTCCTGTTTACCTTTTTATGCTTCTCTTGAGTTTTGTATCAAAAAGTCACATTTTTTGTTCAGCTCTGATCTTTTCATCAAGAATGCTTGAAAGTCCTCTGTCTCACTGAATATCCACTTCTCCCCCCAACCCAGGAATTATACTCAGTTTTGCTGGGTAAGTGATTCTTGGTTGTAATACTAGCTCCTTTGCTTTCCCGAATATCATATTCTAAGCCCTCTGATACTTCAGTGTAGAAGATGCTAAATCTTGTGTTATCCTGACTTTCTCCATGATACTTCAGTTGTTTCTTTCTGGCTGCTTGCCATAATTTTCCTTGATCTGGGAACTGTGGAATTTGGTGGTAATATTCCTGGGAGTTTTTTCTTTTGGGATCTGTTTCAGGAGGTTATTGGCGGATTCTTTCAATTTCTATTTTACCGTCTTCTTCTAGAATATCAGAGCAGTTTTCCTTGACAGTTTCTTGAAGGATATCTAGGTTCTTTTTTTGATCATGGCTTTTAGGTACTCCAATAATTTTAAAATTATTATAGGTACTCCAATAATTTTAAAATTATCTTTCATGGATCTATTTTCCAGGTCTGTTGTTTTTCCAATGAGATATTTCACATTGTCTTCTATGTTCCATTCTTTTGGTTTTGTCTTATTGTTTCTTGATATCTCATAAAGCCATTTGCTTCCATTTGCTCCATTATAATTTTTGAGGAATTCTTTTCTTCAGTGAGCTTTTGGACCCCTTTTTACATTTGACCAATTCTACTTTTTAAGGCATTATTTTCCTTATTGGCTTTTTGGACTTCTTTTACCATTTAGCCTAGTTTTGTTTTTTTAAGGTGTTATTATCTTCAGTATTTTATGATCTAAGGAGAGGTGTGTTTACTTCTCTTTTGGCCTGTGCTCTTGTCTGTGAGCATCTACAAGCACTCTTTTCTGCCCAAACTATGAGGAGGATCTCCACTCGACTATGGTCTCACGCTTTGCTATGATAATGCTCCTTCTTGCCCTGGGCCTGTCAGCCAGGACTGCGACCTAGATCTGAGTATGGACAAAAAGCAACAGAGTTTTGCTTCAGCGCTAGCAAAAAGACCCCTATAATCTTCTTCTGACCAGTTGTTCAACCCTCTTACCATGTACAGTGGGCTGCTTCCAGTTTTGTTTTGTTTTTTCACAATGAACTTTTTTTTTTTTTTTTTGCTTTTTTTGAGGGGGAAGGCAGGGCAATCAGGGCTAAGTGACTTGACCTAGGTCACATGGCTAGTAAATGTTAAGTGTCTGAAGCTGAATTTGAACTCAGGTCCTCCTGACTCCAGGGCTGGTGCTCTATTCACTGTGCTACCTAGCTGCCCCAACAGTGAACTTTTAAAAATACTCTTTTCCTTTTTTTGTTTCTTCAGAGAATGACCATGTCTGTGTTGGCAAATAAATGTCTGAAGAAAAGATTCAACATTTTAAAACAAAATGTATTTGGTGTTTTTTTGTTTGTTTGTTTGTTTGGAGGAGGAAAGGCAGGGCAATTGGGGTTAAGTTACTTGCTCAAGGTCACATGGCTAGTAAGTGTGTCAAGTATCTGAAGCCATATTTGAACTCAGGTCGTTCTGACTCCAGAGCCTGTTCTCTCTTCACTGTGCCACCTAGCTACCCCAACAAAATGTAGTTTTAACAAGAAATTCTTGTACTTTATTCTGATGTTTACCTAAATTTTTTTCAGGAACACCTCTCTATTAAAAGTTGCAAGTGAATTTTGAAGCAGCGGTCAATAAAGTGTTAGAAATATTTTGACCACAATAAATATTTTTGCCTAGTTTGTACATAAAATATTTTGAAGTAAAAACAAGATCATTTGTAGCATTTAATAAAGCATTTAGGTAATAAAATGTGTTGGTAAGGTCTTTGAGAGGTTTTATTCTTTTAATATATTCACAGATTGTCTATTTAATATTTAATTTAGGTATAAGATAGGAACTCTGAAATCTGAATCAAATATTAAAACCTTGTTGTATTTATTTTAAAATTTACTGATGAGAGAGCCCTTGACACTACTGAACAGCAACATATTTCTATACATTGTAATGTGGTTAGCAATGATGAAGATTATGATGCCTCTGTTACTTAGCAGAGGATATTTGAAGGTTGTCATGGACAAAAAAATTTATCACTTTCCACCAGTCTGGCGATGAGACTCTGAAAATATCTGTGATCTCTTAACAACAGACATATACTCCATTGCCATACTCATTCATACTAAAAACCTCTCTAGGACCTACAAGAGCTTGTTTTTCAATGGCATGCCTTTCAAAAAGCCAAGAACCATTCTATAAAGCACTAAAATGGAGCTTTAATGTTAAGACCCTCAGTATATAGAAATATGTTGTTGTTCAGTAGTTTTAGTCATGTTTGATTACTCATGACCCCATTTGGGGTTTTCTTGGCAAAGATATTGTAGTGGATTGCCATTTCCTTCTTCAGCTCATTTTACAGATAAGAAACTGAGGCAACCAGGATTAAATGACTTGCTTGGGGTCCCACAGCTAATAAATGTCTGAGACCAGATTTGAACTCAGTTCTTCCTAACTCCAAGCCTTATGTTCTATCCTCTGTGCCACCTAGCTGTCCCTAAAAACATGTATCATATCTGTTTTTAAAGAAAATGTTAAGTAATTACTATAATGGAAAGACTACTGATCCTGAAGGTCTGAAGAATTGCTTTCTAAAATCCTCAGTCTACTACTAACTTGAGTAAGTCATTGACCTCTCTGGTCATCAGTTTCATCATGTGTAAAATTTCCTAGTTGAACATAAAAATGTTTTAAAGTTCTTGCTACTTCAAACAGTCTATGAGTTTGTCTTATGGATCTAGCTTTATTTTCATTTCACTGGAATTCAAGTTTCTCACCTGATAACCACTCTAAAAGTTTCTTCCTTGTTACTTTGTGAATGTTGTTTCCAAATAGTTTTCATCTTTTCTATAGTTATTTGGTCATTGTGTAATAATTTTCTCTAGAAACACACGACTGACTTTTAAAGAAGTTATATAATTTTCCTGCTATATCCCTGACTGAAGAGGGTGGGATCAACAGCAATTCTATATATAATGTTAATTAAATGTTTGAATCCACATGAGTGAGGAATGTGGTGCTATTGATGAAATGTCATAGACTACTCTCTCTCAAAATGTTGTCTTAAAGCACAGTTGCTGAAATGAAGCCACTGATTATGTACTAAGGGTAGAGTCTATGCAGAATGCCTTGTTTGCATAATTTTGTTTTAGATAAGTAAGAGTCCTAAAAATAACTCATTAGCTCAGTTAGAGGACTCATTGCTTATCATAGCATCCTCAGCTTTCCTTCCAGAATTGTGATGTTAGTGGATTCTAGGCTCCTTTTGTATGAACTCTCTAGGAGTTCTCTGACAATTCTGTTTAATTGAGAACCTAGTGCTCCCAAATATAATTGGTCTCTTTCTCCCCATTAGACTGTGAGTTCCTTGAGGGCAGGGACTGACTTTTGACTTCTTTTATGTCACCAGTGCTTAGCACAGTGCCTGGCTTTATAAATGCTTATTGGCTTACTGACTGATTTCCTTAGTTATTACAGTACTTCAAAAATAATGAAGTTAAATCACTACTGAACATTCTGACTTCTTAATAAACATCTTCACAGCATAGAATTGTAGTGTTTTAGAGCATACAAGAATTCTCCAGAAGTAAGGAAAGAACTTTGAATAAGGGCTTATTAAACAAATTAATACATTGCTTAAAGTTTTTCAGAGTGCATAGGATAAACTATCTTATGTGACTCTCACAACAACCCAAAAAGTAAGCACTATTTTTATCCTCAATTTAAAGATGAAGAAATTGAGGCTGAAGGACATTAATGACTTAATGTCACGCATCTAGGAAGTGTCCAAGGCAGAATTTCAACACAGTTCTTCCTTACTTTTAAGTCTAGTACTCTACCCACTTACTCCTAGGAAGCCACCTTGCTCCCTCAGTGTGTACAAAGCTCCATGCCAAGCTCTGTGGCTACAAAGAAGATGTATGACATGTACTTGGATTAGTATAGAGCATAGTAACTAGGATGACAAGGAAAAGTCTAATGTGGGATCTCAGGGACATAGATTTAGGGCTCAAAGGGATCTTAAAGCCCATGTAATCCAACCCTTATTTTAAAAGAGATGAAGATGAGGACAGATAGCTTGATAGCTCATGGGATGGCATGAAAATTGAAGATAGAATGCATAGTTAGGGGAATTGTAAGCCAATTGGCATGGAATGTAAGGTATGTGAAGGGAAGTTGGATGAAATAAGTCTGGAGTGGTAGGTTGGAGCTGTGTAATGGAGAGTTTTAAATGTCAGGCTGAGGAAATTCTCATCTATAAAATTAGAATAGTTGGACTAGATCAAGAGTTAAGCTTTTTAGTATCACTGATCCCTTTAGCATCCTAATGAAACCTATTGGACTCAGATCATTCAAGACACAGGGGTCAGCAAATGAAAATGCTTGGAATCTGGAGATAGAGTGCTTTGTGAGTAACAGAAAGGAGTCTAGTGCCACTCATTTGCAGAGTATATAGAAGTTTGTCTGATCCTAAAGACAGTGGGGAACAACTGGAATTTACTAAGTTAGGGGAGTGACAGTCAGACTTATGCTTTAGAAAAATCATTTTAGGGGAGCCAAGATAGTAGAGAAAAGGCATGTACTCACCTGAGCTCTCCCAAATTCCCTCCAAACAACTTTGAGTGACAACTCACAATGAATTTTGGAATGGCAGAACCCATAAAAGGAGAAGGTGAAACAGTTTTCCAGCCCAAGACAACATAGAAGGTCAGCAGGAAAGGTCTATCACACCAAGGTGAAAATGGAGCTCAGCGTGCACCAGTGAAGACAGCAGGACTTGGGACAACTGAGTCAGCTGTGTCAGTAGTTGCTTTTGGAACTCTCAACCCTATAGTATGGTAAGGGGATCAGACCACTGGTTAGAGGAAGATTATTGGGATCCCTTTGTTGGCACTAAGTGCAGGACTCTGTAGCATTGCCCATCCGGATCTGAGTCACAGTCTCCCAGGGTGATGAGGAATACTAGCACATCAGAGCTTATGACCACAAGGGAGCCAGGACCCTGCTCACAGTTCATGGGTAGAAAAAGAACTTGTCATTGCTCACAGGCTAGAGCAAAGGCAATGATCATACCTCTCAGATCATACCCCCTTGGAAGAACTGAAAACTTACAGATTCCCAGAACTAACTTTGAGAACAGCAGCAAGAAAGGATTAAAGCTTGGGACAATGCCCCCTCTTCCCCCCAGAGCAGAGCCCCACTTTAACATAGAGTTAAAAGTCAGGAAATAGGCTGAGAAAATGAGAAGACAACAAAAGAAGAATAGAAAAACATAGAAAATTAATATGGTGACAGTGAAGATCAAAACACAAACTCAGAAGAAGAAGAAAAGTCAAAATTGCTGCATCCAAAACCTCAAAGAAAAAAATGTAAATTGGTCTCAGGCCCAAAAAGAATTCCTAGAGAAGAGCTCAAGAAAGGATTTTAAAATATCAAATAAGAGAGGTAGAGGAAAAATTGGGAAAAGAAATGAGTAAAAAAAATCATCAAAAAAGAGTCAATAGCTTGGTAAAGGAACACACACATGCATGTGTGTGCCCACACACAAACACCCTGAAAAAAAGAAACACCTTAAAAACAGAATAGGCCAACTAGTAAAAGAAACACAAAAATCTACTGAAGAGGAGAACTCCTTAAAAAGCAGAACTGGCCAAATGAAAGAGGGAGTATAAAAATTCACTGAAGGAAATAATTTCTTAAGAATTAGAATTGAGCAAGTGGAAGCTAATTGACTCCATGAGACATCAGGAAACAATAATACAAAATCCAAAGAATGCAAAAAACAGAAAGAAAATGTGAAATATGTCATTGGGAAGCCAACTGTCCTGGAAAATAGATCCATTGAACTACCTGAAAGCCATGATCAGAAAAGAGAGCCTAGACATCATTGTTGAAGAAATTATCAAGGAAAACTCCCCTGATATTCTAGAATCTGAGAGTAAAATGGAAACTGTTAAGAATCTTCCATTTATCTCCTGAAAGAGACCCTAAAATTAAAACTCCCATGAATATTATAACCAAATTCCAGAGGTCCCAAGTCAAGGAGAAGATACTGCAAGCAGTTAGAAAGAAACAATTCAAATATGAAACCACAGTCAGAACCACACAAGATACAACAACCTCCAGGTTAAAGTGTATTGTAGGGCTTGGAGTATGATAGGCAAAAAAGGAGCTAGGATTATAACCAAGAAGAACCTACCCAGCAAAACTGAGTATAATCCTTCGGGGGCATGAAATAGAGGACTTTCAGGCATTTCTGATGAAGAGAACAGAGCTGAAGAAAAAAATTGACTTTTAGATACAAGACTCAAGAAAAGCAAAGGTAATCAGGAAAGATAAATCATAAAGGGTTTAGTAAGGTTAAACTGCTTACATTCCTGTATGGGAAGATGATACATATAGCTCCTAAGAACATTCTCATTATTAGGACAATTAGAAAGAAATATACATAGAGAGGACGTGGGAGTGAGTTGAATATGATTGATTAGAGAAATGTAAATTAAAATAATTCTGAGGTACTATCTCATACCTATTAGATTGACTAATAGGATAGAAAATGGGAAATTACAAATGTTGGGGGGGATGTGAGAAAATTGAGATGCCAATGCACACTTGATGAAGTTATATACTTATTCACCCATTCTGGAGAGCAATTTGAAACTATACCCAAAGGGCTGTAAAATGATGCTTACATACCCTTTGATCTAGCAATAATACCACTCCTTGGTCTGTATCCCAAAGAGATAAATAAAAAGAAAAATGACTTATATGTACATAAATAGTTATGGCAGCTCTATAGCAAAGAATTGGAAGTTGAGGGGATGCCCATCAATTGGGGAATGACTGAACAAGTTGTGGTATATGATTGCGATAGAATAATACTATACTATAAGAAATGATGAGCAAGATGCTCTTAGAAAAACCTGGAAAAAATATATGAATTGATGCAGAATGAAATGAGCAGAACCTGGAGAACATTGTATGCATTAACAGCAATATTTAACAATGATCAACTATGAATGAGTTATTCTCAGCAGTACAATGACCCTAGACAGTTTTGAAGGACTTATGATGAAAAGGGCTATCCATCTCCAGAGAAAGAACTAATGAAATCTGACTGCAGATCAAAGCATACTTTTTAACTTTATTTTTCTTGGGGGATTTTTGGTCTGTGTTTCTCTCACAACATGAATAATATAGAAGTATGTTTTGCATGACTGTACATGTATAATCTATGTCAAATTACCTACCTTCTCATTAATGAGGTGGAGGGAAAAGGAGAGAGAATTTGGAACACAAAATTTTAAAAAACAAATGTTAAAAATGTTTTTCCATGTAATTGGGGAAAAAACAAAATACTAAATTAATATATTTTTAAAAAGGAAAATAATTTTGGTAGAGGTGCAGTGAATGGATTGGAGTAGAGAGAAGCTTTAGGTAGTGAGACCAGTTAGGAGGTTTTTGCAGTGGTTTAAGCCAGATGTAATAAAGACTGAACTAAGGTGATGGCAGTGTATATGGTTATAAGGAATGAAAGTTAAGAGATAATGTGGGAGTAGAAACAAGATTTGACAATTGATTGGGTATATGTGGTAAGGAAGTGTGAGAAATACAGTATGACACTGAGCTTTTGAACTGTGATGATGGAAGGATGGCTACCTTTGTCTTTTTAAAATTCAACTTTGGCAGCAATATTTATTCTGTATGATTGCATTTATCTACTAAACTTTTCCTTCAATGCCTCATCATGATGTGGAGGTAAACTTGTATTGTCAAAGTTTCTAGCAATGAAGTGCAGACTTTGGCAAGTCCTACTAAATGCAAAGGCTTCTACTAAAAGCCTAGTTACAAACTATATCTGGGGTTGGGAAACCTGCTTCCTCAAAGCCATATGTGGCACTCTAGGTCCTCAGGTATGACCCTTTTACTGAATCCAAACTTCACAGAACAAATTCTTTTATTAAGGGTTAAAGGTTTTTAAAATGTGCCATTTGTCTGGAGATCAGTTTAACTTAGTTTTAGAAAGGCTCAGCACCAGGTTAGTCACAGAATGATGAAAATTTTAGCCATAGAAACTCTTAACTCTATCTAAAAGATTGTAGTTTGTGTTACTGGAGAGAGTCTCCATACACATACACCATACATTCTTAAGGAGATATCTAAGTATGTAAACCAAGAGTCAGGGTGCTACCCAAAGCCTCTGGACTTGCACAGACTGGATCTGATCCTAGGGGCTGATCCCAAGAGGGTAATTTTTTTTTTTCGTTAGTCTTATTGGCCTCATTTGGAATTGCAAGGAAATTTCCTAATATACCTGTGGCATATATCTCTTGTCTAGGTATCACAAGGTATGAGAAAAAGGTCTGTACCTCTTGCACAGGTATTCAAGGTACTGTGTGCATGTGTGCGTGCGTGCGTGTGTGTGTGTGTGTGTGTGTGTGTGTGTGTGTGTGTGTGTGTGTACATCTATTTGTTTGTCTATAGAATAAACACGAGAACAAATCCAGGTGATTTTTTTCATGATATTGTCTAGACTTTTCCTGGTCTAGGAAGACTACTGTTCTCAGGATCCCTCAGTGACTACCTTGCCTGTAAAATACCCAATCCCCGTAAGACCTATCTGAATAGCTAGTTATACATTATATTTTGCACCCATATACATGTTGTCTCCCCATTTGGAACATAAGTCTTTGTATTCCCACCTTCCAGCATGATACATAGCACATAATAGCTGCTTAAGAAGCCTTTAATTCTGTCTTGGTTGAGCAAAGCCTTCAGAAGCGCCAAGAAAAATATTCAGTGGAATGGTTCTTTCATCTCAGGATTAGAGAGCTAAATTAAAGCAGGCTCTATCCCTGTTAGTGACAGCAGTCTACTTGCAGAATTCAGGGGATCATAGGACTTAGAGTTTAAGGGACGTTGATCATTTAGGATAAGCCTTTCATTTTACAAATGAGAAACTGAGGCCCACGTTTATTAAGTGATTTGTTCATTTATACAGAGTAGTTAAGTGGCAAAGATGGGATTTGAAACTAGCATTCCTGACCCTAAAACTAGTGTTCTTTCCAAGATAGCACATTCTTTTGAAAGTTTAATAAAAGTCTTATAGTCTTTTCAGGTGTCCTAGTTTGGCTACTTGCCCTTTGTTTGTCTTATGGAGTTATAAGAATTTTTTTGTGACTTGTCTCTGGAATTGAGAGTCTTGTTATATTGTGATTTATTGCATCCACAGGGTGAGTTCAGCCTTCCCACAGACAGACTTGTTTTTTCCTTCTGATAAATATGGATAATTCCTTTCAATTTATGATTCATAGAAATGAAGTTCCTTTATAATAGTTTTGGTTTATTTTAAACACTAGATGCTTAGTGGTTGTGCTTGTACTTGACATTAAGAAAGACCTGGCTTTGGATCATAGATCTTTGAATCACTAGCTGTGTGATCTTTGGCTAGTCACTTGATGAGCCTTATGAATTAATCTGTAAAACATTAATGATGATAATTAGAATCAATTAGAGCTGGAAGGAATATTAGATGACATTGAGCCCAACCTCTTCATTTTAAAGATGATAATAGTGGGACCCAGAAAAATAAGAAATTACTTGCCCAAGATCATACAGTTAGTAAGTGGCAGAACCATGATTTAAATTTAGGGCAGCTAGCTGTGTGACCCTGGGTGAGTCAACTGTTAGCTATTATTTTTCTCAGAAGGTACCATGCTGCCTCTCACAGGGTAATTGTGAAGAAAGTGCTTTTTAAGCTAACTTAAAGTGCTATATAAATGTGAACTGTTATTATTATTAATTATGAAGACTAGATGACCTGGATATAGAAGGATTTAGAATGGTGAAAATTAGTCTCCATCTTTGGAATTAATTCATGCCTACTGCCTGCTAGACAGATTATGAAAGGCCTTACTTATTTGAATGAAGGTCATCCTTAAGACATAGGAGTATCCCTTTGTTGGTGGAGTCACTGGGGTCTCTTTCCTCTCCTCCTCATGGTCCTCTCATTTTTCCTTCTATATCCCGTTCTTTGCATCTACATTTTTCTCTTTTTTTCCCCTCCTCACATTTATTTTCTTTCCTCTCTCCCATGGTGACCTCATCCATTTCCTTAGGTTCAAGAATCACTCTTCTGAAAATGATCTTTAAATCTGCATCTCCAGCTTTTCCGAACTCTGGACCTTACTGACTTGAAGTAATGTCTCTGTTTATTCTAAAAGTATTTCAGAATGTTTTTGACCTGTTTATGTGTGCTTTGGGCCCTGCCTTTCTAGCCTTGGTTGCACTTTAACTCATACCCTGAATCACTGTTCATGGTGAGGAATTTGCAGTATTCCTTACTCTTCATTACCAAACTCAAACTCTTCTCTAACCCTCTCACAATAATCTCTCCTCTTTTGAGGCTTATATCAACTGTATTTATCACCCAGTGAAGATTCTGATAGCTTTTTTCCTTATCACCCAGTGAAGATTCTGATAGCTTTTTTCCTACCACCCTCTAGGACATTTTTTCATCTTTCTTCAATGAGTTTAATGCCTGGTTCACAGTCTTTCTCTTCTTCACAATTCTTGCTCTTGTGCTAGGGAATTTTAGCATACATATTGATAATCTCTTAAACAACCTAACTTCTCTGTTCCTCAACTTATTCATTTATATCCTTCCATTGCATTTTACTAGTCACAGAAATGGCCATACCCTTGATCCTGCTATCACCCACAAGTATTCCACTTCTATGTTATGATTTCTGAATTTCTTTATTTGATCATACTCTGTTGTTATTCTCCCTTCCCCTCTGCCCTGTAACCCCAAACCATATTTTTCATTCTCAACATGACCTCCAGTCCCCCAGACCTTGAATCCTTTCCTGGGCCATCAATCCTGCATTAGCTACCCTCTTTTCCCATTCCTTTATTGATCCCTTAGTGAACCAATCCAACTCCATACTGTACTGTTCTCTTGAATCTTTTGCTCCTTATCCTATTGCCAATCTCAGCAATCTCTTCATTTCCCAAGGATACAGTTATCATCTCTAAGTAGATGATTCTCAGGTTTGTTATCCAATCGAAACCTCTCTTCTGACCTCTAGTCTAACCATAGGTATCCCCCCATGTCTCTCCTGGACCCTCTTCTCTTCTCCCCTTTATACTACTTCATTTGGTGATCTCATCATCTTCCATGGATTTAATTACTATGCCCATGCTGATGATTTTAAAACCTATCTGTTCTGTCCTGACTTCTCTCCTGACCTCCAATTTCATATCTCCAACAGTGCCTTTTAGACATTTCCAATTGGATGTCTAGTAGACATTTTAAATTCAATATGTCCAAAACTCACTATTTTTCCACCTAAACCCTCTCCACCACGTCTAGCCTTCCTTATTACGGTAGAGGGTGACAGCATCTTCCTAGTCCCTCAGAGACTTGTAATCTAGATGCCATCCTTGATACCTCATTCTCTCTCTCTCTCTTTCTTTCTCTCTCTCTCTCTCTCTCTCTCTCTCTCACACACACACACACACACACACACACACACACACACACACACACACACATACACACCCCTTGTGTCTAATATATTGCCGCAATCTGTCGATTTCGTCTTTGAAATATTTCTTCAGTATGCACCCTTCTCTTTTCTGACATTGCCACCACTCCGGTGCAGGTACTCATTACCTCTTGCAGTAGCTTGCTGATGAGTCTACCAGCTTCAAGTCTCCCCACTCCAGTCCATCTTTCATTCAACTACCAAAGTGATTTTTCTAACATGTAGGTCTAATCATCTCATCCTGCTACTCAATAAATTACAATGACTTCCTGTTGCTCCCAAGATAAAATAAAAAATATTCTGTTTGGTATTCAGAGACTTTCACAACCTATCCTTCTCCTACCATTACAATCCTGCTGCCCTCCTCAGAATATATTCCTTGATCCATTGATACTGGTCTCCTTGCTGTTCCATGAACAGGATTCTTCATTTGCTTTGGACATTTTCTCTGACTGTTCCCCACTCCTGGAATGCTTTAGCTTCTCTGATTTGCTTTAAGTCCCAACTAAAATCCCATTTTCTACATGAAGCCTTTCCCAACCCCTCTTAATTATTTCCTATTTGTCCTGCATATAGCTTCTTATGACATATTTTTGTTGTCTCCCCATTAGATTGTGAGCTTCTTGAGGATAAGGACTGTCTTTTGCCTCTTTTTGTATCCCCAGGTCTTAGCACATAGTAAGTTCTTAATAAATGTTTACTTATTGATTTATCCTTAGTAGCTTCACCTTTCATATGGTTCTCACTATGCAGTGGGCCACTGCATATGCTGCTTTATGCAGGTCCTGAAATGTTTTTATGATTTTTGTCAAATACTGTGGGAGAATATGTTCATTCATGATGGATACAGTTTATACCAGCTTTTAAAAATTACCTTGTTTTAGTATAATTAGTCTGCTAGTCAGCTTCTGGATTTTAAGCTTAAAAAGGACCTTTTGGAATTCCAGTCTAAGTATATACATATTTGTTATCTATTTCATTATGAAGTGTAATTTCTGGAGTTTCCATTATATATTTTATATTTTTAGTGCCCTGAAGTGCTTCAATTTTTTCTTATATATTTTATATTTTTAGTGCCCTGAAGTGCTTCAATTTTTTCTTCTTCATATTTTAGTACTTCCTTGATTTCATAGACTATTTTGTTTACTTTGGGCTTGCAGATGTTATTATTTATTAAGATTTCCTTGTATTTAGTAGTGTTGACAAAAAGCACTATGAAACCCTTTCCTAATGTTAGTAAGATAGTTCCATTGTTGTTACAGATCCTCTCTGTTAGTCTGATTATTATAGTACCATATTTAAGTAGGCTTTCAGTTTCAGAATTACACAATTTCTTTATTCTAGCTAGAAGGTCAAAAGGATAAAAAAAAACAAAACAAAACACCAGTTACTTGACTGTGGTGTTCAGCACGTAGTGAGTTCTTGAAGAGAATTTTACTTTAGGTCAGCATAAAAAAGTGATGGTTTTATAATGTAAATATTCACTTAAGGGCAGAATTGAACTTATACTTAAAATGTATATATTATTTAACTATAAAATTATATCTGATTAGTTGATTATTATTAATAAAGAACCATAATTATGTTGTTTATAATATTTCTACTCTCCTTCTGAATTTGGCACATTTAGCTGTTCAGTTTTTAAGTGACCACTCAGGTATTTTCTAGGTTATTGACTCTGGAATTAGAGGACATTGATTCACATTCTGACTGTGATGCTTATTGCCTGTGTGACCATGGAAAAGTCACAATCTCCCCAAGCCTTTGTTTTCACATCTCAAAAATGAGATGGTTGGACTAAATGGCCTGTGAGGTCCTTTTTGGTTCTAGATCTATAATCCTGTGTTCCTGCTTATACTTCAAATATCTTTGATCTCATCCTTTGTGATTTGGCTGATCAAGTTTATTAAGTACCTTTACTTATCAGCTATCTATATTGATTTACATTTAAGATAGATTTGATTTAAATTTCTTATCAAGAAGGGGCAGTTTAGCCTATGATCTCATTGATACTCATTTTCTCCATAGGTGCAGATTGTAACTCATCTGGGTCTTTTTTTTCCTGTGTGATTTTTGTCCTTATCCTTGCAGTTCTTGTGTACTTTTCTGGTAGGTCTTCCATGAAGTATCTGCCCACTGTTCTGGAAGCCTTTATGTAGGTCTTTTTACATTTTATTGGTACATTGCAGCTCTTTTTTTATTTTCCTTAGCCTACTTGCACCTAACATACATTTCTCCATTGACCTTTGAGTCACCCACAATGTTCATTCTTTGTGCAGCTATAGTTGAGACTAGGAGTTATTAAGAGTACTGCCCAGTTTCCCAGGCATAGTCGGTGCTTGCCCAGATTCCATTTAGTTCTGCCCATGTTTATCTGAGGACCTTTGCTCATTGACTATCTAGATTGCTTTACAATTAAGATATCCTAACTCTAGTTAGGAAAGTTCAGTTTAATCATTTTGTTTCTATAAGTGCCTGCTATAAATTTAACATATAATACTTCATAACTGAGAGGCACTAGTGGTATATTCCATTTTTACTATAATGTGGCACTTTAAATTTTGTAGTACTCTTGGTAGACATTATCACGTTTTATCATTTTACATTAATGAAGTGATGTGATGTAATTTTTCAGACTAATTTTATAGCTCTCAGGAAAAAGATGATTTGATTATTTTATTTATGGGTGCATTAACGTCACAAAATGTACCTTAAACTAAGTTATATAAAAGTCATGGCTAAAATTTAGGAATTTAAAAAACCACTTCATCAGGATAATTATCACCAAAAAAACCCTCAAACATTCCAATGATCTTTTTTAGCTAAACAATGTATATATTGTATTTTCCAATAAATTCCTGTTGTTACTATTATCCTCAAGGCAATATGTATTCAGCTATTTCTTTCTTTTTGTTTGTTTGTTTTTGTTTTTGTTTTTGCTTTTTGGAGGGCAATTGGGGTTAAGTAACTTGCCCAAGGTCACACAGATAGGTTTTTTTGTTTTGTGTGTGCATTAAGTGTCTGAGGCCAGATACGAACTCAGGTCCTTCTGACTCACTGCGCCACCTAGCCCCCCCCCCCCCCATTCAGCTATTTCTGCTAATGCTAAAGTTGCTTTTCTTTAAAATAAATAGTTCTCAAAGCTTAGAATTTTTAGGTATTCACTAAAGTTTTCTCTTTTTTGCTTATTTGTAGCCTATAAAAGAACATTGACCTTTCCTGCTTTTTTCCTGTCCTCACGTTATTTTTAAATTTAGATAGAATTAGTCCAAATAAGGAAAGCAATTTCCCCTTCTGGCTGTGAGGAAAAGAAGCAGTAGTTATTAAAAGATATACTATCACTTGTGTAGGGCTTAAATAACTTCAGGTGGTTTGACCTTATTTAAAACTTTTGAATCAGCATATTTAGATTTACTGAATGATTCACTTTCATCCCTACAATTTATTAAAGAAGATAATTATGGAGGAATGGTTTTTACATGCCTAGGGTCTTAATGAAACTTATCTTAGCATTGAGCATTACCCAAGTATTAGGACTTAAGTTCCTTGGGAGTATAGATTCATATTCTCTCTCTTTCTCTCTTTCTCTCTCTCTCTCTCTCTCTCTCTCTCTCTCTCTGCAGGGACAATGTCATTTTTCTCTTTGTATCCCCAGTACATGGCAGGCACTTAATGAATGTTTATTGATTTGTTAAGGCATTAAGTTGCCTTTTGTAGCCTAGTTCTAAACTTTTCTGAAGATTCATATATTAAAATGCATTATCTGAAATATTACATAATCAAAAATAATGAGATTTCTTTCATGATTAACATGATCTTTACATAACATACACATAATTTTTAAAACCTTCCTCTCCTTGTGTCCTTTTTTTTTTTTATGCCTTATCCTGTTAGAGAGAACCTAGCTATGAGATCAAAATGTAGACTCAAGCTTTATCCTCTCAAGCTGGAAAGACTTAAAGTAGATTTAAAGATTTGAATATATATCTTCCCAGGACCAGTCTAGCTAAGTTTGAAGAGACTTACCGCCAAAAGTTGGGAAGCCAGGTGATTTTTTAATTTTTATTTTTTTGCTATAATAACCCATGAAGATCAAGAGAGGTTGTGATTAACCCTGCACTGATGAAATCATAGATACTTGAAGTATTGAAGCACATACCAATATTATCATGATTGTTATGTAGGGTTTCACATAAAACTTTTTTATTTTAAACGGGGGTTTTGATACTTGGAAAGTTTTAAACTGATGAAGGGTTTGTGGTAGAGCAAAGTTTGTATATAGTCAATAATATGTTATCTACAGTAGAAATTATCTTATGATCATTATTTTTGTTTTACCCAGTCTTTCTTTACCTGGCATTTTTATGGATAATTTAAATTCTAAAAGAGTTGGTTATTTGGTTGTTAAGTATTTCTTTGTTGACTAAAACTGGAAGCCTTTGGCAACCCGCTCTCTTACTGACCACTTGCCAAAACTAGCAGCGTGTCATAATTTCATTGTTGTTATAAGGATTTGAAATCAAATTGAGTCACTGATATCTGTTCTGAATACAGGCTATCTGTTATTAAAATCATTTCTTGAAAAGCTTCAAGTGGATAAAACCTTCAAAGAGTTTTCTCATTTAAATATTTAAGATATATCTTTTACTAGACTCTTCCCACATGAATTGTCAAACTATATTATCAGAATCAGACAGAAATCTTTTCTTGTTGCCAGACTGGATTTAGATCCTGCCAATCTTGCAAATTCATCACTTGTAAAAGAAAGTGTTTACCACCAGATGCCTGTAAGAATGCCATTTGCTGAATTTTAATTAGATCATCTGTTATTCTGAATTTTCTAGGGCCCCTTTCAATCTCCATTTAGTCTCTTGTTTGAATTACTGATCTTGTAAATGTTAGTGCCTTTAAAGGAATGCTTTGATATTTTTTTCAGTTCATTTAAAAACAACTGATTCTAGGCTCTTACTACTTTTTGCTTTTAGCCATGTCTGCTGAAATGATTCTGAATGGGTTTAAGACAATCTGTGAACATTTTTAGCTCTAAAATTATGTGATTATTTGATGATTGTTTTATTGTGGTGTAGATTGCTGACTAGAAAGAGGAAAGAAGTGAGAATGGGTAAAGGAAGAGATATTCTATTTCAGGTAGATACAAGGGAGATCTTGCCCAGTCCGCCAAAGGAAAGCAGAAGTCTTCCCATAACTTCTATCATACTATGCCCTTTTCTTAACAAAGACTGTTTTTGATTGAGTGAGACCAGGAAAATGTCTGTTTCCAGAACAAGTAGGAGGTTATTACAATATTTTAAGTGAGAGTTAGTGAGATTTTGAACTAAAATAGTAGCTATATGAGTGAAAAGGAGGTAGAAATAAGAGACACTATAGAATTAGAACAGTATGGACAGACTGTTACAGGGAAATATAATTACTGTCTATTTTTCTGGTAGAATATTTAAGTTGACATCAAATTTAGCTAGATAGTAACTTTATGGTTTATAATTTTAGTATTTTTGAATCCCTTAATATAGATACAATTTTCTTATTTATATTTAATTTTTTTTACTCTATCCAAGAAACAGTAATAGTGTTAAATTTTTAGAAATGTGCATTATAAAGAATTTTTGGCCAAATGCAAATTGTACCCTTGAACCAGATAATACTTAAATAGCCGATAAAAAGATCTATGAATATTCATTTACTTATCTAGCATTTGCCAGGCAGCATGACATAGATGATAGAGAGACAGCTTCAGGTTCATGAAGACATTGGTTTAGGTCCCATTTACGACATGTACTGGCTCTGTGACCCTGGGCAAGTCACTTAAGCACTCATTGCTCCAGGCGACTCTCTAAGAATATGCTGTAGAGAAGGTGCAGACCTGTATTGGTAGACAAGGTTTGGGGATTTTGTTGACTCTGTGATTTATATGAGCTAGCCAAGTGATATGGCAGCCAAATAAGCTAATGAAATTGTAGTTTATATTCAGTGGAGAGGTACAGAGTCCAGGAATAAAGAATGAGTTGTATTATACTCTGTCTTGTTCAGACCATATCTGGAGTAGTGTGTTTAGTACTACACTTTAGGAAAGATATTGATAAGCCTAATAGAGTCCAGAAAAAATCAACCAGCATAGTAAAGGACCTTGAGTCCATGTCATATGAGGATTGATTGAAGGAATCAAGAATGGAAATGTTTAATCTTAGAAAAGATCTGGGGAAGAAGGACATGCTAGGCATCCCCAAATGTTAGTGGAAAAGGGATTAGATTTGTTCTATTTAATTCCAAAAGCTAGAATCAAAAGTTGTAAAGAAGCAAACTTGGGACTGATATTGGAAAAAACTTACTATATACTAGAGGTATTGAAATATTGAATGAGGGGCAGCTAGGTGGTGCAGTGAATAGAGAACTGGGCCTGGAGTCAGGAGGACCTGAGTTCAAATCTGGCCTCAGACGCTTGACACACTACCACCCATGTGACTTTGGGCAAGTCACTTAACCCCAATTGCCCTCCAAAAATTAAAAAAATTATATTGAATGAACTCCAGGGGATTGGTAGTAGTTCCCTCTTACTTGACATTTACAAGAAAAGAATGTTCTCTTGTAAAGTATATTGTAGAATGGACATTCTCTACTAAACCTTCCAAATTTTCCCATCTGTGTTGAGAAAAGCATTACTGACCTTCCAGGCACCCAGGTTTACAACCTTAAAATCATCCTTTATTCCCTTTCACCACCTCTTCCACCATTACAATATCCAATCTGTTTCTATATTCAATGGATTCTACTTCCACAGCTCTCATCTCTACCTCCTTTTCTCTCACATAACCACCAGCTTAGTTCAAAGTATCATTACCTCTCACCTAGAGTATTGTAATAGCCTCCTACTTGGTCTGGAAACAGATATTTTCCTGGTCTCTCTCAATCAACAAGTATTTGTTAAATGCCTTGAGCTAGGACTGTATTAGGTACAAAGGATGTAGAAGGGTACAGGTCATACTCTGTGATCTCTGTGGTCCCTTCTAACCAACTCAGAATTTCTGTGATTCTCAGAGTTTTTTTTCTTCTTTTTGTTTTGTTCAAAAGGGTCACTTGACATATCATTTTCACCAATATAAATGGATTCAAATTGCTCTGAACGATTTATTTGTGAAAGTAATTTTTTTAAAGAATGAGCAAAAACTTTGGCACACAGAAATCATAATTACTAGTTGGAGAATGTGTCTGAAAAATAGTGAATTACCACGTGGTTTCTTCTAGATAGAATTTCTCACCATATTCCGAGTATATTGAAGCAGCTGTCATTTGCTCAGGCAAAAATCAACAACATCATGTTAGAAAGGCAAAGATATAATTTCTAGGATATAATTTTCCAGTGTCAGGCCAATAAGTCTGTAACTACTTTCCAAGACTGATTTAATTTTATTGCTGAACAGAAGTCTGAGACTTCTAATCATATTATGAGGTTCTTGTTTTGATGCAGTCAGTGTTAAATTTTTTAAAATAATTTCTATTCATTCACTGGTGAGCTCAAATGAATCAGAATTATAGTTACATAAAGCCCTAGTGGGACAGGGATTTTCTAGGTATTTTCTTATTAATAACTTTTTTGTGTTTTGTGAAGGAGTAAAAAAGGTATTTATATTTGAAATTTCACAAACCATTTTTATGACAAAGAAAACTTGACACTTGAAATAACTTAGATCAATAAAATTTATTTCCTTAATTTTTTTTTATTCAAATGAATTCTAAAAGCTGGGAAGAAACTCTTTCTTACAATGGTAGAAGAGTAGATTATTTTTTCATTTTAATTGTTTATGTTGTCTGTGGTCCGGGAGGTCTGGATGTACATGGACCAATAGCATTCACAAGTAATTTACTTTTTTGGCCTGTGTTCCCAACTCTGAATTTCCTAGATCTCTCCAGAAAATCTTTACCTTCACCTTCTGTGCAAGCCCTCAAGTTAATACATTGAATCTGAGAAAGGCTTTATTTAACACAACAAAAACTGTCAAAACATAAAAAATACACAACTAATTTGATGAATAGTCAAAACAACCTTTTTCCATTCTGGTGATCTTCCACTTTCCTAGGAACCTGTGCAATCACCTCCAGACTTATATTTCTTCTCTGGTTGAGTAATTGTCTTATAGAGTAGGGAAAGTACTTGGGATTATTTGGAGTAAATTAGCCCCTGACTCCATTTGTCCCTAATTCTCAGAGTCTTTGCCAATTCTAAAATTCTATGATTCAGGGCAAGGAGAATATACATCCCCATCAAAATATCAGTAGTGCCAGATTAAAGAAAATATTACAAACTCACGTACAAATACTTTTTTTTTTTGTTTTTCATCCTTCAGCAAAACAGTTTCCATAACTCCAACCCTTAATGCTTTTTGTTTTCCTGTTATGAATCTAAAAGACTCTGAAGATCATTAGTTTTGGTCTTTGGTACAATATAGACATCTAAGAAATATATTTCTTCATAATATTTTCAGGCACTAACAATGTTTTGGGGATATTTATGCAAGTTATACATCACTTGCTCTGTATATAAAGTTCTGTGGGAGCAGCATTTTGGGGTCTGTTGACAATGATAATAATAATAAAAATGTTAAAAAAAATAGTATTTATATGACACTTGAGGGTTTCCAAAGTGACTTACAAATGTTATCCCATTTTATCCTCACAAAACCCTGGAAGAGAAGTGTTATATTATCCCCATTTTACAGATGAAGAGATGAAGAAACTGAGGCAGACAGAGATTGGATGACTTGGCCAGGATCACAGAGCTTATTAAGTGTCTGAGGCTGCACTGGAGCTCAGGTCTTTTCAGAGTAGTCATCAGTATTTCCATTATTGATTCATTTTTACCAAATTGATTTTTTTAAGACATGTATATTTCACCCTTTTTATTTTTATTGGTGGAATTTTGTTCATCTAGGTCAGCAAATCTCAAAGTGTGGTTCATGGACATTGAGATCTTTGAGGCCCTTTCAGGGGCTCCACAAGGTCAAAACTATTTTCAGAATAATAGTAATATGTTATTTGCCCATTAAAATACTCCTCAAATATCTATATGAGATTATTATTTTCTTCATATACTTCAACCAAAACAACATATTGCAGCAGATTGAATGCAGGAGCAGATAGGAGAATCCAGCTGTCTTCTACTAAGCAAGATTTTAAAGAAATTTTTTTTTAAAATATGTAAAATAGCACATCCCTTTCACTAATATTTTTTGGAAAATGTATTTTGTAAAATGTGTATTTTAATAGTTAATGGGTTTATCAGTTATTTTTAAATTAACATACAAATATTTTTAAATTCCTAATATGGCCAATAGTGATAGCTATAACCCACATAAACAGAAGCTCTTTTAGGTTCTCTCTAATTTTTAAGGGTATAAATTTCTTCTGAACCCAAAAAGTTTGTAAACCACTGATATAAGGGATAGACTTTTCCCATCTAAAGCTGAAGTCTGTTTTTCACCTTATAGAGTTTTTCCTTTCCCCCTCAACACCCACAAAAAATTCTTTAATGAAGAGGAATCACAAAAAGCTCTTTATTAGAAATAAAAAGTTCTGACGTTATAGAGCTGGTAAGAATGTTTTTCCCTGGAGTCTTGCAAATTTAATCAAAAGGGCAAACTACAAAGCAGTGTGATGGGAAAAGACTATCTAAAATATATTAAACAAACTAACTATATACCATAAAGAATAGGCAATAAATCCATAGAAGATGAAAATCCAAGAAAGGAACCAGTGATTAAAACCCAGGGCCTCAGATGCCTAAGAATAAATGCACAAAGTATGAGTAACAATCAAAGTAAAATAAAGATTAACTAATGTAAGGCGACAAATTTGACTTCAGTTTCAATTTCAGTAACAGCGGTGGACTGAGATTGATGACTACAATAAAAGACTTTGGATGTGTGGCCCCTTTACAAATAGAACAAGTAGGCACAAGGGAATCAGAATGGTGGTATGTGTGCCCCACTGTATATCAAGAAAATATACTCGTGAAGAAATTAAGGAATCACACACAAGACGATTTTACTGATAAAAATTACTGGACAGCCATGAGTCAAGATGACTTCCTAATGTACTGACATAGAAACTTAATATTGTTATTGTTCAGTTGTTTAAATCATGTCTAACTCTTCATTGCTTCATTTGGAGTTTTCTTGGCAAAGATGCTGGAATGGTTTGCCATTTCCTTCTCCAGCTCATTTTACAGAGGAGGAAATAGAGGCAAACAAGATTAAGTGACTTGCCCAGGGTCACACAGCTAGTAAGTGTTACAGGCCAGATTTGAACTCAGGAAGTTTACTTAATGCCTGACATTGTATCCACTGTATCACCTAGCTGTCCCAGAAATGTATAGGTTATGGTCAATACATAAGACTTAAAAAAGGTCTGCAATTTTCTAGGCTATTCCTTTGACTCTAGGAGAAACTTTAAAAAGCCATCTAAATACTGATTGTTTTCTAGAGACTGTGGAGGAGTCATAATTATTATTTATTTTTTTGTTTTATTTCTTTTGGAGGGGGTAAAGCAAGGCAGTTGGGGTTAAATGACTTGCCCAAGGTCACACAACTAGTGTGCCAAGTGTCTGAGGCCACATTTGAATTCAGGTCTTCCTGACTCCAAGGCCAGTGCTCCATTCATTTCTCCACCTAGCTGCCACATAGTTATGATTTCTTTGAAGAAATCAGTAGATATTTTAATTTTTACAAAGTGGCTCAATTAAATTTTCTTCAATAGTTTTGCTTAACTGTGTCTTTTGCTTTCTTAACTGACAGAATCTTAAGAAGATTCAAGAAATGGAAAAGAGTGATGAATCCAGTACAGACCTAGATGAATTGAAAAATGCCGACTGGGTAAGATTCCCTTTAAAATGATTATTTTTTATTTTATTTATTTTTTAGGAAAGACTTGCTATGATTTAATTTCATATTTTAAAGACTTTCTATGGTATTAGTATAGTGTAACAATACTAGATACACTCAGAACACAGTTTGCTACTCAGAATATAATCATTAATTTTTTTAAAATTTAGTTTCCAAAGGATCTCAGTGTTTGGCCTTTAAAAAAAAACACATGCAGTCATCAAGTAGCACAATAGTACTACGCTGAAAGTCTGAATTTAAGTTCTGTTCTTAGCATAACAATAATTAAAAGTAGAATTTAAGATAATATTCCATAAGTATTAAGGAATTTGTTATTCAGGTCACTGAAATAAAGTTTTTTTTCTGTTTTGTTTTTTTTTATTAAGGAACCCAAAATGTGGATGTATTGGTACTTTTTACTAATGTTAATGAGTTGCTCACTTTTTTTTTACACATGCCCATATTTTATTTTTATTATTATGTATTTCTTTATTATATCAGTTAGGTAGAAGATGATGATGATGATAGTTACTGTTTATATATACTGTGAATCATGACTATGGTAAGCACTTTACAGTTACTATCTAATTTGAGCCTCACAACAACCCTGAGAATTAGGTTTTGTTATCACCCCTTTTTCATAAATGAGGAAACCAAGGCAAACAATGGCTAAGTGACTTGCCTGGAGTCATGCAGTTGGTTTTCCTCTCAGGTCAAATTTGAACTCAAGTCTTCCTGACTTCAGGCCTGGTTCTCTATCCACTGCACAACCTAGCTGCCTCAAAAGGATGGGACTTAAAGGTTTTCCCCTTATTTCCTTTGTGACCCTGGGCAATTTGCTTAACCTTTCTGGTCCTTAATTTCCTCATCTGTAAAATGAGAGAGTTAGACTGGATGATGTCTAAGATTCCCTCTGTTTCAGAATCCTGTGATCATGTGATCTTTGTTTTAATTATATAAACAGTAACTCCGGGGACTCGGAATTATGGGAATAGGTAAAGTTATGGGCTCCTAGGGCTCCAGGAGTTAGATCTGGAGGGATCTTAGAGATACCCTAGGACAACCCAGTCATCTTACAAATGAAGAAACTGAGGCTCAGAAGGGTTAAACGTCTTTTCCAATGTCACATAACCAGAAAGTAGAAGGGCCAGGGTAGAGTTTAGCTCTTGCTATTCCAAACCCAATGCTTTTTCCAGTGGATGAATGAATGGAAAAGCATTTATTAATTAGTAAAAAAAAAAATGAAAGAGTATGTTTAAAGAACTGCAGCTGCTACTTTCAAGTATGTTACTAAAGAAACCATCTAGTCTCCTCTCACAGAAACCCCTGTGCTGATAAAAGAATAATTTGTAATAATGATAGATAGCTGATCTATCTATCAATAGATAGAGCCTGGAGTCAGGAAAACCTGAGTTCAAATGTGGCTTCAGACACTTAGTAGCTGTGTTGACCCTGAGCAAATCACTTAACTTCTATTTGCCTCAGTTTCCTCATCTGTAAAATGGGGATAATAATAGCACCTACCTTGCAAGGTGGTCGTGAGGATCAAATGAGATATAATTTTGAAGTGCTTAGCACAATGCCTGGTTCATAGTAAGTGCTCTGTGTCAGCTAATATCAGTATTATTATGGTCATCACATCATTACCACTAAGTGATTAATGAAGGAATGAGATAAGTAATTATTATTTAATTATTTTCTCATTTAATATATTTATTTTAATATAAATTTATTTAATTTATTAAATATAAACATTATAATATATAACTATTATAATATAGTCTGTAAATATTATGTAATAAATACATTTATTTAATATAAATTCATTTGCTATAAGTAATTTAATTAATTATGACTTATCATGTTTTAATAACTATGCTAAACCCTTAGAATACAAATATGAAAGCTAAAACATTTCATGCTTTTAAAGAACTTTGGAGGCAACACACATAAGAGGGTGGTAGCTAGGGAGAATCACTTTGATTAGGAAAGTTTTGATCATGGTTCATGGCCCAGAATTGGAAGAGGTTTAAGGAAGAGGGAGAAGTAGGAAGAAAGTGTTAAGCAATTAGAGACTCTGGAGGAGAGAGCCTGAAAGGAGAATAAAGTATGATGACTAAGACTTTCTTGAAATAATGGTCCATAAGAGGGCAATCTACAGTCAAGACAGTGGGGCCCCAAGGTAGAAGTTCCACCATTACAAATGTTAACTCTTGTAGATCTGCTAGAAGTGCCTAAAACTATAATTTAAGAACTGGCCTGACCACTAATAAGAGAAGTATTAGTTTATTCCAAAGGAAAACACATTTTAGTTCTTTTTTTCCCCTTGTAAATCTTTTAAATATTTAACTACTAGAGGGGATAGAATAATAAAATGAAATGGAACAGAAGAAGAAAAGGAAATAAGAATGAAAAAGGCATTAGAACATCTTGAATGGGAAAGGAATTTTAAAATATTTGTCCAGGAAGCTCCCTAGAATAATAAAGATTAAAATACCAGTACGGTATCACAGATTGAAGTGTTGGAAGTTACTCAGAGGCCATAAGGTCCCAAAAGTACCTAAATAAGAAATTATTTCCACAACCATCTGGCAAATGGTCATCTGTCTTTTGCCTCTAGAGCCCCCAGCAATAGGAAACAGGCTATGTTCTGAGGTAGCCTATTCACTTCTGGGCAGTTCTGACTCTTAAAAGAGTCTTTTCTTACATTCAGGGGCACATGCCTCATCGTATCGTTCCTGGTTCTGCCTTTTAAGGGCTCAGTGGAACAAGTCTCTTTCTTTTTCCCAAGAAAGTACAATAACACTTATGCCTCACTTTTCATAATTAATATATTCTTAAATTGAATGGACTTGGAAAAGAGTTGAGTTTAAATTTTTGTAAATTGTATTATGCTGTGTGACCTTACTACTTAAAAGAATATTGTGTGTATAAATTCTTATTAAAAGCAAAGAAGTGTTTTGTAAATTAAATTTTAATTTATCTCATTTTCTTAAAGCAGTCTTCACTTATACTATTATAATAACTATTAAAATCTGTGACACATTTCAGCACACTATAAAGAGTAAAATTACTGATATATCACAGTGTTATTATTTAGAATTTCTTTGAAAAAAGTGTTCAGAGGATAATTCCATGTATACTACAAATTCGAAAATATGTCTGAATTTATATTCAAATAAATTTAGGTGACTGATCTATTTGGTCATTTCAGTGAGCTTTATAGTTTTTCAGTTAAATATAGCATCAATTTTATTTGAATGTAGACTATCACCCCTTAGGTTATAGTATAATAACTATAATCCTTTAATTATTGTGCTTTTTATGACTTAAAATGGAATTTCACAAGCATCTCATTTAATCTTTACAATCTAAGGAGGAAGGCAGAATGCAGGTATTATCTCATCTTCCTCAATTCTCCCCCACCCCCAACCATTTGTTTTAGAAAGAAGAAGCAGACTCAGTTTCTTTGTTCTTCCCCCAAAAATAGGTAGGGATAGGTTCAGGGAATGGAATTATATTTGAGTCCTACCTACCTTGAAGGTTTATTATAAAGATCGAATGATCTTTTTGTGATATTGTTTTAAATTTTGTGAAATCACTTTATAAATTGAGGAGTACTGTGCAAATTTAACTTTTGATTACAAGTCAAAAGACTTAGGTTTTGGTATTGGCTCTGTCACTTACCTCTGATTAGGATCAAAACCTAAGGTTTTGACTCCTAACTGACCCCTCTTTCCATTACCATACTGTATCTTTTGAGAATGTATATTTTCCTTAATTTTCGTTTTCTCATTTATGGACATTTTGTCCTTTCTGTTGTCACAAGTCTTTTCTTGAGTACAAGTTGTCAGTATTATTTAACTTGGAAAATAGATTGTGATTTACCACTAATGATAGTAAGATGAAGGAATTTAAAATTTACTATTAGCCTGTGAAAATGAGTTAAACTTTGGTTTTTAAGAGAGAGATCAGTGATCAGTCTTAACACCTCACACAAACATTACCTTTTCTCACCTTAAATTCTTATCATTTCCTCTTGTAGGCTATTGGGAGTCCAAGAATCTTTTTAATTTATATTGCTTGCACATTTCAGAAGAAAACATTGAGATGTATTCACATTGGTGTTGTTTTTCTCCATTTTCTCCTTAGGCTCGATTCTGGGTACAGGTGATGAGGGATTTGCGGAATGGTGTAAAACTGAAGAAGGTTCAAGAGAGACAGTATAATCCTTTGCCAATTGAATATCAGCTCACACCTTATGAGATGTTAATGGATGACATTCGTTGCAAACGCTACACTTTGAGGAAGGTAATGGTAAGTAACAAAAACGGTTTATAATAAATTCTAATGGTTATTCTTTTTCTTTCCCTATTTGGTATTTGAAAATGACTATATGAATCATGTCTTTTTTATTTAGTTTGCTACTTTTTACTAAGAACTGCATCCATCCAGTGTTTGGTAAAATGTATGGTCCAAAATGTGAATTTAGTTTCTTTTATTGTCTAGTTATTTTAATATTCCTCATATTCTACTGCTTTCTGACTGTGGATAGTCTGCTTTACTTCTATATTTTTAATCTATCAATCTCTCAACAAGAATTTATTGAGTGTCTGTTGGATGCTAGCCACTGTGCTAATCACTGGGAACACAAAGACAAAAACAGTTTAGTCCCAGTGCTCAGGAATCTTTCATTCAGCATGTTCACATACAAGTAAAATAGAGGATATACTCAAAAGATTCTGTGAGCCCATCAATTTGGTGTTTCCTACAATGATGCAGAATATCTTGTCAATGCTTTACCATATGTATATGGGTTGTAATTCCTGTCAAATACTTTCAAAATTATTCTATGTTTTTGTTTCCTGGGTGAACTAACAATTGTGGGAATCTGGAAAGACTTCTTGAAGGAGAAGGCATCTGAGGTGAGCTTTAGTGTTTCTAAGAGTTGGAAAGAAAAGGGGGAGCATTAGAAGAATGGTCAGCAGCTTGTTCAATTTCACAGTGGCAAGAGATTGAAGATTGTGCACAGGGAACAGTAATCTGTAATCTGCCTGGAAGATAAATTAGAGCCATAGTAAAACAGTTTGCATTTTATCTCAAGCACCAGGAAAACATTGTAGGTTTTTTAGTCTGGAGTGAGACATGAATGAATGCTTGGAGAGAGACACAATGCAAAAGAGACAGGGATGTGTGCTTTATGAATCAAATCTCCCTTTGATAGCCATTTGGAAGATGAATAAAAGAGGAAAGAGATTAGATGTAGGAAGACTAAGTAGGAGGCTGTTGCCTCCTTGTCCAAGTGCAAGCAAGGTGCTGAGGACCCTAACCCCAGGTTTATGACTGTATGAGACAAGAAAAAGGGGATGGATACAAAAGATGTTATGGAGATAAGGTTAAGAAAACTGAACTGCTAATTGGATACAGATGTAAGAGAGAATGAAGACTTGAGGATGACTCTGAAATTTCTAAGCTGGATCACTGAAAGTAGTGGTGTACTTCATAGAAGAAAACTAGGAGAGAGAGATGCATTTAGGTTTGTTTTATATATACATATATATGTGTAGATAGATAGATAGATAGATAGATAGATAGATAGATAGATAGATAGACAGATATTTTGAATTTGAGATTTCCATGGGATGTCTATCAGAAAAAAGGGACTGTAGTTAGGAGAGGGACTGGCTATATTGCTTTGGGATTCATCTCTGTAGAGATGAAATTTGAATCCATAAGAACTGGTAAGATCACCAAGAAAAAGAATGTGGAGAGAGAAGAGGAGAGGGCCCCGAATAGAGCAAAGGAGTCAGGAAGTGGAAGATAATCCTGGGAAAGATTGGTTTGACAGACAAGAGAACAATGACAAAGCACTGAGTGTCATGAAAACTCAGGGAGAAAAAACTATCCAGAAGAGGGGGGGTCAACAATGTCAAATGCTGCATAGAACTAAGGGCTGAGAAAAAGCCTTTGAATTCAGTAGAGAAGAGGTCATTGTTGATATTGAAGAGGGTGGTTTTAGTTTGACTGTGTGGACTCAAGGCTGGTTTTCAAAGTGCTTAGAAAGTAAAGTGAGAGGGAGGTGAGAAAGTGGAGGCACTTGGTAATGGGAGAGGTTTTTTGTTTTGTTTCTCTTGGAGTTTGGTAGTTGAAAGAGAGAATAGTTATAGGATTATGACTTTAGGAGATAAGAGGAGTACAGTGAAGATGTTCTTAAGAATGGGGGCATAGGAGGAGCCAGTGGATAAGAATTGGTTGAAATTAGGAAAGAGTTTTATTTAACATTCATTATGTCTTCCTCTTTAAGAAAGATGTGAAAAATGCTAGAAAATTCAATTTATATTTGGTCAGATTTAAATCAATACCTTATTTCTTTGGTGTAATAGAAGAAATAGCCATCTACTGTATATTACACAATAACTAACATCTCTGTGCTATACCATAACTAGGATGTTTAAAAGATCTTACTGTATCCAAAGCTTCAGTTGCCTTTTGTTGATTCCTACCTTTCAATGTTCTCTGTTACAGTAGAGAATGGGCAGCTAGGTGGTGCAGTGGATAGAGCACTGGGCCTGGAGTCAGGAAGACCTAAATTCAGATCCGGCCTCAGACACTTACTAGCTGTTTGACCCTGAGCAAGTTACTTAACCCTGTTTGCCTCAGTTTCCTCATCTGTAAAATGAGCTGGAGAAGGAAATGGCAAACCACTCCAGTATCTTTGCCAAGAAAGCCCCAAAAGGGGTAACGAAGAATTGGACGTGACTGAAACGAGTGAACAACAGCAACAGTAGAGAATGCTTTATGTTCCCTTCTGATGGACATGAACAACTACTTAAGACAGATTTGCTTGCTCTGCTGAAAAAAATTATGTTGTCTCCAAAGAAGGAAGAGTGCAGGAATATTTGGGTATACATTAGGATTGAGCTAGCTGGCAATTAGCAGTGGTTTTTTCCCTCCCTGCTGGGTCTTTCCTGTAAATCACCACAACCAAGGAAAAGGTGCATCTAGTGAATGCCACATTGTGCACAATTAGAGAAAGGAAGATCTGCATTCAGGTGTTGCTTCTAATATTTCCTAACTATCTAACCCTGGATAACCTGCTTAACCTTTCCATGCCTGTGTCCTTTCACTAAAATGAGATAGTTTGGCTGGATTCTAAAATCCCTTTCATCTCTCAATCTGTACCCTATAATCTCTTTTCAGGCTTTCTAGTGAAGTAAAAAGGAAACTTAGTCCCAACACATATTCTTAGTGCTGTATGTCTTATGTAAAACACAGGAGACTTTGTAGACTTTGAGATAATTAAAATTAATAAATCAAATATTTCAATACCTACCCAAAAATAACCAGCTAAGTCTGAGGAAAGTAGTTCAGTGGCATCACCCTACCACAAAGTTAGTACTCTAAAGTGTGGGAAAACCCAAGAAACACCCGTTTGTGACTATTTCTGTCCAAGAAATAACATGATTGGAGTTAATAATGTTCTAGAATATCATCAAACTTCAGTCTTGAGACCTAATCCATGTGAAGTCTAAGGTAAATTTAACAGATCAATTGCCAAGCATTTATTAAGTCCTCTCTGTGCCTAGGCACAATGCTAAATTCTGTGAATACAGAGGCCAAAGTAAGAGTGCTGGAACTCCAGGAGTTTACTTTCTTTGGAGGCAAAAGACACTTAGGCCTCTATATGCAGAATGGTTACAAAATAAATACCCTGTAATCTCTAGGAGGGTTAAGTACAAGTCTGAGGGGATCAGGAAAAGCTATAAGCATTTTATAAAGCACTTATGTGACAAGAGCTGTGCAAAACACTAGGGATACTAAGAAAGACAAAAATAGCCCCTGCTCTCAAGGAGTTCACAGTCTAATGGATGAGGTAACATGTAAACAATTATATACAAGCAAGATGTATGTATGTATACACACACACACACACACACACACACACACACACATACGAGCTCGTGGCAAATTTGAGGTAATTTGAAAAGTAAAGCACTAATAGAGATAGGGAGTAGGAAAGGCCTCTTACAGAAGAAACTTGAGTGGAATTTTGAAGGAAAGCAGAAAACAGAGATGAGGAGGGAAAGAATTCCAAGATCCCTAGGGAAGTATATGTGGAGCCATGAGATGGAATGTCTTGCATGAATTATATCAAGAAGGTCAGTGTCACTTGATCATAAGCTATTTGATTGGGGTGGGGGAGAGGAAGTAAGGAAAAGTAGGAAGGGGCCAGGTTATAAAGGGCTTTAAAAGCAAAACAGAAAATTTTATATTTCCTCCTGGAGATAATAGGGAGGCACTAGAGTTTATTGAAAGGGGATTGGGGTAGGTAGAGAAAGTGGAGAGTGACACTCAAGCAGATCAGCACCTTAGGAAGATTACTTTGGTAGCTAAACTTGGGTGGACTGTAGTGGGGAGACACTTGAGGAAGGAGGACCAAACAGCAGACATTGCAGTAGTCCAGATTTGAGATAATGAAGACTTATACTAGATGGCAGTATGATCAGAGGAGGGGATGTATACCAGAAATGTCAAGAAGGAAGAATCTAGGAGTGGCAACTGATTGAATAGGAAGGGAGGAATGGGGGAGGGAGAAAAGGGGTGGGCTGGGATGAGACAGAGTGAAAAATCAAAGGTGACAGTTTGAGAGCCTGGATGACTTGAGAGAAAGGTGGTGCCATCAAAAGTACTTGGGAAGTTGGGAAGAAATATGTGGAGTTTCAGGTGTTTATAAGACATCCAGTCTGAGATGTCTAACAGGCAGTTGGTAAAACAAGATCAGAAGTCAAGAAAGTCATTTAAGGCTAGATAAATAGCTCTGTGAAGCACATGGTTCTCAGTCATTTCATCAGTAAACATTCAATTAATCAATAAAACTTCACTAGTTAAATGTCTGTTATGTGGGGGGGATGACAGGGCAAAAAGGAGATCTTTTCCTCATTTGTAGAAATTTATAGTATTACCAACTGAAAAAAGACTAAATCTCTAATTGAAGTTTAATCTTTTGATGAGCATTTCCTAATTATGATGGAAGTGTTTCAATTTACATGTTTTTATATATGCTAAAATATCCTAGTGGGCTTTTTGGAGGGTGCAGCTCCCTAGGATTATTTAAAGACTTTAAAAAAGTCTACATACAAATAGCACCCAGACCCTTCTATCCCTCTCTCCCTTACCTTGCTTTAATGTAGGGGAAGAATGAGATTTCACTCATCAGAGAGCTCCCTGCCACTTTTAACCCTATCACTCCACTGAAATGATAGTCAATTGCCGGCTTCTTGTTTTTCTCTTTCTGCATCTCTGCTATTGAGAACCTCAGGTAACTAGTTATGCTTGCTTAACTCTGCCTAAATAATATGACTGCATCTATAAGTCCTCAAAGCAAGAGTCAGGACATCTTTACCAGGTTCCCAAGTTCACACCATTCCGATACTTAATTTTGACATAAATTAAATCTAGAGGTCACAGACTCATATCCCAAATTTTAGTTATTAGAAACAAAAAAAATATGAAAAGCCTTTAAGGACTTGGCCGGGATTAAATGATTTTGGACTCCAGTGTTAAAATCAGTGTCAGAAATCAAGAATATTTTTGAATTGCTCAAAAATAGAAGGACCCCAGGTATGGGATAAAATCTCCATTATTATTTTGGTTTATTGACTTTTCGTGACCATGAATGACTAGACAGACAATATAAAAAGCTTCTATATTTCTATTTAAATGTACAGTAAAAGGAACATAAACATCAGTCTGTGTATTTAAGTAGTACTAATTTAATGATCATATAATCTTGGTAATTTTTAAAATGTTCTTTTCACAACTGAGATATTTTCTCTGAGGCTTTGGATTTGACATTGCATTTAAACCTTATAAACTATGGCATGTGCCAAAACAAGGATGTTTTTGTTTCTTTCCAAAGTAATAGCCAAAATTAGTAAATGTAGCCCAAAATAGAATCAAGTCAAAGAATAGAGATACATTCTAGTTAGATTCCCCCAAATGTTAGATGTCATATACCTTACTCTTCTTAATTTCAAAGAATTTTAAATACATAATCTCTTGACTAACTATCAAACACTGAATTTATTTCTGTAAATCTTGATTAACTTTCAGTTGATAATAATACATTTTAAAGGTTTTGCAAGAGTCTTAAAACCTAAGAGGCAAAACAGAAAGATGACAAATATTTACAAAAATTGAATATTTGTAATGTGAGGAGTGGGGATATAATCATATCGCTTGAAATTCATAAGTCCTGTTTTATGTTATTTTAAAACTCTTTGTAAATTTGAAACTATCATTCACCATTTTTATTTAATAAAACCTGATACTTAGACTAAAGCAAACTTTATCCAGGAAAGTAAATATTTTACAACTGCCTCAATTGTTAATTATTGGTTCACATATACTGCTGCTTAGGTTTTCTAGTATCCAGTATGACTATAGTATCCTTCCTTCATAGAAAAGCAAAGAATATTTAGTGTCTGTAGCAGCCAGCCCTGAAACATTCCAACGCAGAATGTTTCAAGCCTTTGTGTGGGGGACGGACATTCTTTTTACATTCTGCTCTATGAGATTATTGTACATTGTGCTTGTAGCTTTATACTCTGAGTCACATAACTGCCCTCATGTTATGGAATTGATTTACATTGAACACAAATTATAAATATGAAATAATAAAAGGGAAATTTTAAATAAAAGAAATGGTGGATTCAATATCTTTTTCATTGTGGTTTTTTTTTACACTTTTTTTTTGGAGTTGATAGTTTGCTTAAATAAGTCAGTTTGGAATTGGATTTCTTCTCACCCTTATCCTTTTTTCTGACTTGTTATTAATTTTGATCTATGCTCTCCCGGTCCATGATTTGCTTCCACAGAGAGAGCTGATTCTCAGATAACTATTAACATCAGTAATCCGTTCTATTAAAATATCATCAGTTTTTTGAGGGTTGTTTGTGTGTGTCTGTGGTGATGTTAGGTATTTGTTGCTCCAAGTTAAGTTCTGGGCACCACATTTTAGAAAAATTATTGCTTAGCTGGAAAGCTTTAGTGGAAGCAACCAGGATGGTGAAGGGCTTAAAAGTCTTACCATATGAGCATCAATGGAAACAATCAAGGAAATTTAGCCTGGACAAGAAAAAACTTCAGGGGACTGTGTAGCTGCTTTTAGATTTTGTAATAGTCATAGAGCTAGAAAGGAGCTTGGAAAGATTATCTAGTTTCTTCCTGTTTTATGACTAGGGAAAAAGTCACAGAGAGATTAGCACAAGAGTCACATCTTTCATGTAAAAAGCAAATAGAAAAAGCAAAGAAGTTATATTTGTACAATTTCACATTTTAAAAAATATCTATAATTTGAATTTTTCACAAACTCTAGCCCCTTTCTCATATATCTTTAAATTGCAAAGGATTTTATTTTCAAAATATGGGCTCCTAGGGCTGCTAGCAGTAGCAGTGGAGTCAGGAGGACCTGAGTTCAAATGTGGTCTCAGACACTTAACACAGCACTTACTAGTCATGTGACCTTGGGCAAGTCACTTAAGGCCAATTGCCCCTCCAAAAAGCAAATACATATATATATATATATATATATATATATATATATGTGTGTGTGTGTGTGTGTGTGTGTGTGTCTATATATATGTCTATATATATATATTTACACACACACACACACACACACACATATATATATATATATACACATATATATATATAGTCTCCCACAGAAAAGTATTTCTTAGCTCCTTTCTCCCTTCTTTCCATTTTCAGTCCTTTCAGGAGGAGGAATACTGGGAGAAATTTTAGTGATGTAAGAAAAATCAACAGTATTAATAAAATTTACTTTAAAATAGCAAAACATATTCAATTACGTTGCTCATTGAAAGCAAAAAAGAATTTGTACTACTAAGGAATTAAATAAAATTTGTTGTTAAAATATTCATTTCATCATTTTTCCCTTAATTTATATTTTGTGGATGTTTTTAATCTTGACAATGTGTTATTATAATAGTATATGCATATTATATAAAATATGTGTATATTAGGGTTGTATGCTTAAAAAATTTTATTGGTAGAGGTATAGGATTTAAAAAGTTAGGGACCACTGGTTTCTTCAAGAAGTAATGAAGAACTGAACTAAGATATGGAAAGTAGAGAGAAGGGCATGATTACAAGAGATATCATGAAGGTAAAATTGGTAAGACTTGGCAACTGTTAGGTTCAGGGGTTAAAGGAGAATGAAGAGTCAGGATGACTTCAAGGTTGCTAACTTGGGTAAATAGAAAGTTAGCTGTACTCAACTCAAATGGAAAAATTGGGAGGAGAGATAAGTGAAAGGGAGAAAAGATGAGTTTCATTTTAGATATGTTAAGTTTGAAATGCCAATGACATGCATTTCTTTGAACTTGAAGATAGTGAGTGCTTAAGTGAATAAAAATAATATCTTTTGTTTCTCTTCTCTAAATAGGCGTACATTTTTCTTCTTGCAGATTGGTTATAGCAACTCATGACAGTTTTTTAGTAGTATTAAGTCTTCATTCTGTGAAATACAGAAATCTTTTCATTTGCTCTATAATTTTAGTTGGAATTCTCTTATTAAATTATAAATAATGAAAAAAATTTTCTATTTGGTGGCTTTCAAAGCAAGAACTGTTTTTACCGTCTTCCATCAATGTTAATATGTGTTTAGTTTGAAACTAAATATTTTCATAAGCAGTAGGCATGAATCCTATTTTTTGAACATGCCCCAATAACATGTGCTATACTTTTTTATTTTTATTTATTTCATCCCAAGCTATAAGGGTTGAATTATGGTATATGTCGTATAAAGAAAAAAATAATATATTTGCTGTCAGAAGATCTGTGTTGAAATTTCAGCTATTAATGTATAACCTTGAGCATTCATTCTTTAAAAATATATTTAATAGGGTGGCTAGGTGGCGCAGTGAGTAGAGCGTCGGCCCTGGAGTCAGAAGGACCCGAATTCAGATCCAACCTCAGACACTTAACACACACACAAACAAAAAACCTAGCCGTGTGACCTTGGGCAAGTTACTTAACCCCAATTGCCCTCCAAAAAGCAAAATATATATATATATATATATATTTAATAGCACTATATACTAGGCTTTGTGCTAGGTCCTGGGTATGCAAAGACAGAAACAAAACATGCCTGTTTTTAAGGAACTGACATTCTATGGGGAAGGGGAATGGACTGAAGACAGAGAAGTACAATATATATAGAAAGTAAATATAAGTTAATTTTTAGGGGGCAGGGGAGTCTCAGTTGGAGAGAAGAGGAAATCAGGACTTTCTATACAGGAGGTAATTCTTGAGCTAGGCCTGAGCTTTGAGACAGAGATGAGGAAAGATTCTGGGCATGAAGAGTAACTTTTACAAAGATGGGAGATGGAATGTGGTGTTCAGAGAATATCAAATAGGCAAATTTGGCTGGAATGTTGACTGTGTGGAGGAGGGCAATGTGAAATTAGCCTAGGAAGGCCGGATGGAGTCATGTTGTGAAAAGCTTCAAATATCAAACAGAGAAATGTGTTTTTATCCTAGAGGCAATTGGGAACTACTGAAGCTTGAGCTGGAAAATCATATGATATTATCAGTTAATAAACATTTATTAAATGCCTACTACGTGCCGAGCAATATGTTAAGCACCAGGGATGAAAAAAAGGCAAAAGATAGCTCCTACCCTCAAGGAGCTCACAATCTAATGGAGGAGACACCAAGTATACAAACAAGTTATATAAAGGATAAAAAGAGATAAGAAAAGGAAGGCACTAGAATTAAGAGGGACTGAGGAAAATCTTATAGAAGATGGGATTTTAGTTGGTACTTAAAGGAAGCCAGAGAAGTCAGGAGACAGAGATGAGGTGTAGAGTATTCCAGGCATGGGGGAAGCATCAGATAAAATGCCCGAGCCGAAAGATGGAGTAGATCAGACCTCTCGTGTTATCTGAAGAAGTAAGGAATTTAATGACTTGCTCTGAAAGGTCTTAATCTTGTGATTCTATGGTGGTGCCTGGTTTTCTGTAAGTTTATTGCTGTACAACTAGGTCCTGAGCTAGGTCCTGATTATACAGATAAAAAATGAATCCTCTAAAGTGGTTGCATTATTCAAATTCCTATGCAGATTTCTACTAGGCTGGAACCAGTGGCTGTATTTTATGTAATTCTAACTTGTAATAGTGCAAATTCATATAAATGCATCCACTTCATGGGATTCCTAATTCGCACTAATGGGGACATAACTGTAGTAAGAATCATTGAAAGTGGTTACATTATTCAAATTCATACTATGTATTTCAGTTGGGCTAGAATTAATTACCATATTTTTTTGTAATTTTATCTTCAAAATGACCACTTCAGGCAACTCATTAATTCTTGCTAATTAGGACCTAGCTATAATTCTAATGCTCTGGGAAATTCATTCTTCTAACCTCTACTTGCATTGACCAGCTGATGGAATCCTCAGAGTATGCTAGGTACACCTCCCATATTAGCTTTTATAAAGGAATATATAATGAAAAAGTATAGAGTGTACCAAAATTGAATTATGACACATTCTCCTCTCTACATACTTATTCAGTCCCTGGGAAGGTGAACTCAAACTTGCCTGCCCCCTTCATGGAGTAAGTCCTTTCATCCCTTTAAACAGTTCTCTTTCTGTTCTCTCCTGGCCAATGGACAAATGGCTCCCAATTTTATAGAACATGGTATCTTGGCTGTTGGGTCAGTTCTCTGCTATTCTAGGTCTGGCAGGTTATTGTTCTGGGCTGCCCCTACCCACCCCCTGGACTCGACTGTTGCTACTACTGGCCCCACGGGAGAGGGAATTTTTGATTCTTCTTTCACTTTTTCAGGGCTCATAAAGTCATAATCTCATCCATTCCTTCTTGGATAGTCATTCACCTATATTCAGTAAAAAGATAAACACAAGTTAGAAGAAACAAAATACGTGGTGGCCTGGTGGGGAAATAAAGTGGGCAGCAGCAGGTCATTCCTGTGGGCAGTCCTCTGTCTTTCCTGACCCCTACCCTGAAGCCAGCTTTTCTTCCCCTTCATAGAAAGCTGCAGGTTCCCATGTTTGAGCCTTTGGTATATGCCCCGCACTGCTGGCAATGCAGCCAGTTAAAAGACTTCATTCCTTCATAATAATGTAACAGGAAACAATAGGAGGATACTTGCTCAGATCTGAAGTGGAATGAGAAAGGGCCCCATTGTCATACATTTCCAGACTCAGACTGACCAAACCTCCCTGTTCTGGTACTGATGGCAGAGAAGGCAAGTCAAGTAATCAAAAATTTAGTAAGCACTTACTATGTGCTAGGACTTTTGCTAAGTACAGGAGACCCAGAGAAAAGCAAAAACAGCCCCTGCCCTCAAGGAGCTCACAGTCTAATGGGTGAGTTAACATGCAAACAACTATATACAAACAAGGTAAGTGAAGGAGATAATCACACAAAGAAGGCTTTAGCATTAAGGGACATTGGGAAAGAAAGATATATTACTTTCAGTGAGAAATCCAGGAAAGCCAAGAAACAGAGAAGGGGGACGCCCCAGTGAAAGTGCACACGAAGCCAAGAGATGAGTATCTTAGGGAAGTAAGATGTAAGAGTACTGGAACAGCAGGAAGGGACCAGGTTATAAAGGGCTTTAAAAACCAAACAGAAGATTTTATTTGATCCTGGGGGTAATAAGGAGGCACTGGAGTTCATGGAATGGTGGGGTAGGAGTAGGGGAAACTGTACAAACATTATACGTTAGATGACTTTTGATAGCTGAGTAGATGATGATTGGAATAAGGAGAGGCTAGTGGCAGGGAGGCCAACCAGTAGGCTTTTGCATAGTCCAGCTCATGTCAGTGTGAGTAGAGAAGGGAAAATATATAGGAGTTGTTAGGTAGATAAACTCTACAGGGCTTAGCAACTGACTGAATATGGTGGTGGGAAAGAGGATGAGAATGTGGAGTTGAGAATGATACGTAGATTGTGAGCCTGGTGACTTGGGAGAATAGGATGCTTTCAAAAGTAATAAGGGAAGTTGGAAAGAAGTGAAGGTCTGAGTGGGAAAGATAATGAATTACTTTTTGGACATATTAAGATGTATATGAGACATTCAGTTTGAGGTATCCAATGGACACTTCAGCTGGGGTCATGTAGCTAGATGATACAGTGGATAGAGTGCCAGATCTAGAGTCAGGAAGACTCATCTGCCTAAGTTCAAAACTGTTCTCAGATACTTATTAGCTGTGCGACCCCGGGCAATTCATTTAATCCTGTTTGCCTCAATTTCCTTATCCATAAAATAAGCTAGAGAAGGAAATGGCAACCACTCCAGTATCTCTGCCAAGAAAACCCTAAATGGGGTCACATAGAGTTGGGCACAACTGAAAAATGACTGGACAACAACATGTGAGATTGGAGGTCAGAAAGTAGGTTAGGACTGGACAAAGAGAAATGAGAATCATATGCATTGAGGTAATAGAATCTTTGGGTGCTGTTGAGATCATCAAGTGTAATGGGGAGGGAGAAGGACCAAAGACCAAAACCTTGGGAGATTCTCATGTGTGGGTGTAACCTGAAAGAGGATCCTGCAAAGGATATGGAGAAGGAATAGTCAGATAAGAAGAGAACCAGGAGAAAGCACTGTCAGGAAAATCAAGAGAGAAGAATGTATTAATGACAAAATGACTAAGTAAATAGTATCAGCCATGTCAAAAACTGCAGAGGTAAAGGAGAATTTTGTGTGTGCTTTAAGGACTCATTGGCAAGTACCTTATCATCCTAATATCAATCCCAGCATGTATTTTCTTCTGTAAAGAATATTAAATTATATACAAGAGGAGTATATTAATGTTTTCCCCATACTTTATGGTAAGACTTTTTAGCAAAGTTGAAATAAATTACCTTAAATGATTTTTAAAGCCTTAATACCCTTTGAAAAGGAAAAAAATAAAGTTTCCCAATGACTGGACATTTCTTTTTTTTCCCCCAATTAGTAAGCATTTTCTGTATTTCCTATTTCTTCCTCCCCCCCCCCCCGAAAATAAAACAAAATCTTTGTATTTGCAATCATGCATAGTCAAGTAAAACAAGTTCCCACACTGAACCAGTAATGTCACAATTTGGTCAGTACTCCAAAGAGATCAAAGAAAGATAAAGAAATTCTATATTTATAGCAACTTTCTGTAATGACAAACAACTGGAAACACTGAAAATTTTCACCTGTAGAATAGATGAAAACTTATCTGGGACTATATAGAGAGAATTCATTCTAGTTTCATTACAAACCTCAGTAATTATAATATTAGATTTTAGATCCCTCAGATCATTTCAAACTGAGATCCTGGGAAGGTAATAACATATAGCATTAGCTTTTACATAAGCTAATATACAACACACACATGTACTGAGTATAATTTATAAATTAATCATTTCATATAACACATTAATTCTATTTTAATTTTTTCAAATTTGGGGGTAATTTCCTTTTTTCTGATATGTTATTAATTGTTTTGCTTTTTCTAATTTTTCTGAGCTATCATTTATTTGGGATTGCTGTATCTAAAATATATAGACACGATGTTTCATTTGACTTTACGTTTTTTCTTGCATTTTTGCAGTTGATCTATGCTGGCTTTAATTCTGTTTTCTACTGTAGTAAGTTAATTATTAATTGGTTCTATTAATTCATACTTTTTATTATGATCTTCATATCAGTCATTTTCTTTTTTATTCCATCCACCATTTTAGTACCTCTTAATTCTTCCTTTAATTCCACTGAAAACTTTTACTTTCTTTAAGTTCTTGTCTAAAAAATTTTTTTTTTTGTTAAGGTTAATTTTTCTTTAATTTCTTTAAATCTGTCATCTTGGTTTTATGATATCTTTCAGTATATTTGACATTGCTTCTGATGTTTCTGTCATTTCTCTTGGTTTGTAGGATTTCGTTGTGGTGTCTTCTTGGCTTTGCTTATTTTCTTTTTGGTTGTTTTTTGTATGTGCCATTTTCCTTTTCTTTGGTATTTTTCTTTTTTTTTTTTAAACTGGAAATTCCAAGTTCTCTTTCTTTTAGAAATCAGATTAAACTTTATTAAGGCTTGCTATCTTCTCACGAATCTATATTTGCAGAGACAATGTTATACAGTGGAAAGAGTACTGGAATCATAGTCAGGAGATTTGACTTGTGCTTTATTTCTGGTTCTCCCTCACTAGGGTTACCATAGGCAAATCACTTTTACATGTCATCTATATAATGGGGATAATTCTGTTGCCTCCCTTAGAGTGCTATTATCAGGAAACACTACATAAATGTAAATTATCATTCCTGTTGCTTCAACCAGGAGTTCCTGGCTTTTCATTGCTTTTCTTTATAGTTTACATTTTTTTTCAGCATGATTTATTCTTCATGTATGAAAATAATGCTACTGAGAATTAAGTTGAGCATTGGCTTTTCCCCACTAGTTATGATAGATTTCTTTAAACAATACACATAATTCCATTTGCCTTTGTGACCAATGGTATGTATTTTAGAGATAGTAGGGGTCAAGGATTTGACATGTGCACATCGAACAAAGTAAAGCTAATTATTTATTTTTAGCTTTGCTCCCACAGCTTTGTCAGTGAAGCTTCTGTGAGTAAACCTCTAACTATAAGACAGTGTTATTTATGTCTTACATTTATTCTGCATCTAATTTTTTTGTGGAAGTGATATGATAATTCAATACTATGTTAAAATGTATGTGTCTAACAAAATTTTCCAAAATGATAGGACTAGGATTGTCAATGTTTTAAATAGTCCTCACTGTAATCAACCATAAGGAAACCAAAATTTTTAGTTATCGATGTAAAATTTGTTCATTTGTGAAGAAAGATTGTACATGACTGTAGTGTTTTTCTTCTATATCCTATATATAGATTTCAGTTAGACTCAGAACTCTCTAATGATTGACCTGTAGTCATATGCTTCTCTTAGAATGTATTAACTCCGAAACATAGCTAAAACAGAATTTTCTTCTTTCTTTTCTTTTAGGTGAATGGTGATATTCCTCCTCGGTTAAAAAAAAGTGCTCATGAAATCATCCTGGACTTCATTCGATCACGACCTCCCTTGAATCCAGTATGTATTTTGACATGATTTTTACTAGTAGTAGTTGAGTGGAGGTAGTCTAATGGAATTTCTTCTAAAGTCTCATCTCTGGAATTCATTTGGTCTGTATGCTTAATTCAGCATTAAGCCTTATTGGCCAAAATTACTAACAGAAAATGACTCCGTAAGCAAAGTGTATGTTTTACTTATGTGATTAGGACTTAAAGGCTAATGACCTAAGCTGTACTAGAATCATACTTGTTAACAGGATTTTAGAGCCAGTCTCTAACCTGAGAATGATGAAACAGCAGGCCAGAGACCAAGTACTAATGATCAGGTAGCCATTTAATTAATTAGTTTCATTATGAGGAATAGATTCGCAAATCAGGAATTCTCCTGATCAGAAGTCCACCTTGCTTAAGTGAAGACAGAGATTTTATACATAAATCACAATGGGAATGGGGATGTAGGAGTAGGTGGATTATAATCATTCCTAAGGATTTGAGTGGTTTCCCACAACAAACCCACAAAGAGAGGACAATACAACAAATGTTGTGGAGTCCAGTCTTTGGAGGTTGTGACTTGATGGGTCACAGGACCAGAGTTCTGTGATGGGAACAGATTCTACAATCTTTGATTCACTTCACTTAAGGTATACTGATACAAGGATGCCAGTGATTGTGAGTGTTGATCATTTCAAGCTGCATTGTTGATTCTCATGACTCACAAACTAGAAAAGGCAATTCTTGAGAATTACACATATCATAACAATTACTATAAAAGTCATAATTCCTCCCACATTCTCTAAAATGACCCTTCCAAGGTTTTATCCAGCTTTAGCATGAAAACTAACAGAGGAACAGAATCCATTATCTACAACAGCTGCCTATTCTAGTTTTAGACAACTTGAGTTTTTAGGAAATCTTTCCTTATATGAGGTTGAAATCTATCTCATTACAACTTTTGCCTTTTGTTACTAATGCTATGAAGTTGAATTTTTTTAACCCAGGTGTAGAACATATTTTTTTTACATGTTAAGTGTTATTTTATTATATTTGACCCAGTGTTCTATCCTTTCAAGATCTTTTTAAAACCTGACTCCAAAATGTTAGCTATTCTCCTAAGCTCAATGTCCTGTATGTATACATGCATGTATGCATATGTGTATGTGTATGTATATGTATATGTATGTGTGTTTACACACCTATGTATGTTTGACAAGTAGCCTATACTCTCTGGCATATTGCCTCCTCAGCCATTCCCCTCCTCCCTGATTTCCAACCCCTGCTGTCTACTGGTTCTTTCCCCTGGTGCTTTAAGACATGCCCGTGTCTCCCTCGATCCTTAAAAAAAAAAATCCCTCACTAAGATTCTACCATGTCTGCCAGCTATTATCCTGCATTTCCTCTATCCTTTTCAGCTAAAATCCTTATATCAGCCATCTACACTCATGCCTCCATTCCTTTCTTTCACTCTTTCAGTCCTCTGCAGTCTGACTTTCTACCTCACCAGTTAGATGTTCTCTCCAAAGTTACCAGTCAACGCTTAGTTGCCTCATCTAGTAGCTTCTTCATGATCCTCAAATCCTTCTTGAACTAGGCAGTATCTGACACTGTTGACCATCTAATTCCAGTATGTTTTCTCCTCTTCTTTAACAACTCCTCAGTCGTTTTTGTTGCATCTTTTACTGGGTCTCATACACTAATTATAGTTGTCCTCTAAACCTCTGTCCTGGTCCCTCTACTTTTCTTTCTACATACTCTTTTTTCTTCTTCTTCAAGTTTTAATTCCCTACTATATCCCATCTAGAAACACAAAAGTATGTTGCTTCAGTTACTTTAGGTTAATTTTTTTTAAGGTAACCTTGTTCCTACTGGCTTACTTCTCCCCCACTCCTGACCTCTCCCCTTTCTCCAACGTTTGCCACCCCTTTTCTTTTGAAGTTTTATGTTACTAGTTCCCTTTTCTTTCCTGCTTTTATCTGGCTATTTAATTCTTCCCTTTCCCCACCCTTCAGTCAAGTAAAACCTCCTTTCCTTTCCTTCCCTTCAACTTGTCCTGTTTTTTTTTTTGGTTTTTTTTTTGTTTTTTTTTTTTTTAGTTTTAAAAATTTCACTTTTGTGCCCTTTTCCAGAGAGGGTTTCTCTCCCTCACTCTTTTTACTATCCATTCCCCCTTGCTGTCTTCTCTAGACCCTCATTCACTGGTTTATGGACCCTTTACTTCTCTAGTTCCTTTCTGCTCTCTGTATTCCTCATGGTGTTGAATTTCTGATGTACTCATTCTGAGCCCTCCATTTAAATCAGTTTCTTCTTAGCTTGCCATCTAACCCCATTTTCCATTGTGCCTCACTCCCATAAAAATTCATACTAATTCATACAAATGACAAAGAGAACACTGCCCAGAACCGTTGGTTTCCTTTAAGAATCAGCTCAAGTGGCACTTCTTCTGGGAAGCCTTTTCTGGTCCTCCCAGTTACTAGTGCCGTCCCCTCTAAGGTTACTTTCGATCTCCTCACTAGTTATCACATATATTTTTGTATGATCTTTGTATATAGAATGGTATGATTTTGCATGTAGAATGATTTTGTATGATTTTTGTATGTAAAATGATAGTTCCTTGAAGACAGGAACTGTTTTTTTTCTTTTATATATTGTTTCCACAGCCTTAACACAATGTCTGCACGTAGTAAGCGCCTAGTAAATGCTTACAGCCTGATTGACATGCAGAACACATGCTTTAGGAAAGCAGCAAAATTTTCTATTGTTTATGGAAGCTCAACAAGAGGGGACACCCGGCCCACCAGGATGCTTCTTTGACTCTTTCTATACAATATGTCTCCTAACAGCACCTTTGAGTCCACATCATCACCCTTTGGAACACAAGAAGCTACTTCCTCCTTCTCGTGTTGTACCGCAGCAAAATCCTCATTGCTCTTTATTCTTGCATATAAAGCAAGATCATAATAATAACCCACGTTTGTTATATAGCACTTTAAGGGTTTGTAATGCAGTAATGCTCACAAACAGCATCTCATTTGTTCCTCACAACCATGCCAATGGTGAGATGCTATTATTACTGTTGTTATTTCCATCTAGTAGATAAGGAGACTTACTTTTAGCTCTCAGAGTTCAATGCCTTGCTGAGGGATGTACATAGTAACTGTTTGAGGTAAGGTTTGACTCTGATCTTTGTGCTTCTTAATTCAGTGCTTTCCTGCTTAGTCCTTTTAAATAGATCTCTTGACAAACTGTTGGATTGTCTTAAACTTCACAGTGTTGGAGTGGTTTGCCACTACCTTTACAGCTCATTTTACAGATAAGGAAATGTAGGCAAACATGGTAAAGTGACTTGTCCATGGTCACACAGCTAGTAAATGTCTGAGGCTAGATTTGATCTCAGGTCTTCTTGATTTCAGGCCTGGTACTTCATCCACTGAGCAACCCAGCTGCCCAAATAATGAATTAGAAAAGCCTAGCTTGGGGCAACTAGGTGGCGCAGTGAATAGAACACCAGCCCTGAAATCAGGAGGTTCTGATTTCAAATCTGGCCTCAGACACTTGAGACTTAACTAGTTGTGTGAACTTGGACAACTCACTTAACCCCAATTGCCTTGCCTTCCGTCTTCCCAAAAAAAGAAGCCTAGATTATAGTTCAGGTATTAGAGACCCTTTCACTATAGGAAATAAAACTGAATAGCATCCTTCACCCTTCCACATATACTTTTTGCTATCTTCTCATTGAGAGCCTCCATAGATTTCATTAAGTTTCTTTCATCAATTTTTTAACTACTCCAACTGTTTATACTTATTGCCTTTGAACTTCTATTTAACTTCTCTTTACTTTTGATAAATTTTCGCAAATATGTTCTTTTAATTTATTGCCCTTTCTAGTGACTATAGAGTTTATCTTTAGCAAAACTGGTAACCAAAAATTAATTTTTTTTTGGAGGGCAATTGGGGTTAAGTAACTTGCCCAAGGTCACACGGCTAGGTTTTTTCTGTTTGTGTGTGTTAAATGTCTGAGGCCGGATCTGAATTCAGATCCTTCTGACTCCAGGGCCGATGCTCTACTCACTGCGCCACCTAGCCGCCCCCCAAAATTAATTTTTATGAATAGATCAGTAAAAGAAAATTGTCAATTCACCATTACTTAAGGAAACTCAATATTTTATCATAGCATCCCATCTTATTGACAACTGCTAATGTCCTCCCTATTATGCTTTATTCATTTTTTATTATGCGTATACTGTATGTATATGTTGTTTCCCTGGTAGAAAGTAAGCTTCTTAAGTACAAAGATTATTTCACTTTTTTCTGTGTATCCCCAGTGCTTAGCATAGTGCAAGGTATGTAGTAGGAAATTAATAAATTTTTTTTATCAAACATACAGATTTCTGTCAATTCATTATAATTTAACTTTACAGTACTATGCTGTGTGCATAGAGCCTTGTATGAAATTACTTTCAAAGCAAATTACTTGCACCAAAACTGTTAAATTCTCTTTATTTTTCAAGGCGTCAGCCAGAAAACTGAAACCAACTCCCCCACGACCACGGAGTCTTCATGAAAGAATATTGGAGGAAATCAAAGCAGAAAGAAAATTACGCCCAGTTTCACCAGAGGAGATTAGGCGTAGTAGGTTAGGTAAGTCTACTGTTCATCATGTTCTTCTTTTTAAAAACCCCAGATTGCATAAAAGTATATCATGTAGACACCCAGATTGTCCAAGACGTCCAGATTGGACAAAAATGCACCTTGAAATTGTTACTTCTTCCCACTCCCTTTCCCCCAAAGAATTCACATCTGAAACAATCAAGTTATCAAGTTAATAAATAGAAAACTTTCCTTTGACCCACATGAGAGGAAATATAGCCTCATGGAAATCTTGGCTCTCCTACTGACATGTTGTGTCACCTTGGACAAGTCATTAAACCTCTTCAGGCTTTTTTGTTCCTCATCTATGAAGTTAAAAAAAAATCTAGAGATATAGATCTATATGTTTCCTGTCTACATCATAGGGTCACATGAAACCCAGATGAGTTATTATTGTATGTAAAAGTGCTTTTGTAGGCTGTAAAATAGTTTATAAAGCCGGTATTTTTATGTTGTTTTTACCCAACCTGTCATTTCATCAGTATAGTGAGCTCCCTGTGATGAACTTCTTCTGGCAGTGTAGATCAGTACTTCTTCCATCTTACAGCCTTACACAGTTGGCTAGGGCACCTAGAGGTGTAGCAACTTGTTGGACATCACACAGTCAGGATGCATTAGAGACAGGACTTGACTGTCATTTTGAATCCAAAGCCAGCTCCTTATTCTCTATGCCAGAATGCCTCACCATTATTAGTATTATGTTTTGGAAATAGGAGTTATATAGATTAATTTCATGCTTCTGTTATCTCAGATACGAATTAAAGCATGTCATAATGTTATATGAAGGGAGGTTTAAGTTGCTTCATATCATTCAAGATCATTTAACTGTTTACAAAGCTTGAGATATATACTTACGTTCTTTTTTAATTTATGGAATTTATTAATATATATTAAAGATATTAAGGTACATCATTCTTTCATTTGTATTTTAATAGCTTAATTAAACTGCATGGTAAGAATTTAGGAAATAAGAGATAAAATGCTTAATTCTTGGGAATGGAAACAACAAAAGAATGAGGAGAAAGAATACTTTTGTGTACTGGGGCTTAGAACTATTCTGAAACCTGTCTTTTTGGAGCAGAGGGATATCTTCATTCATAGCAGCTAGAAAATGGACACAATAGACCTAGTACCTGACAGATTCTCTTTTATTAGACAAAACCACTAAAAATGCAATTTAACAAAAGGAAAATAGGGGCGGCTAGGTGGCGCAGTAAGTAGAGCGCCGGCCCTGGGGTCAGAAGGACCTGAGTTCGGATCTAGCCTCAGACACTTAACACACACAAACAAAAACCTAGCCGTGTGACCTTGGGCAAGGTACTTAACCCCAATTGCCCTCCAAAAATAAAAAGAAAAGGGAAAATAGTGGTTAGAAGTGCCACAGAATACAAATGAATATAAGAATTTTTTCTCTAGGAGCCACAAATAATGCCCTCACTCTGTTTTTCCCTCTTCTAGTAAACCAGTCAGGGGAAAAGGGAAGCAAATGTGTTAGAGTGGAAAAGCAAATCAGTGAAAAGTCTGGAGACCTTGACTCTTACTTTAGCTTTTCCGTTGATGTACTTTATTATCTTCTACAAATCGCTTAGATTTTTCCAGGTCTCAGGTTCCTCCACAGTCAATTGGGCAAATATGGTACTAACATTCATATAGGAGTACTTCCTCACCACTGCAGCTACCATCCCTATACCTTTCCTCGTGGCCCTTGGCCAACTTCTGCAACGTTACCGACCCCCAAGCCACCACCTCCCAGGTCTAGTCACCATGATACTGCCAGGGTCCACCTTTGCCAACAATCCCTTTTTTTTCCTCCCCCACTGTGCTAGTTTCTGCCATTTCTCTTCTATCTGTATTTGTGGAATTGATTTTGTTTCCCAAGGCAAAAGACTTTACATTAATGCCTCTTAAATTTCATCTTATTAGATTCATCCTATTGTTCTGACTTCTCAGGATCTCTTTGGAGCTTCACTCTGCCATCCAGTAGGTTAGCTCTAAGTTTCATGTCATCCATAAATTTTGTGAGCATGCTGTCTGTGCCTTCATCCAATTCATTGATAAAATGTTGAATAGCAAAACACATATCGTTAGGACACGCCACTGAATTGCTTGTTACAAGCTGACATTTACATGACTGCTCTTTGTTTCCACCCATTCCTTTTAGTTTTCTTACATATTACCTACCTCTATGTACTCTGTTATCCAGACATACTGACTTCCTTGCCATTCCTTACACATAATACTCCATTTCCTGTCTCTCTGCTTTTGTACTTTCTTTTTCTCATTCCTGGAATATTCTTCCTCCTCAGATACCATTTCTTAGCTAGCTATTCAATTCTGAAATTTTTCATTCTCTTGTGAGTCCCTTAATTGGACAGCAGTAATAAAAAATACCACTTTTGCCTCCTTAGTTCATCAGTTTTGTGAATGAAAAAGACAAATTATCCAAATAATATTTCATACCTATACAAGTAGCTCTATTCAAAAAGTTCTTCTGTGTGTATATCTTGGACACTTTTCCAAAAATACATAATCAGCTGGACCTAAAATTCCATTAGGAGATTAAGCGTGCTTGTATTTCAGAAATTATATACTGCTCTCAGTGATAGACACCCTTTTTTAGAAGGTCATTAATAAACTGTAATATGGTAATGAAAGGGCATTTAGGATACTAAAAGACCTTGCCATATGAGAATCCATTGAAGCAACTAGGTCTTTGTAGCCTTGAAAGATAGGCTTTGAGGAATGGTACATAATAGCTGGGGATGTCATCTAGAAGAGGAATAAGGCCCAGTATATATTAAAAGAGGAATAAAGGCCCCTAGTGCTTTGGGTTGAGCCTTTTTTGAAGATTTATGGGAAAACGTGGACAATAGTAGCACAGAATAAAAAAACAGAGAGTAGTAATCAGTATCAGGGAGAAGAAGGGGAGTGCCAAAACTGATGAAAGGAAGGCTTTTTTTTTCCATTTTTTTTCTTTTTTGGAGGGGGAAAGGTAGGGCAATTGGGGGTGACTTGCCTAGGGTCACACGGCTAGTTTTGTGTTAAGTGTCTGAGGTCAGATTTGAACTCAGGTCCTCTTGACTGCAGGGCTGGTACTCTATTTACTGCACCACCTAGCCACTCCAGAAGACTTTTTTTTTTTGCAGAGCAAATATTTAACCTTCTGTTAAAACACATCCAGGACTGTGATATTAACCTCCATCTGTGGTGGCTATACATTCTTTTATTGTAAAGAGTTTTCTTTTGAAAATCTCTTCATTTTTTTTTCCATCTGTTTTATCCTTAAATACCCTTGAGGTGATTCATTCCATTTTCATCCTTAAATACCCTTGAGGTGATTTTACTGAGTTGGAACTCTCACTAAGATTTCTTAAAACTCTTTTCCCCTCCTTTTGCTACTTCCTATTTTATTGGGAAATACTATTAAGAATCTTTGTTTATCATTCTCCACAAGATTTTGCAAACGTTTATATTCTAAACTCATTTTGCCTTTGACTTTCACAACTCTCTGCTTGACAAAGTCAAATTCACTAACTAAGGCACCTTTTAGGCTCTTTTGACCTTCCCATAAAACAGTTCATTTATATTTGTTGAATTTCTGTATGAAATTACTGTAGTCAGTGTCTATGTTCTTCAACTAATATTCCATTTTTGTCATCAGTAACTTGTTTAAATAGGTAAAGATAGAATTGTTTTAATTGTATGTCATTTTCTTTCCTTTTTTTAGCTTTGTACTAGACAACCAAAGAAGGAATAACTCACATTATTAAAAAGTAATTTCCTTTCTACTAAAATATAATGAACTTTGTGTTTTGCAGTATTATTAGGTACCTATCATTTTCTGATGGCAAAACCTTCAGATTTTTTTTTCTCAAAAAAAATATTTATAATAATAGGTTTGAGGCTTTTGTGTAGTCTACAAGTCTTGGGCCTCTATTACTCCTTATTACTCATCTATCATAGCATGCTGCCTTTTAACCAACAAAGTTTCTTAAAGTTCTCCTTTTATGTTGCATTCTGATTTCTAATCTTATTGGAATCTATAGGAAAAGAATATAATGTGTTTCACAAGATTAGGAATTGCTTTGAAAATAACAAACTTGCTGTCCATAACTCAGCCAGGCATTTTGGAAGCAGTGGAATTTTATGATGAGTTTTGAGTTGGGGAGTGAGGGGGATGGGTTTTTTTCTTCCTACTGGTAATTAGGTTTTTCTTGCTAGCCAAATGAGAAAAGTTCATTTAGCAACATCAAAAAGAACAGGGGTAGGCAGAGCCAAGATGATGGAGAAAAGCCAGGAAGTTGCCTGCACTCTCCCCAGTTTCCCTTGGAAACAATGTTAAATCAAGCCTCTAAATGGATTCTGGAGCCACAGAACCTACAAAAAGATGGAGTGAAAAAAATTTCCAGCGTGAGATAACTTAGGAAGACTTTCTCCCTTGGATAAAAGCAGAGCATAGTCCAGCATAGCTGGTGTCCAGGCAAGCCAGTGGAAAACTCTTAGCCACACCACAGATCAGCAACCAAGGCCTTGGTCCTGGCTCAGCAGGCCAGCTGTGAAGCCTCTAGCCCCAGAACTCTTGACACAACAGGTACAACTAGCCTGGGCCACCCTAGTGTAGTGGGCAAGCCACCAGCACCTGAGGCCCCAGTGTAGGTAGCCAGTGACCAGGCTTGTAGCCCCTAGCACAAGAAGCTTGGGACAGTGCCCCAGGAGCAGAGCTCAACTTTAAAAGTTATGAAATAAACTTTAAACCCTGACCATAGGAAGCTACTAAGACGCAAGAAAGATTCAAACAGGGACAGCTAGGCAGCACAGTGAATAGAACACCAGCCCTGGAGTCAGGAGGACCTGAGTTCAAATCTGGCCTCAGACACTTAACACAAAAGCTAGCCATGTGACCTTGGGCAAGTCACTTAACCCCAACTGCCCTCCAAAAAAAGCAAAAAAAAAAAAAAAAAGAAGATTCAAACACAAACTCACAAGAGGACAACAATGTCAAAATACCTACATGGGAAGTCTTAAAGGGGAATGTGAATTGATATCAGACAAAGCAAAAGCAAAAAATAGATCTAATTAAAAGAAATAAGGAAGGAAACTACATCTTACTAAAAGGTACCATAGAAAATTAAATAATATCAATACTAAGCATATGCACCAAGTGGTATAGCATCCGTATTCTTAGAGGGGAAGTTAAGTGAGTTACAGGAAGAAGTAGACAACAGAACACTATTAGTGGAGGACCTCAACCTCCCCTTCTCAGAACTAGATAAATCTAATCACAAAATACATGAGAAAGAAGAAGGTAAATAGAATTTTAGAAAAGATAGATATGGTAGACCTCTGGATAAAATTGAATGGGGATAGAAAGGAATATACTTTTTTCTCAGTGGTACATGACATATGCACAAATGACCATATATTAGGGCATAAAAACCTCATATTCAAGTGTAGAAAGGCAAAATTATTAAATGCATCCTTTTTGGATGATGATGCAACAAAAATTACATGTAATAAAGGGCCCTGAAAAGATAAATTAAATATTAATTGGAATCTAAACAATCTAATCCTAAAGAATGAGGGGATCAAACAACAAAGCATAGAAACAATCAATAATTTCATCAAAGAGAATGACAATAATGAGACAACATACCAAAATTTAATGGGATGCAGTCATGAGTTCTTAGGGGAAATTTTTTATCTCTAAATGCTTACAGGAATAACTTAGAGAAAGAGCAGAACACTGAATTGGGGGTGTAACTAAAAAGGCTAGAAAAAGAACAAATTAAAAATTCCCATTTAAATACCAAATTATAAATTCTGAAAATCAAAGGAGAGATTAATAAAATTGAAAGTAAGAACACTATTGAACTAATAAATAAAACTGAGAGCTGGTTTTATTGGAGAAAAAAACAACAAAATAGGTAAGCTTTTGGTTAATTTAATCTTAAAAAAAGAAAGAACAAAACCAAATGACCTTTATCAGAAATGAAAAGGGTGACTTTACCACCAATGAAGAGGAAATTAAAGCAATAATTGGGAGCTATTTTGCCCAACTGTGTGCCAATAAATCTAACAATCTAAGTGAAATGGATGAATGCTTACAAAAATATAAATTGCCCAGATTAGCAAAAGAAGAAATAAAATACTTAACTCAGTCTTAGAAAAAGTAATTGAACAAGCCATCATTGAACTTCTTAAGTAAAATTTCCCAGAATCAGGTGGATTCACAAGTGAATTCTTCCAAACATTTAAAGAACAATTAATGTTAATAGTATATAAACTATTTGGAAAAATAGGCAAAGAAGGAGTCCTATCAAATTCCTTTTATGGCACAAATATGTTGCTGATACCTAAATCAGGAAGAGCCAAAACAGAGAAAGAAAATTATAGACCAATTTCCCCAATGAATATTGAGGCAAAATTTTAAATAAAATATTAGCAAAGATATTACAGCGGTTTATCACAAGGATAATACACTGTGACCAGGTGAGATTTATACCAGGAATACAGGGCTGGTTCAATATTAGGAAAACTGTCAGTGAATTGACTGTATCAGTATCAAAACTAACAGTAATCATATGATTATCTCAGTAGATGCAGAAAAAGCTTTTGACAAAATACAGCACCCATCCAATTACAAACACTGGAGTGCATAGGAATAAATGGAGTTTTCCTTAAAATGATAATTAGTATGTATCTATCTAAAATCGTTAGTAAGCATTATTTGTAATGGGGATAAGCTAAAAGCTTTCCAATAAGATCAGGGGCAAAACAAGGATGCCCATTATCACTGCTATTATTCAGTATTGTACTAGAAATGTTAACTTTAGCAGTAAGAGAAGAAAAAGAAATTGAAAGAATTAGAATAGGCAATGAGGAAACAAAACTATTACTCTTTGCAGATGATATGATGGTATACTTAAGAGTATCCTAGAGAATCTATTAAAAAACTACTTGAAATAATTAACAACTTTAGCAAAGTTGTAGGTTACAGAATAAATCCATGCAAATCATCAGCATTTCTGTAAATTTCCAACAAAACTCAGCAAGAAAAGATAGAAAGAAAAATTCCATTTAAAATTATTACAGACAGTATAAAATATCTGGGAGTTTACTTGCCAAGATGAACCCAGGAACTCTATAAACACAATTACCAAACACTTTTCACACAAATACATTCAGGTCTAAATAATTGGAAAAATATTAATTGCTCATGGGTAGACCAAGCTGATATAATAAAACTGACAATTCTACCTAAATTAATTTACCTATTTAGTGCCATACCAATCAAACTATCAAAAAATATTTCATAGAGCTAGAAAAATAGTAAAATTCATCTGAGAGAACAAAATATCAGGGGAATTAAAAAGGATTGGGAAAAGAAAAGATGAGGCAGTGAGAGTCATTTTGGTGTAGCAGTAAAAGCATTGGACTTAAAGTAAGACTTTGATTGCAGGCTTGAATCCCCTTGTTACTATGGCAATTTATTTTACCCCCTAAGATAATACATGTAAAAGTCTTTAGTAAATTATACTTTTAATTGTCCTTGTTATGAAAGAGGTTGTGTTATACAGAAAGACTTTGAAATTTAATGTGGGGAATTTGCATATGCTGCAGAAAGTGATAAGATAAAAGCAAGGCTAGGAGATCCAAAATTTTTGAGGAAAATCTTGGAAAGCATGAAGACATCTAGTCAGCTAGCCAAGGATTTATTTTTTTGGTAGTATAAAGAAAAGGGAATGTATCTAGTAAGTATGCAGGAGGAATTAACATATGTATTAAAAAAGGGTGTAATTGAAAGAGCATTACATGTATTAAGGAAAAGGAAAAATTTAAGCATGTGGAGATCATGGTTAAGATAGATGCTTGATCTCCTTAGCACATGCTACTTCCTATTTCTCTTCCAGGATACCTTGTTGCTTCAGCTACAACTTGCTGACCCTGTAAGTGGTAGTAGGTTGGCAACTGGTAGGAATGGTGCCTCTTTGGGGGGCTGGGCTAGAAATAGGACCTACAGTGGTCTGGTCAGATTTACTTCTCTGCTTATTGGTGGCAGTTTGTCAGCAATTGTTGCTGCTTTAGGCCTCTTCACCACAGTGATTTCTCCCCTCAGTAATGGCTACTAGGGCTGGGATCTGGTGTTTGTAGAACATGACTATGTCCAAGGCTCTTGGGTTTGAGTCCTTGGCTATCTCTGTCAGGAGAAATTGTGGTTCAGGTGTTGGTGGTTGTTTGACTTCTCTGGCTATGCTGCCTACTTTTCCTGTTTTGAGTGATAATAAAGCTGACCTTTCATATAGGAATAAAAACAGTGGTCAAGGAAAAGTAATAAAAATGACCAGTTATATCTTCACCGTATTTATCTTGAGACAGTGGCCAAAATATTGTGCAGAGAAAAGGTTGGTTTACTTATATTTTTTAGATCAAGAATCATTAGTAGTTTTATTTGTAAGGTGATTAGCACGATGCCTGATTAAGAAAGTGCTATATAAATTCTTGTTCCCACCCCATCTCCTTAAAAAAGAAAGAAACTAGAACAAATACTACATAACCAAATAATTTATTGCAGACAAGAAACAAGATTTTGACCTCTCAATATTACCTGAATTTATTCTTCAGAGTAAGTTATTCACAACCCCAAAGCCAGATTTTTAATATCAAGATTCTTTTAAGGTAGCTATAAATCAGAAGACAAAAAAAAATGCACTCCAGAAAATTCAATTTTTGGTCACTAAAGTTTGTGTGAAACATTACTATGTACATATTTATTTTGGTCTTATGTAAGTTTTTTTTTATCAGCTACATTTTGTGATTTTTCCTAATCAAAAGTCTACCTTTATCATACATTTATTTTAGAATGTTAAAAATATAGTATGTTTTTCTTATTGTTACTGTACTTCAAGTTTTATTGATGTTATTTGTAACATCTACACTACATGTCTAGCATAGTTTAAAATTTCAGTTTTATGCCAGCTAGACCTTGCATTATTAGCATCTGAAATGTATTAAGGATGGTCTTTAATTCCCCTCCCCCCTTTTGTCTTCCCTGCGCTTTTCTAATGCCTGAATTACTTTCTTTATGCTGTTTTTCTTTTTTCAGCAATGCGGCCACTTAGCATGTCTCACAGTTTTGACTTGTCAGGTAAAAAAAAAAAAGAAAGCACTTCGACACCTGACATGGGTTTTGTGACTTTTGTGAAACACATTTCACTCATCTGCTTGTTTAAACATCTATAAAAAAGAAAATTGAAGGGCTTCTTCCAAGCCACAGTCAATGAAATCAAAGATTCAGCCTATTTGAGGCAGAAAAAAAAATCTGTTTCCTACTCCATAGGCATTGCGTATATATGGAATATTACTTTTGTTATATTATTACTCTGTTACTTTTGTTACATGGAAAACAAAGTAAACAGCTGCTGAGATTTGTTTATTACAAAATTTAACTCTTTGACATCATTGCTTCAAGGAGAAAAATATCTAAGGGACTTCTATGTTGAGCAAAAAATTAATTTTCTAAAGAACAAATCCAAAAATCTAGATAGTTTAACTCAGTAACTATTAATTTCACTTTAAGATTTGGTCATAGTACTTCTCTTTTCTTGAAAACGAACTCAAAGTGATTGTAGTATTACAGAATTTTGAGAAAGCTCTCTTTTATATGTCTTCACCTTGATAGCATAAATTCTGACCTTAGTAACTGAACGTTGTTACTAGATTACCTTTCTCCTAATTCCATTAAAACAGTAAGATCATAAGAGGACCATAGTAATTTTTGTCATCATATGCCCCAAACGTGAACTAGACATAATTACTTAAATTAGATAAAATTCAGTGAAACTACTAGCTGTTGAGCTTTGATTTTGCAAAGTTATTGTTCCTTTTGTAGTTTCTTTTTGAATTATGTCTATAAATTAATTTTTTATTAACATAAACTCTGAAATTATAACATCAATTAACCAATAATCAAATCAAAAGTTGAACGTTCAGCATAATTTCCAAAATAAAATCTTGAGTATTTTCTAATCTGTTTAAAACTGAATAGTTACTATTAAACATAAGGCATGAGATGAGCTGTTGGCTCCAGTAGGAGCCTCCTGACTCTTAAGAGTTTCTTCTAGAAGTTCCTTTTCCTCCTTAGTATAAATTTTCTGTCAATATTCAAAGTATTGTTGGTATATTTTGCAAACAAAATCACATACTAACAAAAGTAGCAGAATATTAATGTAGTATTATGTTTTTGAGGAGGCTTAAATAGAGTGCTAAAATTCTAATATATTCTAGAGTGGTTCCACTTGATAAAACTTCTTAAAATGTGTATTCTTGTAGCATTTTCAGCCATGATTTTTATACCAGTTTATTTTCATAGTAAATTAGAGAAGTAGAATAAATTCATTTGATAAAATATTTTTAGCAGTTTAAGTTAAAATATCTATCACATGGCACTTAAATTTGAACATTTGACTGACTACCGAAGAGCTCTTCCTGTTTTCTTTGTTCTCTTGATAAGTATTACTTTAGCAAACATTTTCTTGATGCAGTATCATCCTACAAAATTTGGTTTGAAAAGGAGACTTCAGACATTGAGTGTTTGTTGAATGTGTCTGTGTTGCTGCTAATGTCCAGAATTGGCTATTCTCTGAAGTAATTTGGCTGAAATTGAACATAATAAAAGGGAAAATCTGCAAAACATCAGATAACATTAATAATTGTTACTTGATGTCATCAGTCACATGCATGCAATAAATTGTTGACTGCAGAAATTAACATTGGATACAATCCAATAAATATTAGACATGGTTGGCTCATCTCAGCATCATATATATGTTTATATGTATATGTACATATAAAATACATATGTTCATACCTATGTTTGATGTAGATAGCTTAGAGAAAGATGATCCAACTGAAACAAAAGCCAATATTTTTCAATACAGAAGAGTAGCCAAGATTTTTTTATGTCATTGCTTGACATTTATTGTGTGTTTATGGCTGCTAATAACTGTTTTGTTCATATTTCTCTAGCTGTTTTCAAAATGTATTTTCCATTAATGCTTTCTCTTTGAACAAATCAGTGTTCTAAGAACATAAACTGAAAAGCTTGACTCATTCTATTAACCTAAATAAAAAAGTGAAAATCTACTTCCTTTCTACTAATTATTTAAAAGTTCATGTTGAATTTAAAGATATAGGCTCATATTAGGTCTCTTCATTCCTAGTGATGAATCTTTACAATATGTTTAACAAATCATCACTTAATGAATAAAAGTATTTTTCCCATGTATGTATCAAAGTTTCAGATTATATATTCATCTTTTAGAAATTACAAAATTTTGGAGTTCAAAGGGACATCAGCTTCCATCCATTTCTACCTATAGCTAAAAAAAAAAAAAAGAATCCCTGCTACATTTCTCACAAATTGACATCCAGTGTCTGCTTGAAGGCTTCTGACAGGAAACACAATGCCTTCTAAGGCAGCCTATTTCACTTTTTGGTAATTAATTAATAGAAAATGTTTCCATTTATCAACCTAAATTTTCCTCTTTACAACTGTTAAACATTGTTACTGGTTCTGTTCTTTGGTCAGAACAAGTCTTATGCTTTGTTCTCATGACTATTCTTATACTTGAAGACAAACTCATATGGCCTCCCTAAATCCTTGTCTTCTGACTTGCCTTCCCGGTTCCTTCAGCCAATTCACATATAGCATTGATCAGAATCTTTTGCCTTCCTGATTGCCATCCTCTGGAGCAGTGGTATCAAACTCAAATAGAAAAGGCTATGGACCACATGTTGACTTGTTTTTAAAATGTGATATTATCTATGTTTTGTTGCACTTGTATTTATTTTGTTAGATATTTCCCACTTATATTTTAATCTGGTTCCTGCCACACTTGGGAGTGAGGGCTACATGCAGGATCACATGTTTGATACCTATCCTCTGGACACTCCATAAGCTAACAGTATCTTTTCTAAACTGACCTGAACACAATACTCCCCATGTGGTAGGACCAGGACAGCTTTTCATTATTCAGTACTACTGGGCTTATGATTGTACAAATAATGTCAGTTTATAAAATTGGTAATTAAATGAATGAAATGATTGAGAAATTTTACAAAAAGCATAAGAGCACATTTCTGTTATATCAGTCACATACATTATAAGTAGGAGACTTTTTTCCCTAAACAAAAATCAATTCTGTGATTTCATGAGCATAGGAAGATCCTGGTGAAAACTTTCTCTACCAATACAGAGCTATACATTCTCTCAAATTTGTGGGCTTGCAGAGTTATCTGGGCTCAGAGGGGTTAAGTGATTTACCCAAGGTCCTAATCCACTCTGTGAATATGTGTCAGAAGTGGGACTTGAGCCCAGGTCTTTCTGACTCCAATGCTAGCTCTATCTACTGCATGTCATTGCCTCTCATAGGAAATCTGTCAACACTATAAATAGCATATGATTAAAGTGCTGTGATATAGATATATTTGTACATATGCACATATGTTATTATATATAGCTACACATGTATCTGTCATCTATTTCTTTCACAAGTAATCCATGACTGAGTATTAAACATTTGGAATTGTTTATTCTTTCTTACTAAACCCAGTATTTTGGTACTGTACAAAATCTCTATCCCAGGAATTTCAATGAATGGACAATAAGTTTACTGGCAAGTTTCTAAACTCTTATTAATGTAGTTTACAGAATTGTAGAGGAATAAAGTAAAAGGCTTTTAAAAATTTATTTAGAATTGAGGTATTATTTTGTTTGCTGTCATTTAGTAGATTTACAAGTATTAATTCAGGAGTTTAACCCTTTGATGTTAATCATCATTATCACCATCATCATTAAGACTTTTTAAAGAATTTATTATGTGTCAGTCACCAAACTTAGCATATGCGATAATACAAAGAAAGACAAAAAATGTGATCCCTGCCTATAAATCCAATAATTGCCACCAGTTAAAATGATACTACTTTGATTGTCTGTGGAACTCTCAGATATCAATACATAGGCACATGAGCTGAAATGTATAATAAAATCACTGTACCTAATGAAGGAGTTGTGATGAAAGAGCGTTATAAACCTCAAAGTGCTACATAAATATAAGTTTATAGCATTAGAATTTCCTTTCCTAAACATGCACTAAATCATTTAAACTTTTTAAAAATCATTTTGAAATTGTTTTTATCTTTTTCTCAGGTTTACAAATTTTCTGTGGCTGTTCAAAGTTGATATCTAATCTGTTAGCCCAGAAAATATTTCATGAAATTTGTGACTAAGTAACATTTTTCCATGTTTGGTTCATCATTTAATTTACTGAAGAAGAAAATTAGTTGCACTCTTATTTGCAGTGACATTTCAACATTAATCTAAGTTCATGTTTTATTTATTCAGTGCTTTTTCAGTTGTGATCCTTACATGGAAAACTGTTACCTTACTTCTTTAATGAATTTTCATTCAGTCTGAATTTGATGAATGTATCCCATCTTCTTGTCACTCTAATTTATTTACATATATATGCATATAATCACATTGTATAATTTCATGCATATGTAACCACACATATATGTGTGTGTAATTTCACATACATACACATATGTGAAAGACAGTGTGATGTAGTGGATAGAGAAGGGGGCATTGAAATTAGGAAGACCTGGGTTCGTCTCTGACACACACTGACTAGGTGACCCAGGGAAAGTCACTTAGGATCTCAATGCCCCAGGCTGTTCTCTGAGGGCTTACATTAACTGGTAGTAATCCTGGGAAAAAACTTAATTTAGAAAGGTGAAGGTCACCCCCTGTATCCACTGCATCTGCCACTACAGCTGGGATTTAAGCCCAGTTTTCTTTTTATGCTCTTTTAGTCAGTAAGATGCAGACTCTCTGTACTGGTAGAACAGGTAATGACATCACAGGTTGAGTCAAACCAGATTCTGTGTGTGTATATTAAGTATGTATGCAGGTGAATATATGAATACACACAGGGTCATGAATTTAGAGGTGGAAAAGATATGAGAGGTCATCTAGTCCAACCCTCTTATTTTGTTGTTGAGGAAACAGAGGCCCAGAAATGTAGAGTGACTTTCCAAGGTTACATAGGTAATAAATAACAAAGCTAAGATTTTAGCCCAGGTCTCTTACCAACCGTACCATTGCCATTCAGTTATTTTAGTTTCCTCATCTGTAAAGTGGGGATAATAGCAGCATTCACCTCACAGGTCTGTTGTGAGGACCAAACTTATTAAAAATATTTATTAAATATTTCATATTTAATTTTAATGAAATATTTAATAAAAATAAATAGTAATATTTATTAAACTACTTAGCATTGTGGTACATAGTAGGTGCTATATAAATAATTATTCCCTTCTCTTCAGGGCTTCTTAAATGCTTTAAACCAAATCTCTTTCTCACTTGTAACAGTCTACTGCTATATTTTTTTTGAAGTAATTTCTTTTCTTCTTCACCTGTCTTCCATAGCCTTTTTAGTTAGAGTAAATTTAGTATTTCTGGGTCCCAATGTCTACTTCTGTAAAATGAGGAGGTTAAATATCTAAGGTCTCTTCTACCTCTATGTTCTAACTTAAATATAAGAATTAGGTGACCCGACCACAGTGCCTTTTAAATGGGATTTACCAGTTATTCTTAAATATGATTATCTCATATAATCTGTGCTCCCATAAACACATTTTTTGTAATAAATTGAGATTAAAATCTGAAATATTGTATGGAGAATTGTTTCTTTGTATGTGCTTCCACATGTATGTATTGGGTTATTCTTAGATCACAACATGAACTTTTTTCTTTCTTTTATTAGATGTAACCACTCCTGAATCTCCAAAGAAAGGGACAGAAACCTCAGTGTTGAATGGCAGTGTAACACCACAAACAAAAGCCAATGGTTTAAGTGGCCCACCAACAACAGTACAACGGAAGAAACTTCTTAAAGCCCCAACTTTGGCTGAACTGGACAGCTCTGAATCAGAGGTAAAGTAGTCCAGCTTTCTCCAGCTTCAACACGGAAACTTCTCTATTCAATTTAGGATGCCTGGACATCACTAAAATATAGTACTTCAACTGATACTGAACCTTTTCTTAGTTTTCTAATCTCTTACATAATAAGCAAAATTTGGGACATTTATTGAGAAATGGAATACTGGCTCAGTCAGGTACCACTTAGCAATGATCAATTCAGAATGACCATAACACCTAGAATTTAAATCAGCTTGGACGTATCAGGTACCTATTATGTGCAAAGCACTATACTGGTCAGGGATACAAAGATAAAAATGAAATCGCCCCTTGACTCAATAAACTTATTTTCTGATGATAATTAGTATAGCTGGGATTTAAATCAAGATATCTTTTCAATACTAGGTGTTCTTTTAACCGATAAGATCCAGACCTTCATTACAAACCAAGTTTTGAATAGTATTGATCATGTAATCCCAGCTATTAAGAAAAAATGACCAGGATACTTGGACAGTTAGAAAAATGAAAGAGCAGAGTTCAACAGGGAGCTGTTAAATAAAGGAGGGGACCAAAACCATGGAGACAAACAGTCTGTTATATGAGGTCAGGAAAGTCATTTCATTATGTACAGAAAACGATTCCTATCACTGGCCTAGAACAGGGAAGGCGTATTAGATGTCCTGCCATTAAAAGCAGCCCAGTAAATATGCTTAGGTGCAGGGCTTATATATGCACTGCACTAAGGACTTTATAATATTATCTCATTTGACCTTCACAACAGTCCTGGGATGTAGGTGCTATTGTCATCCCCATTTTACAGCAGGGTCACACAGCTAGTAAGTATCAGAGTTTTGGATTTGAACTCAGGTCTTCCTGACTCCAGGCCTGGTACTCTATCCACTGAACTACCTAATTGCGCCTAGGGTTGAAATAAAAAGCCACTAAATAATAATATAGTATATTTGCATATATATTTCTTTATTCATTTAGCATATTCTCTTATTCATAAAAAACTCAAGAAAGACTTTTCATGTTTTCATAAATGAAACCCTGCTCACATGAACTCATACATGTTATTTTTTTTACCTTAAAATAGTAATGATAATGCCAACAAGCTTCTCTTAAAAAAAAAAAGTATCAGGCGGCTAGGTGGCACAGTGAGTAGAGCGTCGGCCCTGGAGTCAGAAGGACCTGAGTTCAGATCCGGCCTCAGACACTTAATGCACACACAAATAAAAAACCTAGCCATGTGGCCTTGGGCAAGTTACTTAACCCCAGTTGCCCTCAAAAAAAAAAAAAGCATAAAGTTAAAGGAGCAGCTGGAGAAAACTAGTTAGCATTCGTTCTATTCCCAGATAGTTGTTTTTTTCCTTCCTTGTTCTTTATATCTGTTGGCTTTTAACTCTAGTTATATGAATTGATACAAGTAAAAATGGTGACTGTGGGGAAGCAGGGGAAGTGCCTGGAATTAAGTGGAGATGTCAAGAAGTTGTTTGGTTGACCTTTTCCTGGAGTAAAGGCACTTAATCTCCAAACCTGAAACTTGAAAGAAAAAATTAAATGTGAACAGTTTTCAGTCAAATTATTTCATGTCCCCCCTGGTTGGACTTCTTCAACATTTGTTACGTACTTTCCCTTGCTCCCTTCCTCCCAATTTTCAGTTCCCTTTTGTATGTTGTCTTCCTCCATTATATTATAAGTTCCACGAGGGCAGAGGTTTTCTTTCTTTTTTGTATTTGTATCCTCAGCCCTTAGCACAGTGCCTGACATATAAATAGACAATAATTGCTTATTGACTGACTGAGATTCATACAGGAGAAACTCAACAGTACTTAGAACATGGAGGAGTGTCTTGTGTGAGGAACAACAAAGAGGCCAGTGTCACTAGATGAAGAGTGGGGGTGAGGAGATGTGTGAAAAGACTGGAAAGGGAGGAGCAAGAGAGCCAGTTGTGAAGAACTTTGAAACTCTTTACAAAACAGAAGATGGTGATAGTGTCAGAATAGAGAAGGTGGCATGTAGGAGACATGTTATGAAGGTAGAAACAATAGGACTTGACTGATTGGATTGGGCAGGGGTAGTAAGAGAGTGAGAAATTTGAGGATTACTGGGAGGAGGATGGTGCCCTCAACAGTAATAGGAAAGTTGGGAAGAGGGGAAAAGTTTTTGGGCTTTTTGGGGGCAGGGGGTGGTGGTGGAATAAATCAATTTTGGATATGTTGAGTACAATATATCCCTGGTACATCCAGTTTGAGATGTCTGATAAGCATTTGGAGATGTTATTCTGGAGTTAGCAGAGAGTTTAAAGTTGGACAAATAAATCTGAGAATCATCACCATAGAGATGATAATTGAATCCATGGGAGCTGACGAGATCACCAAGTGAAATAGTATAAAGTGAAAATAAAAGAAGGCCCTAGAGAGGGCCCTGTGGGATACCAGTGGGTTAGTGGGCATGATATGAATGAAGATCCAGCAAAGGTGACTGAGACAAAGGAGGAGAAACAGATAAGTGTAGTGCCTGGGAAACCTAGAGAGAAGAGAATACCAAGAAGAGGGTAATCAGCACTGTCAAAGGCTGCACAAAGTCAAGAAGGATGAGGATTAAGAAAAGGACATTAGATTTGGCAATTAAGAGATCATTGGTAACTCTGGAGAGAACAGTTTCGGTTAGATGATGAGGTCAGAAGCCAGATGGTAGAGAGTTACAAACAGAGTTAAAGGAAGTGAAGACAGTGATTATAAATAGCCTTCTCAAGGGGTTTAACCACAAAAGGGAGAAAAGATAAGAGATGATAGTTAGTGGGGGGAGTGGGTAAAGTGAGGGGTTTTGAAGATGGAGGAGACATGGGCATATTTGTAGACAATAGGGAAGTAGCCAGTAGATAGGAGTAATTGAAGACAAGTGAGAGCAGAGATGCCAGGGAAGATGGTCTTCTCTGCTTGGGAGACCAAATAGAATAGGATCATTTGTGCATGCCAAGGGGTTTGCCTTAGTAAGAAGTGCTACCTCTTCACGTGAGATGGGAGGAAAGGGACAGAAAAGGACAGGAAGCATCTGGTGATGTGAGATGAGGAAGAGGGTAGAAGAGAGAGCTCTTGGAGAATGACCCCAAGTTTTTTTTTTTTCTTCAGTAAAATACAAGGCACGGTTGTCAGCTGAGAAAGTGGGAAGAGGGGACCTATGGGAGCTTTAAAGAAAGCTGAAATGCTTTGGAAAAGACCTGTAGTGAGTGGGATAGTAAGTTGATTAGTAAGTTTAAAAGGATTGGTTTGTCATATTGAGGGCCCAGTTAAGATGATGTAACACAGATTTGTAGTGGATCCTCTCTGCACGAGTTTATGTTTTTGGTTTTTTATCCAGTTTCATGCTGCAGCAAGTGTAGGAACAAAGGCAGCAGATGGTAGGAATATTTCAAGGCTGAGGCTTGGCAGGGCAAGATCACCAATATAATAAGGGATCAAAGAACTTGAAGAGAGGACAATGTAGAGCTGAACTGGTTCAGAACGGGGAAAGGGGAGAATACTGTAGCTAGTGCATGGGGTGATGATCTGTGAAATAACTGAGGGGTAGAGAGATTAGATGTTGTGGTGAGCAGGAAAAACGGGGTTTGGAGTTGCCAGGTAGAGCGAGTGGTGGAATGACAACACATAGTAATCTGATAAGGGAATTTCAGAGTCCATGAACGTGGAAGTGGTACATTTGTGGATAATGACGAGATGAAAGGTATGACCATCTTTTTTGTGGAGCTGAGGTTTGATGCTGGAATACTCATGAGGACTTGTGAAGTTAGAGTATTCACAGGAATATCAGTATTTATGTTGGAGCCCCCTGGTACAAGTACAGGAAGTGGGGAGGAGGAAAAGACTGCGAGTCAATACTGAACTCCTTGAGGAAAGAAGGGAAGTGTCCTGAAGTTGGGTATCAGCTATCAAAATTTTGATTCAATGTTAGGGCAAAAAGCTAGCAAGCAGCAGAGACAGGATTTGAACTCTGGTTCTCTGAATCCAAATGCAGTGCTCCTGCTGATGATTACAAATAGGAATACTTCCTAATTCATAGTTGTAAATATTCCTTAAACTTTCTGCTACTTGTAATGCCTTTACCAATGACCAAGATGATTTTATTCATCTCCTCCCTATCTCCTGTTGCTACAAACTTAACAGATATGAACAGCTCATGTTTTGCAACTGTTGATCTCACTATTTACAAACTCAGACTATTTCAGTGTACCATTCAAGTGTTTTTATCTGCCAGCCTTTCTGTTTGCCTCATCCTACTTTTAAAAACTTTGATGTTCTGGCATCCTACCTTCTATTACTAACTTGTAACCTGCTCAGGTGAACTAAATTAAAAGCATGGCTTTGATGTCTGCATGTTGACTATACCAAAACCTCATCATTAACTGCTGTACTACATTATTAACTATGTCCTGTGAAGTTTATGGTATGTGGACTGAGATGCTTAAATTTTAAATATCAGCTCTTAATTTTTTCACTTAATTTTAGACATGTTTCTAATATGGCCACATGTCGTTATTCTTTTTTATGTTAGTGGTCATCAATTTTCAAGTGATAAAGTAAAATCTCTGAAAATAGTTTTAACTAATGACAGAGATAGCTATATTGGTAAAATAATAACTTTTCCCATCCTTTATTAAGAGTCCTTAGTCCATTTACAAGCCTTTTGTCTGACTTTTCAGTTTTTTGCATCTTAAGATGCAGAAAAAAAAGATGTATTATTTCATATGACACATTGATACAAAACAAAATAAAAACCGTAGTTATCTTCTTTGGAATTTCTGGATAAAACTTTTTTTTTTAAGCAATTGGGATTAAGTAACTTGCTTAAGGTTACACGGCTAGTTATTGCTAACTAGTGCTAACTAGTGCTAAGTACTGAGGCCTGAACCGATCCCAGGTCCTCCATACTCTGGGGCCAGCGCTCTTATTCACTTCGCCACCTAGCTGCCCCAATAACACTTTTTTTTTTAAAGTAAATACTAAAGGCATTACATGTCCTGAGTTGAGACACATAGGCTCAAGAGAAATTGATTAATTTATTCACTGCCATATCCTGTATCTCCTTAACGTAGGCTAAATGATGCAAATTTTAACCTATCTTTGCCTACTTATTCTTTGAGACTGTCCATTTCTCATAAATCTCTCACAGGGATTCCATCCATTGTCTTAGTGCCATTCTTGAGATCACTTGGCATTGTTTGAATGCCAGTGGAACATAATATATCTGTCATATAGCAGAGTCTTAGCCTACCCTGATTGGACATCAACAGGAGAAGGCTCATTCCTTCACATACTCTATATACCAACAATATCAGCCTTTTTGCTATTGCCTGCATGTGCTTTTACAAAACAGACAGTCCCCTCCTGCCTAAAATATACCTCTGCCTTATAGAAACGTAAGATTTCTTCAAAGCTCAGCTCAAGTGCTAGCTTCCACCAGAAATCTATTCTAATTTCTAGTGCTTTCCCACAAAATTACTTTTTTTATATTTCATATGTGCATACATGGGTTTTTGGGGGTTTTTTTGTTTTTGTTTTTGCTTTTGCTTTTTGGAGGGCAGTTGGGGTTAAGTGACTTGCCTAAGGTCACATGGCTAGTTTTTGTGTTAAGTGTCTGAGGCCGGATTTGAACTCAGGTCCTCCTGACTCCAGGGCTAGTGCTCTATTTACTGTGCCACCTAGCCGCCCCCTCTTATGTGCATACATGTTTTCCTCCAGTAGAATGTAAATTTCTTAAGCTCAGGCACTACTTGCTTTTTGTCTTTGTGTCCTCAACAGCCAGCATCATTGTAGTAGGGACTCAATAAATAAATGCTTGTCACGTTAAAAGAATTACTAAATCAAATGCTTTTTAAAAAATAACCAACAATGAGGAGGAAAAAAATAACCAACAAATAATTTGCAGAGTGAGATTTCATAGTTCTGTCCATTGTGTGATATAAAGATGTGGGCTTTTGTAGAATATCATTTGTACCTTTCTAAGAGTTTCAATGAGGATGCCCTCCTTGTATATGTAAATTATTCTCATAAAAATTTCATAGAGTTTTTAGAAAGTAAGGGATATGGGCCAGTAATTATTAGTAACTTTCTTGGTTTACTTTTTCGTTTAGTAATAATAGATCTAATTTTTTTCAATCCTTTGGTAATCTCCCCACTTGCCATTATTTGAGGATAGACCCCCTCAAAGAAAGGCATATATGAAAAAAAATTTTTAACAACATTTTTGTGGCAGCAAAAACTAAAATCATGATAGGTTATCCATTGTCAAGCAGTTGGAACTGGCCTTTAACCTGTAGGTGCCTGGGGCTGAACAAAGCATGCTAGAGACAGGAGAGTTAGGAATCAAACAGAAGTTTAATTTCAATGTGAGGGAAACAACTTGAAAGCAAAGACACATGTGTGTGGGGAAATTGAAATATTTATACCAGTGGCTACACAGTGAGCTGTAGCCCTGAAAATGAGGGGTAACGGTAACAATGTGGCAAGTTTGATTCATAGCAGGGCTTCATGACTAGAAACAATTCTGGGATTTTGCTATGACTGAGATCATCCAGAGGGTGAGTGCAAAGGATTGTTGTTATGCCAAGCCAAGGGCACAGCTTGCTTGCAGGGTCTTAGCTCTGGAAAACAGGGTGTCTCCTAATGTCTTGACACTGTCATGTAGGAGATGATGGGGGGAAGGTATCTGAGTGATATGAGATGAAATAGAAAAACTCTTGACTAATGCTCTAATTTTTTTTTTTTAAATATGAGGCAAGAATGACAGGGTAGGAAAGTGGGAGCTATGGGAGGTTTGAATAGGAATGAAAAGCTTTGGAAAAGGTGCCATTGTGAGTGGGAGATTTGCTGTCATGAAGGTCTAGTTGCGATTATGTAACACAATTACAAATTGTAGTGAGTAGGGCTTCATGATTTTCCCCAGCTTCATTCAACATCAAATAAGTGCAAATAGTCTTACGGCTAAAACTTGACTAAAACAGGACCAGTTATGGGATAAGGAGGTAGGGGATTCAAGAGAAAGATTGCAGAGCTGAGTTCATCAACGTATCAGAACATCCAAAGAAAAGTGTTGCCAGTTCAGAGAGGATCGCCTGAGAAAGCATTGGAGGATAGAGGGATCAGAGTGTATGATAAGGAGGAAGACTAGATTAGGGGTTACAAGCCAGAGTACACAGTGGAATAACCACAGAGGCTGATGAGATAAAGGAATTTCAGAGTTCCATGAGCGTGAAAGTGGATCATCCTGTTTCATAGTTCTACTTGCTTCATGTTTCAGTTTATAGAAGTCTTTTTGAATTTCTTTGAATTCCTCAGATTTGTGGTTTCTCACAGAACAATAATACTCCATTACATTTGCATACTATAATTTGATCATCTTTACCTCAATACCTACTTTACCTCCAATTTTTTGCTGGTACAGAAAGTACCATTACACATATTTTCTCTCACTCTCCTTGACCTTGCTGGGAGAGATACATAACACACATGCATATATACATATGTGTATATGTGTGTGTATGTGTGTGTGTGTGAATAGGTATATATATGTATAGGTATACACATGTATATATTATGTGTGTATACATATATATGCCTAGTAGTAGTATTTCTAGATTAAACAATATGTACAGTTTAGTTTCTTTTCCAGCTTAATTCCAATTTATTTTTGGAGCAGTTGAACTAATTTAGTTTTACCAACAGTGGTCTTCCCTACCCACCACTTCTGCCACTAGTTACACAGAATAGCAGCTATCCCAGAGATTATACAGAAAAGCAGAGAATAATAAGTCTTGACTCTGCAAAGTCTACAATGGATTCAACATGAAGTGTGACTCTGAGGGCTACAAGTCTTGATCTGGCTTCTCTCTGTCTTCTTTGTGAACTTCAGGCTGGGTAACCCTGGGAAAGTGTCTCATCTACATGGTTATCCAGAGGCAGGACTGGATTCCAATGCAGGGCTTCATCTGCATAATTAAACCCTTAGGAACTGATGAAGTCACTAAGTGAGCGTAGGAAAAGAGAAAAAATAGCAGCTAGTACCAAGCCTTGGGATACACCCACTATTAGAGGCCCTGAGGTAGATGACAAACCAGCGCAGACTGAAATAGACTGATCAGATAGGTAGGAGGATGTGGATGGAGTAGATTTCTTCTGCTGTTCTCTCTTGAGGCAGTACAAGCTGGACAGGTAAACTTCATCTGGTGCTGAGGTCTCATCTTGAGAGCTGTAGTTCCCGTGCCTCCATATCCAACTCTCTTGTGGTTCACTGATTTAATTGGCACCTCTGACTTTTTCATACTGACAAATTGGAGAGTCAGGGTACTATGGTCTGGGTCTCCCATTACTATACAAATGATAATTGAAGAAAAGTGCACCAACTTACATAGCAGAGATCAGTTTCTCCCAGTCTCCTTACTCATGTTCAGCTCAGTCCCTTAAACAGAGGCTTCAGCAAATAGGCATCTTCAACATCTTCAGTCATTATTGTCAGTGGGAAGTACAGTATAAGTCAACAAACATTTGGAATTTTGTGATGATATCATTTATACAAAATTAATCTTAATTTTTGTATACTATCTTTTACATTGACAGAATTTGAAAATCCCTTTCAAACTTTCTAGCTGCTCAACCAAGAAGGAAGCTATGCTGCCAGTCCAACTCTTTAGAACTCCCACTTTGCCTTTTTCAAAGGGGCCATGTAATTTTAGACCTAGAAGGGACCTTTTAAGAGATCATCTAGTTCAATCCCTTATTTTAGAGATAAAGAAACTGACACTTATAGAGGGAAAGTGATTTCCCAAAGGTTACAAAGGTAGTTAAGGGCAGGTCTAACACTAGAACACGTCTGCTGACTCCAGGGAAATGACTTTTCATCCCTTCTACTACCATGCTTCCTCTCTTCATTAGAGGTTTCTTAGAACAACAAAAATTTATGTAATCTAATTTATAGATAAGAATAGTTAATAAACTTCGCTGAGGGTTTGTTTGTTTTTTTTGGTAGGGTTGTGCTAGTGGAAAAAGCTTTTCTTCAGAATTCAAAGGAACAAATCATCTCTCTATCCCCACCCCACTCTACCCCTTCTGCCCCTGCCCTCTTATCTTTTTACCAGTAATAGCTAGGAAGATAACTGTTAAATATTTGTGGTAAGGGTGAAAGCAAACTGAAAAAGCATTTACTTTAAATATAAAATTGTGTGTGTGTATTAGGCATTTTAAAGTTGGTGAAAAATGGAACCAAATCTGTAAAAGCATTTAGGAAATGTTAACATATTCACCCTATTACCATTTCACTAATAATCTATTTCAGTTATTTTCAGTTTTATCCAATTAAGGGCAGATCTTCAGTCTGACCAGCAATCTTGGAGCTGCCCTAGAAGCTTGATTAAAACTTTGCTTAAATCCTGAATCTAGAATGAAATTTTCTACTCAAGCCTAAGGATAAAACCAACCTTAAGTTAATTGTGCTTATGCCTGAAACTTGCATATTTGAACCATGTGGCCATAAACAAAACCCCACTGCCCACCTGGTGGCAACACACCTTCATTGCAGACTAAGGACCTGAGATTTAAATGTAGAACTTTCAAGTTGATATACCAAAAAAATGTTCAACAGAAAAAGAGTGTGTTTCATATCCATTTATAAACACAGGGGGAAAAGAGATAGGTTGCCCTTAGCATCAATAAATTTAACAATCCTTAACATCACCATTGGACATCTTTGGGATTATTTTGTTGGGTAAGTGAGGTAGGAAGGAAAAAGACAGCATAGATGGTGGAAAAGATACTGGATCTGCAGCCAAAGGAGGTAATTTATGTCCTGGCTCCTCTATATATGCTATTGGGCAAATCATGTAATCTCTATGGTCTTTGTTTTTCCTTATTTGTAAGATATAGCTGTTGGATTAGTTGACTGAATTTATAGGAATAACATCTACTCCCATACAATCTAGGCTAGTTTAGTAGGCTAGCTTTTCCTCATTTATTGAGATTTATTTGGTCCAGGGGAGTGGGGCTAGAAGCATAAATGTAGCTTTCTGATGATCTAAGGACAAAAGCCAGCCTGGGAAGAGACATCTCTGTCTTAGGTGTGACATATACATACGTCTGGTATGTGCTGACCAGCCTGCCAGCATGGCTAACAAGAAGGAGGGAAGCTGTTCTCAGCTGAATCAGTCTTGTATCTCTAATAAATATCTTATTTCACGCAATACCTAAATAAGTTTCCCTTTGCTAACAGTTGGATGGACTATGAATATTTTCATTATGTTCAGCTCCCAAACCTGCACCACTAGACCATCCCAAGTCAGGCCTGACCTACAGCAATTTATAAAGTACCTTGCAGCGTGATATCTGTTACCCTGTGACTCTGTGAAGTGAGACTTGGAAGATCATGTACAGTCATTCGTTGAAAATAATTTCAGCCGTATCCCCACTCAGCATGTTCTTAATGACTATTCATACCCAAAAGGGGCATTATTCTAGTGCTACAGGCTAGCTCTTCCTCCTTGAAATTCATGTGATCTACACTATATCTGGGATAAAGATTTCACTTGTGTTGCTTGATTTGTTAAACATAGTCTAAAGAGTGTGGAAGGTCGCTGCTCAATCCTTCTTTGTTTGAATGTCATGGTTTACACAGCCTCTTCCCCCTTTCCAACCCCCCCCCCCCCATCCTTTGACTAGATTCTTTGTACTAGAGCTTGTTTTAATCTAATGATTTTAGATTCCAGTAGGTTTTAGGTAAAACTAGTTTATAGTGAACAGCTAATTCTTAAAAACACATTAGCTAGAAATTAATCATTTTAAAACCTATCTAACTACCATTTATCTCACTTTTCAAATAAAGATGTATGCAAAAACCTTTTTTTTTATTAAGGAAGCTACTGATAGCTTACTAGTATAAAAATATAACAATTGACAATTTCCAATGGTATTGTGGAGGCAATGTTTCAAGCTTCATAATACAATTAATGCTGTATTCAATTTTTACAACTAAGTTGGGATTTGCCTCATGTTTTATGATATGCTGTAGCAGCTGCCTTTTAGCTTTTTGTACTGGACTCATAAGACAGCCTGATTTAATGGATGGAAAAAAATGGATTTGTGATGAGGAAGACTGAGGTTCCAGTCAGATGTTTGACAATAGTTGTGTGACCATGTACAATCATTAGTATCTCTAAGCTTCAGATCACCCCCTAAGACTAACACTTATAAACAGTTTGTGATCTATATCAGTGGAGGAAATTCCCACAGTGACAAAACCACAAATCCTTGGCACATTGATGTACAAAAGTTTTTAATTCTTTGCTGATTTTGCTTTTTTTTTTTTGGTCATGATTGCTAAGGTAATAAAGATATTTTAAACCAAAACTTGACATGATTTAACATTAGGGGAAAATGGCCCAGCTATAATTCTTACTTTTCCCTCCATACCTTATCCTAGGAGGAAACAGTCCACAAGTCAGCAAGCAGCAGCAGTATATCTCCCTCCTTTCTGGAAGACCCCATACTGGAGGCTCTGCCAAGCAAAAAGAGTAAGTATTAGTGTTCAGATAGAATATTCTGCATCACCATCATCATCACTGGAACTCATATCATGCTTTAAGCTTTGCATATGTTATCTCTTTTGATTCTCATAACAACCCTATGAGGTAGGTACTGTTATTATTCCGATTTTCAGAGGAGGAAACTGAAGCAGACAGTGCTTAAATGAGTTGCCCAGGGTCACACTGCTAGTAAGTGTCTGAAGACAGATTTAACCTTAGATCTTCTTCACTCATAGTCCAAGGCCCTATCTACTATGATGCTGGTTTGTCTTGAATACATTGGACCAGTTACGTAATAAATTGTAATGCTTCATCAGACTATCTCAACATATCCTGCAGCAATTTGGAGGTGTCGAGAAGTGACACTGGAATTTTACCAGTCAGGATTACATGATTTTTCCTTTTCTAATGATGCTAAGAAAGTTATCAGGTGGAGCTGGTATTAGACCTCAAGTCTCTTAATTACTAGTCTTATGTTCTCTTGGTCTTACTACTTGGCAACTAGGTGGTACAATGGGTAGGGCACCAGGCCTGGAGTCAGGAAGACCTAAGCTGAGATTCAGTTTTCCAGATCCAAATTACTGATGGTGTCCCCCTGGGCAAATCACTGGAACTCTGTTTGCTTTAGTTTTCTCAACTGTGAAATGGGGATAATAGTTGTTGTGAGGATCAAATGAGATAATAATTAAGTGTTTAACACAGTGCCTGGCACATAATAGGCATTATATAAAAGTTAGTATTATTATTATTATTGTTGTGGTGGTGGTGCCTGGTTTCACTTAAAGTAAATTATTTATCTTTTCATCCTGTTACATATTTTTATTTCTAAAAAATCAAGCAGATTTGTATTAGCTGATAAATCTTTATAATTAGTTTATCAAAAAGACTCCTGTATGTAGATTGGAGTTGCTTATGTATATTTATACACACACACACACACACACACACACACACACACACACACATATATGATCTGAAGCCCAACATTACACACGCAAAAATATTCTCTTATTCTGGCATACAAGAAGTTATGAAAGAACTAGATTTCCTAAAGTGATTTTAAACACTTCAATGTGACCTGCATGTGTCTCTATAATTATTTTTTGTATAGTACTCACATTTCTTGGTCCATATTTTGAACATGAGAGTTCAGTTTTTATATTTCCTGTTTACGAAAATTGGAACTTTGCTATTTCTGTGGATCTCTGGTCTCATTTATATGAATACCCCCTTCAAATGCACAGATCATAACTCGTCTATACTTTGTTGTGCAGAATGCCCTACCATGAATCTTTTACAAAGGTTCAACCTAATGGTCTGGGGCTAGCTTCTGTATCTCTTGATTTTGCCACGATACCACTGGATCATGAAGACTTGTGAATCAGTTAACCATTCACTCTCACTGTACAGGATGTCCAGAAAATCTTAGTGTAATTTTAAATGGCTAAAGTTAAAAAAAAAAAACTTTCACAAACTTAGAACTCCACTAAAACTTTTTGCAACTTTTTGTAACTGACAACCTCTTTCTCCAGTCATGTATGTCTTTGTCAACAAAGGCACTTTTCCTGCTCAGATCTTTCCTGGAGATAGGTTGTAGCCTATTCATACCCACTGTTTCCCTCTGGATTGCCCTAGTCTGTAATGGAAAGTACATACCTTTTTAAAAAAAATCCTTTCAACATTGTCTTTTTAAAAATCATTACTCTCCAAGGAGAAGTGGAAAGAAATTATAAAGGAAAAGAAAATCTTGAAAGTATTTACAAATACATGTAACATTTCATTTGGTTTTCATTATGACCCCATTGAGAGGGCAGGGCAAAAGATGAAGTTAATTTGATTAGTTTTATTATTATAACATTGTGCTAAGTGTTGTGGGGTGTGTGTGTGTGTGTGATTTTCCATTTAACTTAAATAGGCTATAACACTAATAGCATTTGAACACTTTAAGGTTTATAAAACTTCATATATCTCATTTGGTCCTCAAGCAACTCTGTGCCATAGAAGCTATTATTTTCCCCATCTTGCCAGTGAGAAAATTGATGCTGAGAAAAGTTTAAGTGATTTGTCTAGGGTCACAGATCTAGTAAGACAGAATTTAAACTCAGGTCTTCTTGATTTAGTCCAACATGTCTCTCACAGGAAGTGGAAGTATGTTTTGTTGTCTTTAATTGTTTTTGACAATTAAATTCTGAAGGGAAAGAGTCAAATCAGATAATAAATGCTCTAATTGAATAAAACTATGCTCTTTTTTATTTTCTTTTTGTGGTTCTTTCAGTGGAATAATCCAATCAGTGAATCAACATATTTGGCTGTGTTTTGATTTTTATTTTCTTCATCAAATCAGTCCTGCAAGGTTTACTTTGCAGAGAATGGAAAGAAGTAATAAATAAAAATTAAATATTATTTTTAATAATTTTAAAATATTATTTTAGATCTTTTGTTTTCAAAAAATTAATTTGCAATTATATTGACCCTGAAACACTTTTTAAAAATTCTCTTTTTCCTTTAAATTCAATTTTAATAGAGGTCCAGACTGGGAGTCATGAGACTATTATTCATACACAAGCCCAGATAATTACCCTGAGTGAGTCATTTCACCACTCTGAGTGTGCTTTGTCTGGTTCCTATAAAATAAGTGTGAAGTTCACAAACTGTCTATAAAAATTACTTTGTAGTTTCTATTTCCCAGTCTGCTTTTGGGTGGGTGGGTATGAACTTCATAAACCTTAAATGGCTGTATGAACGTGAGTTGGCATCAAAACTCTTGTCAAGGAGAACTATGATTCAGTCATCAAAATGTAAGGACAAAAGCCTAGAATTCCAGATCCATTATTCTGTGCAGCAGTTTCTCTACTTCAGAGGTAGAGGCACTAATTTCCAATGCCTATTTAGGTATTTGTAATGAAGTAGCAATATTATTGTTATAATTTACTTCGACATTTAAACTTAGAGAGAATGGTTATTCTAACATTAACTTATCATGTACTTTTCTTGAAAGTTTTCCTTTCCTCTTGTAATATCTCTGCCAAGTTCGTCTATGCAAGATTTTATTAATATTCTCATATTCTCCAAAAATCCTCAACACCCTATATTTGAATACCATACTAATCATTGGCAGTGTAAGGAACGTTTCTGTTAGAAAACAACCAAAACAAAATGTTTTTAGGGGTCAGGGAGTTGTTGGTGGTGAGAAAGCTAACTTATTTTGGTTAAATCTTTAGTGCCTCCAAAATTCTTGCCCATATCATCAACACCCCAACCAGAGAGACGACAGCCACCCCAAAGACGACATTCCATTGAAAAGGAAACCCCCACCAATGTTAGACAGTTCCTGCCACCATCCAGACAGAGCTCCAGATCACTTGTAAGTAATTAAAAAGCTGGGTTGTAGTTCTTTTCATGGGGAAGAAACAAATCCAGTGGCTTACATTTAAATTTTTTTTATGTAAAAGAAATAAAAGTAACATCTAAGTAAAGGATCAGTATTCTCTGTAAACTAAATTAAAAGTTTTCAGTGACTTTTTTTCACTAGGAGATATAGTCGCACTAAAGAAATGTTTTATGTGTCCTGTGTTAATCCACTGAAACTGACTTTAAAAACTTCAAAGATTCTGTAGCAAAGTCCAATTTGTATATTGTTGAGTTCACGAATGCAGCATATTTTAACATTGAGTTTATTGGAAGAGAAAAATGTCTGACCCGTTAATTCCCATCATACTTTGTTTCCCAGTTCTCACTGGATGAAATAGGTAATTGGATGGGGAAAAACAAACAAGCTAGTGCTGTATGGAAGAGGTTACCAGATTTCCCCAAGAGACTGGCAGGGCCAGTGTATGGTTTCTTATTTCTTGGGTCAGCAGGACATAGAGTCCACTAGCCCCCTGCCAACAAGAATTTAACAGTTCCACTGGCCAGAGAAAATCTGAAAAGCTTCTTGTTTAGTCTCTTCTGGCATAAGAAAGGTTTCCAGTATGTCACAAGGCTTAAATCAATAATTCTGCCTCAGGATCTCAAATTTAATGCTTTGTTGTAATGCTTGCAAGTGAGCCTAGAAAAGGCACACTTAATTCAAAAATGAAGAAATGAAGAAGCTTCTTTTTTTGGTTCATTAAAATTTGATGATTTTTTTTTTCTCAAGGGGTACAAATGAGACAAAGATAGATTCTTCAAGACTATGATACAGGAAGAAAAAAGTATAAGGGAAAGGACACTTTACATACATAAATCCTGAAATTTGTTCAGTATGTCTCTGTTCCCCAGAAATACAATTGAAGAAAGCATTATTATGAAATATGGGGACTTTTAAAATCTCATTCTTTTGAGATTATAATTTGTGTGAAGACTAATATAGCTCTTATTTTCTTTAAATAGCCTTTTCGGGTTTCTGACAAGATTTCATTTCCATATGATGAAGAAAATATTCATGGATACCATATATAGGAAGAATTATTTTAACCTGTGTATATGGAAACCCTTCCTCTTTAGCAAAAGTGATAGGTACATAGTGAATAGTCATTTTCACAGAAAAATTCAATAGGTTTGCCACTGATTAAAGAATAAAATAATTTTGGGGTTTTTTTTCTTCAATATTAGTGTGTTTCTCACCTTTCTATTCAGGAATATCATTTAGTGTTGTTAGCTGCCTTTTGTTCTTATCTTTACAAACCTATGTAGGCAGTTAGGTGGTGCAGGGGATAGAGTTCTGGGCTTTGAGTCACGAAGACCTGAGTTTGAATTCCGTCTCTGTCTCCTACTAATTGATTCTGGGCAAGTTGTTCAACCTCTTGCAGTCTCAGTTTCGTCATCTGAAAATAGGGATAATAATAGTACTTAGGAAATTTTTGTAAGGATCAAATAAGATTTTTGATAGATATATAGATATAAATGTTGACGGTTATCAAATCTTTCAATCAACTAGTAATGAATCAGTAAACATTTATTAAGTATCTGCACTGTTCTAAGTGGACTTTGCACACTTTAAAGCAATATATAAATGTTAACTCTTGTTATTATTATCTCACCCTATGTGCAAAACATTGTGCTAGGTACCTGGGAGAAGTACAAAGTTTAAATAAGATAAAAGCCTTTGACCTTAAGGAATTTCTTCTATTCTAGCATATCTATTTATATAAAAACTCTTGCAGACTAGGCTAAAACCATACATAAAATATTTTTTTTGGAGTGGGGAAGGCAGGGCAGTTGGGGTTAAGTGACTTGCCCAAGGTCACATGGCTAGTAAGTGTCTGAGGCTGTATTTGAACTCAGGTCCCCCTGACTACAGAGCCAGTGCTCTATTCACTGCTCCACCTAGGTGCCCCCATGTAATATTAAATTAAATGTTTTAGATTGATTGCTGACAAATTTAGGTTCATCTGGGAATTCAAATTACTAGTCAAAGGAATATGCCAAAAAAAATTCTCCACAACTTTAGGCATAACATATGTAAAGCACTTTGTAGTCCTTATGGTATTAGATAAATGTTAGCTATCTTACTTCCTCATGAAGCTGAATTATTGGTAAGTTTACATAGTTTTATTATACTGATATTTTCTTTTATAGGATAGGAGAATAAGTTGAAACCTATTTAGAAAAATGGTTGTGTACCAGGTAGAGTGTGAACTTTGGAGTGAGGAGGATTTGAGTCCAGATTTTATCTCCACACTAGCAGTATGACCATGGGCAGGTCCCCTTTCCTTAACCTCATTTTCCTTAAATTGAACATAATGATAGCACCTACCTCACAGGGTTGTTGTGAGGAACAAAATGAGGTAATATGTATAAAGCACTTTGTAAATCTGAAAGTACTATAAAAATGTTAACTATCTTTATTATTGTTGTTGTTTTTAATACTTTTTCAAAGTATCTTGTTAAATCTCTTGGACTCTTACATTTCTCTAGAATTTTTCAGAGCACCATGAGTACAATGTATGTATTTCATAGAAAATTTTTACTCTTTCAAAAGCCCCCTTAAAATAACATAAAGCATATAAAAGTTAATATCATAGCACAAGTTTTACTTTCACAATAAGGTCCTCTAGTTTATTAAGAAATTGCATTTTTTTTTAAGTTAAGAAGAGTGATGATGATCAAAATAAATACCCCCATTTTGTAAAACAGTCTACTTTTTTGTGTTATAAATCCTTCTACTGAGACATGTAAAATATTTTTGCTAATAATCTTAATGTTTATCATACCTTTCTTCCTCCCCTTTTACAGGATGTCTGAAGTTTCTTTATTCAACTTTGGCCAAATGATTGTAATTTTCCAGCAGAGTGAAAGAAGGCTAGTCTTTAAATTCCTTCTCTGAATTACAAGACCAAACAAGCTGATTATTAGAATTTCTTAGTCATGTATTCCGTCACTCATATAAAGCAGTTAGTTATATATTCTTAATTTCCATTTATTCTACTTCACCATCAAAAACATTGATATTAACAAGCAATTTAGAAAAAATTCCAAATGTAGGTCTTTGCTGTGAGAGAGAAATAAGTCTCCACCAATTAGAAATTCAGATTTTTCTAGGTTTATATTAATTGATACAAATACTGACACAAGAACATATATACATATATATATATATATATATATATATATATATATATAAGCTTTACATTTTCAGGTTTTCTGTTTATTTTCATGACTTGGAATCCCTATTATGACATCATTCATGTTCTGCATTCATTTGTTTTTTTTGTTCCATCTTTTCTTTTCCTTTGCAATTTTCTTTTTTTCCCTGTCTATTGTTCAGGTTCCTAGGATAACCAGTTTATGGCCAAGGACACCTTTCCGACCACTTTTTTCTACCATACAAACAGCTTCTCTGCTCAGCTCTCATCCCTTTGAAGCAGCCATGTTTGGGGTAGCAGGGGCTATGTATTATCTCTGTGAGAGAGCTTTTACCAGCAGGTGGAAATCCGCAAAGGTTGGCCTCTTTCTGCCGGTTCTGGGAATTATTTTACATTTCTGCACCCTCTTTGAGAGCAAGTACTGCTGAAAGTATTTAACAGCTTAGACTGGCACTATGCTTCTGATCATTGATTTCAGTCTTTTGTAGGATTTATAGATCACTCAATTATCTCATTTGAGAGGAAAATCAACTTCGAAAGGACAACAAACTAAAAATGCAGCATCAGATTAGGGAGCTACCCTAGATAGTTTTCTCTTCACATAATCTCATTCTACAGCATGGAGAAGCCTTTCATTCTGCCCTCTCAGATTAGAAGTATATTGCTAATGCACTAACTGCTCCCCACCTGGATGTTCCTGGTCAAGAAAATGGCATTAACATAGTCATTTGGATTATTGTAGTTAAGCTCCTGTTGAAGAGTATACTAGTAGCCATGTAAGCTACAACCAGGTCATTTGAGCAATACGTCTGCCTTCTGCACCTGGTGTCTTTTAGGTCTTCCTCTATTTAGGGGATGTTCATGAATGTACTGTCACTAAAGAGTAGCACTATGTCTATACATGCCAGGAAAGTGATCCTTTTTTCTTATTAGCCTCTCCTCAAAAAGATATGTAAGGATAATCAGGGTGTCGTGGCTTTATGAAAATCCACTTCCTTCTTACACAGAGAAAAATGATGGTTTCTTCTGTTTTTTCAATTATTTGAAATATTTTAATTACTAATGTTTTATTATTACTTTTAAGATTTTCATACATGGTCTACTTTGTTATCCTTGAATCTTCAAGCATTTAAAGCAAGGGGAAAGGTTCAAAAGCTCTCATATAAAATAAATTAAAATTATCTTGGAACATACTGAAACTGATTTTGACTGTAAATTCACTGTGCAAAACAGATCATCATTTGTAAGCAGAGTTAATTATTTACTCTAGCAAAGGGCTTCCAGTCCTGCACACTGCTTTTTTTCTCCTAAGTATTATGTTTTTTTAGCTGACCCAGAAGCTGGTTTCTGCATCAACTCTTTATTGGTTGTTGTGCTATAGAAATAAGTTCCCAAATGTGAGTCCCAACTAGTTCTGTTCTCTGGTAACAAGTCATTGCATACAGGGTGAATCTCAATTCCTTTCCCTGTTTTAATACTGGCAGTATTACTTGAATGACCTAATTTCTAGTTACTATTGTTCCTACCACTATCATTGATGATCTGCCAGCATTTTCTGATTCTCTGCTTAAATTTAGCTCACTAAATCTAAACATAAAAATGGTAAAAAGAAATGACTTATTTGTTTCTAATTATTATAAAAGAGAGACTAGTCAGATTTACAACTGTTCATTTTGGTTTTTAACTGCTTTTAACTGGTTTTTAACTCAGAATATGATGGGTTCTTTGGGCTAAATTTTCTAGGTTCTTCTATTTACCTGTAAAATGCCAACTATAAGAGCACAACTATCTTTCTCCTTATACTGTGGCTCAGTAACATAAACTACATAATGTGCTTAGGTTACCACTATATTTTTATTAGTGGATCTGATCCCTTGTGAATGCTGAAAACAAAATGAGAGTATTGAACTCATTCCTAATGCCGCCACTTAATATGAAAAAGCAAGCTCTAAAGGAGCATTGGACCATATGGCGTATCGATAGTATGCATTCTCCTCTTTAACTTTTCTACCCTCAGACTTCTCCCTGCTGACTTTGGGAGTTAGATCCAAACTCAGAGCATAAAGAAAATGTGGTCATTTTGCAGAGTCTAGGTCCTTAACTGCTTTACTAGTGTCTACTGATTAAAGTGAAGGTAGCATGTGCTATAAAATATTTTAATTAGCCATGATTAAATAATTGGGAGCCTGGTTATAGTTTATGATTAAAACTCTAAATGCTTTAGATGCTTTGGAGTTTTAGTTAGTTCATTCTCAATACAATCCATTGAGATTTTATTTAGCCCAGTAATATTGAATTTATCTTTCTTTTTATTTTAAAAAAAGCATATAGAAAGTTTTTATTTTAACTTAGCATATTTGTTTTTCATTTCATGTTGCATTGAAGTTTTGTTGTCCTTGTGAAAGCTCCAGAATTAAAACATTAGCATTGAACCTAACAAGGATTATATTATTAGTGGGTAGCTTTGGAAGCTTTTCTTTTTTTAATTTTTAAAGGCATGCAAAATATTCTCTTATTTCCTCTCCCTAAAGTGATACATTTTCAAATATGGTCAAAGGTGATTATTTTAAAATATTCTTGAATAAGCATTTTTATTGACTTAAGACTAAAAGAACATGATAAATACATATCCTTACCTATATTAACATGACCTTGTGAAACAGATACCACTTAGCCTTTAACAAATAAGGTAGGAAAAAAATTATCATAGCTATGTGAATTAATTTGATGAGTGGTTATTTACAGGCTTACACTAATATGTGGTCTAAAAATTTTATGACAAAATTAATGTCATATACTCAGGGATAAATGAGGTGGGAAAAGCTCTTATATGAATTTTTTTCTTTTTTATTCAAATGAAATATTTAAACAGACAGTAGCTGCATCAAATATGTTCAGCCAGCTCTGTTTCTTTGATATAACACCCTTGAAAGCCTATACCTTTGAAAAGAAGTTTTATTTCTTCCCACTTGATACTGCCCCATTTCTCAAGGCAAATCACCAGAATCTAAATGTAAAACTACTCATGCTATATCTGAAATTTTCTCCCATTGGAAGGTAAAGTTGTTCGATGGGTGATTGTTTCTGCACCTTTCAGAGCAAATCATGTATTTCTGAACCAAAAGTTCTTTCCCCAAGTGAGTAGGTAAGACACATGCAGCTATTGGTTTTTATAAAAGAATATTAAAAATTAAACAAATTTTAGCAGCTTTTTTGTGGTATATGTTCAGAGGAACAGAGGGAAGTGTGCATTTGATTCCAGTAAGCAAAGCAATGGTTCTTTACAATGTGGTGGTTCTTAAATGCTAATGTTTGTGGAGTTTGTCCCACAGATTTCAATTTCAATTTTTATTTTTCTCTGATTGAAAGACAGAACTGATTGTTAAAACTCCATCCACTGACTACATCCATAGTCATCTGATTCTTCATCTGGCTTATTTGTTAGATTTCAAAAATGTCAGTATGTTGCTGTGAGCAATGCTATTGTGTGTGTGTATGTGTGTGTGGGAGTGAATTAATGTGTTTATACTGAGAACATTAAGTTTCAGTGTCACTTCACCACAATAGTGCTTGTGAAGCATAGAATGGTGGGAATGCATAATTGTTCTGTCTTTCTATTAGATTTATCCAATCAAAAGCAGAGCTGGATGACAAACAGATGGAAATGAGGTTTTTTTATTCAGTGGAATCAATTACATCAGCATCTAACCTATTTTTAGAGGATCAAAACCTGAGCCATTAGCACTTAGAAGAAATTTATAATAATGTTTAAGTCCAGCCTTCCCCCCCCACCAAAAATCTTTTATATATTTAATAGTTCTTCGGGAAGAAAGAACAAAAATGCATATTAACAAATTCAGTCTGTGAAATTACCTTATCAGTTTCATGTTCAAATTCCATTCATAAAATTGGAGTGATTGCTGATGTGACTTGCCACTAAATAAAGCCTTTGGGGATAAATTACTAACCACTTTCTTTGGCTCTTCTGGGCACCACAGACCAACCTACATTTGAAAACAGTACTAGTGCTGCTGCTGCTCTGTATCTCACACGCTGTATGGAACACTAGCACTAAGTAACAGCTTACTTAACCAGTCCAAAGATAAAACTGCAGTGCAGTTGAACTAAACAAGCAAAAAAAGATTGGAAAACTTTCTCTGTAAAAATATACGTGTCTGCTAAGTAAAACAGCTTCATGAGACAAAACACCTGAACCTGAAAACTTTGGTGTCATTGTTGTTGTAAATGGCACAAAGATAGAACTGAATCAAGTGGACTGTTAGCACTTATTATGCCATGTCTTATCTCAGGGTATTTGAAAGTTATGTGATGCCCAGGGATCAGCCATCTCTTTTCTAGTTTTCATGAAAAATTTCTCTTCTTTGAAGCTTCTACTAATAAGGTAAATGGTTCTCTGAGAGAAAAACTTGAAGTGGGCATGGGAGTTTCTTATTCTTGTGGAATTTTGAATTTCAGGAAGAATTCTGTTATCCAGTGGAATGCTTGGCTCTCACAGTGGAGGAAGTGATGCATATTCGCCAGGTGCTGGTAAAGGCAGAGCTGGAAAAGTACCAACAGTATAAAGATGTCTACACTGCACTGAAAAAAGGAAAGGTATATCAGTCGGTGTTGAAGCATGACTCTTGGAATTTCTCTGAAGCCTAGAATCTTCTCTCTTCACTAGCAGCATATTTCTTTCTGTCTTTCTCTTAAGAGGGAGAATCACCAAGAGTCCTCTCTTGAAATACCAGACTAACAAATAGGACAGTTTTGTTGAGGGCTTAAAAATAAACCTGGTAATTAATGTGTGTATATAAAACTATATATACCTTAAGGCAGTTTTTTGTGGGTTTTGTAAATAAGAAATATCCAAGAATGGGGGAGTACAATTCTTTGAGTGCTTCAGTTTGTTTCCAGGGCTTTAAACCTATAACCTTATTATTCATGTGAAACTGCAAATATATAATTCTGTTTTTTATGAGGTGAGGCAGAGCCAACTTCAAAACCAGTGTCTCAGTTGTCTTCTTCATGGCATCCATTGACCTTATGTAATATGCACATCACAACCTATTCCAGTATTAGAAAATTAACTGTTGACAAAGTTCTTCCTTTTTCAAATTTTATTTCCTAGCTCTGCTTCTGTTGCCGAACTAGGAGATTTTCCTTCTTCACTTGGTCTTATACCTGTCAGTTCTGTAAGAGGTAAGGCAATCCATACATGATGAAAGATATTTATTTATTAGTAATAATCTCACTGACACTGGTTTTACTTAAAGTTTCTCTACACAGGGAAACTATTGGTATTGTCCTACTTATCTGTCTTGTATTTTCATATCTTTGGAGGAGGTGAGAGTATTGGTTTCTTTATAGCAATTTACCAAACAATTATTATAAATTAGGTTAAAAATTCCTGGATATCATTTGTTTAATTTAAGCAAGGATGATTCTGATGATAGTATTTTAGGTTTACACTAGACATGAAATTTAGAAGCAATTAATGTGATCACCTTAAATTAAAAAAAAAGGAAAATTTTATATAAATATAGGTGATCCGTTTATCTAGGTCTTTTTCTGAGATAAGTTGTATTTGTCCTGTCTACTGTCTACATGAAGTAAACCTTTTGATGGGAGAAAATATAGAGAGTTTTCACAATTAAGTATAGAAATTTAATCTACCCCAGGTAGATTAGATTTATGCTTTCAGTTATTGACAAAATGCTTCAAATGCCCTACACTGACTACTGTTTTTTATTTCATACACAGGCCAGTATGCTCACAGTGTTGCAAAAAGGTAAGCAAAGATAAATAGCTCATGCTACTTTTAGGGCATGAATTTAGAGCACAAGTTACATATCTGTGACAACATTTTTCATTCTTGGTCTCATTTTGGGATAACAGATGCGATTGCCATCCAAGCCATATTCCACTCTTCCGATCTTTTCTCTGGGACCTTCTGCCTTGCAAAGAGGAGAAAGTTTTATGAGATCTGAAAAACCTTCTACTAGCCACCATCGGCCACTCCGGAGCATTGCCAGGTGAGGATTCCTGGAACTTTATGAGTAACAGAGAGATTATCTTTTCTGTGTCTTTGATGAGGGATGGGTTTGGATTTTGCCAGTAAACTGTAAAATCAGACCAGTCTACACAGTTCATTGCCTTAGTGAATGGGCAAGCAGCTATTTAAAAGCTACCTTACTTTATAGTTTAATTAGGTTTTCTAACCTTTTTTGAAACTTAGAAACAAGGCAGCACAGTGTAATAGATAAGGCACAAAGTTTGACTCTCAGTTCTGTAACTTTTACACTGAGGTGTTGGGTAAGTCACTCTGGACTATCTCTGGACCTCGGTTTCTTTTTTGTAAAATGGTGGGACTGGAGTAGATCATCTTTAAACTTTATTCTTTTCCATCTCTAAATTAGCTACTACAAAAGTGAAATCCATTTTCAATGCAATTTTTACAAATGAAGTTACTGTTTTAAAATAAAGATTAAAGACATCTATAGAGCCTTTCTGGTCATTTTTCCCCATTCTTATTTATAGGAGAAATCAAGTTTTATCCTTTTTTGGCCTTCAGTGTTTTGGGCTGGTTGTTAAAGAAAGAACAGTTAAGTCCAGCAAATATTAAGTGAGTGCTATGTGCAAAGCACTGTGCTATATGTGCTGTTTATTCAAAGACAAAGAAGTCTGTACCAGCAAGATGTTTATATTCTACTTATAAAAATAAAGCTTGATGCCAGAGGTTGTAAATGTTTCTAAAAGGTGCCAGCATACTAAACTTTTTCCACAGCTAAGTGGGAGCCACATCTTGAATAGGGTGGAGTAGAAACTGAGTGAATTCTGGTTCTTGAGAAAGTAGGACAACATTGGCCACAGACTTTCAGAGAAAAGAGGATGGTTTGAGTATTGACCATCAGCTCACATGCCAGAAGTAGAGGGGTACCAGCTATTGACTCTTGTGACTCTTTCTAGTTCTGTTGTAAGGAGGGAGGAAAGTTAAGAGAGAAGTTGGTCTGTGAATCGTTTTTGGACCATGTGCTAGAATCTGAAAATTCCTACTTGAGGCTCTCTCCATTCAGATATTGTACTTGAATGATAAGTTTTTACTTTTTAATTATTAGTGAATTTAGGATATAGAATTTCACAAATACTTAGAATTCCTAGAGTAGACCATGGTAGTAATGAGAGAGCTTGCATTGAGCCCAAACAAATTGAAGTCATTTTACTGCTGTTGTATTAAGAGTTATATTTATTTTCAGCTTAAATGAAATAGTAAATGATTTTTTAAAAAAATCCAGCTCTAAACCTTTGAAAATTATGAAACCATAAAATAAATAACTTAAAAAATAAAAATTACTTCCATTTTGAAGATGGTACAGTAAACTATTTATCTAGATTCCAAATAACCAGGATACTAAATTCACTAGAATTTGTCAGGGGTGGCATTCTACACTCAGCACTCTACTTTTCTGTGAAAGAAATGTTGTGTGAATGAATATATTAATGGACTTACTCATATTAATAAACAACTTACAATGATAACTAATATTCATAATGACTAGACTGGGCCACTGCAAGATTCTAAAGTGACATCCGAAAAATTAAGAGATTTTAAATTATGTGCAGTATGATTTTAGCATAGTGTATTTTTTCTTCTTTGCTCTTTAATTCTTTGAAAAACAGTAATGCATAATTCTCAAACAGAATATTCGATTAAGCAAAATATCCTATTTCTTTAGCATTCTAGTTTGCTACATTACATTCTAAATATCATAATTTTGAGATTCTCAGTTCTTTTACAAATCAAATTTCCAAGTTTCTTTTGAAAAAAGAACATTGTTTTCTGGTCTTTGTCTCTGATACCTGATGCCTTGAAAGCACTTCAAGATTTGAAGGATCCATGATTTCAAGTCCATTGATGCAGATGGAAACTTACTGTGTCTTACTGGGGGATTAATGAGTTTTTCTAGCTGAAAAACCTTACAACTGGTGGACAACCAGCTGAATGATGATGAACTCCTTTAAGATGACTTCAAGGTATTCTTGAAGCTTTCTTAGTTTGGTAAGACCCACCAGAGATTGCCCTCTACTGGCACTGTCCTGACATTACCTCCTTGCTGCAGTGAGATTGGATGGAGTAGGCTATGTGTGGAGGCTTATTTATAATAGGTCCTAATAAATAAATGAATAAGAAATTCCTTCTTGGTTAAGTATCATGAGATTCTCCTTTTATTTCAGCAATGTTGTATGTTTGTTGCCATCAGGATTTATATTTGATTCCCATGATGCTCTTAATTGAGAAAATATGGCATTGATTTAGGTGGAGTTTTTTGTTTTGTTTTATTTTGTTTTTAGGTTCTCCTCAAAATCTAAGTCTGTAGATAAATCAGATGAAGAACTACAATTTCCCAAAGAATTGATGGAGGACTGGAGTACTATGGAGGTGTGTGTAGACTGCAAAAAGTTTATTTCAGAAATCATCAGCTCCAGCCGGAGAAGCCTGGTGCTGGCCAACAAGCGAGCTCGTTTGAAAAGGAAAACACAGTCATTCTACATGTCCTCAGCAGGTCCCTCGGAGTACTGCCCTTCGGAGAGAACTATCAATGAAATCTGAGCCTCGTGCCTTTCCAGTTGCTCTTGTTCACAAAGTCAGCATTGGTGGGAGAACACTAAGAACTGCATTGTCTTTCCTTTCTTTTCCGTGGTTTAATTTCATAGGCTTGAATTTGCATTAGATCAGATAATTTGTTGCACCACGTTGTTCTACTGACTGAATGCTGTGTTCATATCTGTTACTGATATAGAACAGGTCAGCCAATCAATCATTTGCACTGAAAGAAAACAGTAGTTTGAAACTTGCCTTTTTTTTTTTTTAATTTGTACATTTGAAGGACAAAACAGTTTTCCCTGAGTTCAGTTCTTTACCATTTTTTAAGTCGTTTTCCAACCAAGGCTGAAAGGTTCTTTAAGGAGAAACCAATCTAACAAAGGAATCAGTGTTAGCACAGTTCTAAGCAGTAAGTCATATTGGCATTTCCACCTAATAGTGTTCACATGTAGTGTATACAGTAATCCAGAGCCCTCCTAGAGGACACTAAACTCCTATCTTGGGCTATAGTAATTATTGTCTCACAGCATAAACAATAGGATTTGCTAATGCTAACAAATTGATTTTTAAATTTATTGTTAATCTGAGATTTTGGTTAAATAAGGGACTTTCTGATGTCTGTGTTCTAGTGTAAAACACCAGCATAAGCTGTACACCCAAATGGGTGACTATTTCCCCGAAGCTGCTGGATTTGTCAGCCCTAGTGTAACTGACCAGTGTCTCTCATGGAGGTGACACCTTATTCCTTTGAATGTATTATGATTATTGGTAATAGTAATAATAGACTGGGTGATAGAGGTTTGACAGAAGTTTGGAGACTAAAGTGTATGGCAGCAGCTTGAGTGTATTCCTATCATGTCAAAAGAGCCCATGATTATAGTGAAAGGTGGGTGGTCTGTTTTGAGACTAGATAGGTTGGCAGCCTCTGACCACACTGGTACGGCTCTGGTAGCAGATACATTATCAACTATGTTTTTAATATCTTAGGAACTTGGCCATCAAGTCTAAACTCGGCTGTAATTTGGTACCTAAGGTCTTAGACTGGAAACAAATTTATTTATTTTTGTAAATGAACTTTTTAAAAACAAAAAATGGTTGTTTAGCTGTTTTAAAGTTACAAGAACATTAACTTGCTGACTGGCTTCAGATGCTTTTTTGCATTTCTTTTTCTCACAAATGGCTTCATGTATGTAGTATTGGGGTTGGGGAGGGGAAAGAAAGGATGAGCCATTGTGCACCTGAAATTTATCAGCTCATTTAAGGTCATAAAATGGGATATATCATTTTGGTATGCTTACAGTCAATCAACCAAATAACCATTGATGTCTGTCAGATTAATTAATGCACATGCACTGTAATTTTCATAAAGCAGTAGTAGATACATCCATATTCAACCTGGTAACAGCACCATAGGTGGCATGATAAGTATTTGTTATTGTATCAAAATATAGTTAACATTTCTATATGAAATTTAACATGCCTCAAAACTGTCCCAATACTACTTTAAAATGGACTAAAATTTTATGATTTCATAGCTTAAAATTTCCAAAATAAATTTTAATGATTAATTAAATAATGCACGTTAACAGTTCCTCCATATTTGCATGTGAAACTATAATGTCTCCAGGGATTTCTGATTATGTAGAAGTTTAAATTGTTTTAAGAGCTTTGAAAAATCTCTTCAGTGAAACTTATTTGTAATATTTTCTAAGAGACCAAGTTGTTTGAAATTTATATTCAGGATAAAATTTTATGTGAGCCACAATATTTTGGAACCCTATACTCAAACTTTAAAAATAATTCCTAGCTAAAAAAAGGGGATATGAAGGTAAGAGAAAAAGATAGCTCAATTACATTACTTCTGTGTGTGTGTACAAACATACACACAGCTATGCTTGACCAGTTTTTTTGTTTGCTTGTTTTTTGGTCTGGACCCATAATTTAATCCTAACCCTAACCCTAACCCTAACCCTTTCAAAACTTAATTTGTAATCTTAGAGAGTTGGTAGGGGTACTGGAGGTTTAGTGGCCTGCCTATGATCAGATAGCCAGTATGTGTCTAAGGCAGGGCTTGAAGCCTGTAGCAAGAATACACTGCTTCCTCTCATAACAAGCTACAGAAAAACAAAAGAAGGTAACATCTTAAAACTGAGAGATGTTCTTACATTCACAAAAATAAATAAAAGTAAATAACTAGAGATGACCTTTCCAGCCTATCTTCCTCCTTTAGGCCCATGATAATACAGAAGTTTATGAAACTCTGGTTGCCAATCGTTCTTGCTCTCTTGATCATTAGAATATAAATGGGTAATAGGATGCGTGGTAAAGACAAATGAAACAAATTTTTAGATGGTTACTATAAGAAAAGGAGGAAAGTACCAGTCAACTTGTAATTTGTATTAGTCCTCTTGGTGTGCTTTTTGGGGTGCCAAAACCAATCCTTGTGTTTTAACCTTTTGTTCTCCTATGGTAAATTCTATAGTGATCACTTAATTCACCTTAAGAAGCAATTCTCAGTTTAAAGGGCTGGAATTTAAGATCCTTTGCCTTGTCTGTATTTAGGAACATGTGCCCATTTCCACGTTTTAAAATTGTTCAAAGTATCCCTCTTTATGGCTATTCAGCATTCACCTATGATCCAGCTGTTTGTCTTTTTTAAGACAGCTATGCTGCCACTTTCATTTGGAATTTAAGGGGTCTTGGGGCAAGGTGGGCTCAAATGAAATAAAATGGCCCACTGTGTGCAATGCCCTGTCCAAATCGGAAAGTGCTGTTTTAATGTCAGGCGTTCTTCCTCAGGTTGGCAGCCCTGTTGGATTTCCTCCTCCCATGCTCACTCCAGGCGCTGAGTGCCACTTTCTGTTCCCATACCTCATGAAGTTACCCTGTGGAGAGGTCCATGTTTCTCTCCCTGTAGTTTAACCTCATATCAGTGTCAGAATATATGAGAAAGTTTGTAAATACATGTAATATATTTATTAATATTTGAAAGGCTGCCATCCAGCAGACACTGGGAATAGATTTTCCCAAGATGATTGAAAATGAAAGCAAGTCTTACTGATATGCACATTGATTAAAAATTATCTTACTAGATTTCAAAATTTTGAGCCTCTTAAGTCAAACCTTGGAGACTTTATGGCACGTAGCATTTTAAGAATTAAGTTACAAGAGGATATGTGACTAGCAACGTGAACCACCATGAATTTTTCTTAAAAGCTTTTATTTTTCTAACTGTATTAATAATGTAGGACTTGGTAAGGTCACATAGGAGACATGAAAGTTCCTAAAATGTGCCACCATTATTTGCTGATGGTGAAAATACAGAGAATTTTGTATGAAGAACTATTAAATTGGGCCATGAGGAATGTATTCTCAGCTTTCTATGTGTATGAAATCCAAAGTCTTACTGGTATTCATGGTGATAGTACTAAGCGTTTTTCATTAAGGCCTCTTATTTGAAAATTATCTGGGGAAAAATAAAAAGCCTTTCCATCATAGCCTCTGTCTGTGTTGATTTTCCTGTTCTAAATTACTCTGGTTAATTAGATGACTTTGCCTGACTAGTGGGAATCATCTGGGCTAGAAAGGTAAAAGAATTTTTATTATTGACACCTTAAGAACACTTTGCCACCAACTACTGCCTGGTATCTATCACTCAAAAGAAGTTTTGAGTAGCAATTCTTGTTTTATTGACTAGATGTCTATGCTAACTCAGACCATCAAAAATTTTAAATGCTACTTTTTCTCTGAAATGGGAGCTCAAATTTTGTACATAAATGTGTGTGTATGTGTGTCAATAGACAGAATTAATGATATAACTAAACTTTCTTGGTCTTTATTTTCCCATGACAAATGAAATCACATTCTTCAAACTTTTCTCCTTAAATTTACCCAATGAAATACTGAGCCCCTGCCTGATTTAAAACTCCACTTACACCAGTGTTCAATAACTTACAATTTCCTGACAAATTACATTAAGTATATATTGACTGTTGCAAAAATTTCTCCTTTCCAAAATGATTAAGCTCCTCTGTATTTTAACATTTATCTAAAAAAACCTTTTTAAACTTTTGACACAATTAAATTAAACTAATTTAAAGAACCAGACTAGTTTAAAATAACTTAAAGAACTAGATCAAATTAAAATAATTTAAAGACCATTTCAGAAGAAAACAGCGCTGTGTTACCTTTAGTTTTAAGAAAAATGGTAAGGGGTGGCTAGGTTGCAAAGTGAGTAGAGCGCCGGCCCTGGAATCAAGGACCTGAGTTCGTATCCGACCTCAGACACTTAACTCACACACAAACAAAAGCCTAGCCGTGTGACCTTGGGCAAGTTACTTAACCCCAATTGCCCTCCAAAAGAAAAGAAAAATGGTAGAAACTTGTGTCTTTTTAAGTGAAATGTGATCTGCCGTAATAGATTTCTACCTTTTTATTCTTAAAGACCAAGGAGGGGGTTCCATCAACTATGACTATTAGTATTAGGCAACACAAATCAAAGCACATTTTGTTTTAAAGACCTTTATTAAAAGAATATTGCAGTGGGGCATCTAGATGGCGCAGTGAGTAGACTGCTGGTCCTGGAGTCAGGAGGACCTGAGTTCAGATCCGGCCTCAGACACTTAGCACAAAAAAACTAGCCGTGTGACCTTGGGCAAGTTATTTAACCCCAATTGCCCTAAAAAAAAAAAAAAGAATATTGCAGGGTGTTTTCACCATTTAAAATGTTTACTCTCAACATGGTTTTCGTGTTAATCTACCCAAGAAAATGTTTTATTATATTTTTTAGGTTTTTGTCAACAACAAAATTAAGTTTTAAAATGCCATTTTAAAAGATGAATTTAGCATAATTTTCTCTTTATGGAAAAATATATCCCCAACACATATGCCATCTACTTCTGGGCCTCAGTTTCTTAATGTGGAAAAGGGGGACTGTTCTTGAGCATCAATAATGACGTCTCTTTCAGCTCCAAATTCTACAATCCTATGTCCTATGTGTTGTTTCCAAACACTGAAATTTGATTTCTAATATATACAATTATACTTGATATAATTTATTTAAGGGCCTTCATAAGGTTCTTCAGACTTGACTTCTTATAAAGCTTTGGGAGAATAAGTATAGTCAACTCTTGATTATCCCTGGAACTGAATGGGATAGAAAACAGTAGTCTAAAGGTAATTTATAGTTGTTCCACAAATATCCTCAATATCTCTGTAGTCATCACAACTCCCCTATTCAGCCTACAGGTCAATTATATACAAGCCAGCCGAACTATCAGGATGAGGAGACTGCAGATAATACAAAAGCAAGTAATTGATATTTGACTGTTAGTATCTTTCTTTTATTGAAACACATATAAAGTGCAGTGGGGCCCCCAGTTAGTCTTAATGGAAGCAAGTCAAAGCAATATTATACTCTAATCCTAAAATTTCATTATCTCCCCCTAGAATGTGTAGAATTTTTAAAAACAAATTCTAGAAGACTTCAGAACACCTAGACAGAATTGGTTGTTTGACACCACTTTAACCTCATTGCCATATATATATATATATATATATATATATATATATATATATATATATATATTCCTTTACTCTGGACATCTATCTTGCAAAGGCTTGACCCTAGACACAAGTATAAATGGGCAAGAATAAGTCTGGAGAGGGAAAAAAGAAACCAATGCCACATCTAGGAAGACAGATGGGAACTTAAACCCAGTTGAATCAAATGACCAAGTTAATAAATCTTTTAGTTCTGTCTACCACTTTAAAAATGAAATAGACAAGGAAAAGGGCCTGTAGGGGTCTTTCTCCTACTAAATTGACAATTGCTGGCAAATGGGTAAAAGAGATAGCTTCACATAGGTAGAAAAAACAACGGCTGAGAGGAGATGCCGGTGACTTTGTAGCTTTTTTTGAGGTTTTTACAGAGCCACTCGGAATAACATCTTTGTGTATAGAGGATGTCTCAGTCTGAGCTTCAGGCCTAAGGCATGAATCTGCAATACCTACCTCTAGTATGGCAGCTATTAATTATGTCAACATGACAAACAGTAATTTAAAACAAGTATAGCAAATATATAATTTTTCATAGTGACAAATATTATTAGCCAAGTCATTAGCTAGGTGATTCCCAGTCACTTTGAAAAATCTCAGTACTCAGGGAGAGAATTTAGAATGCAACTTTTAAAAATATGGACATTTAAAAATTTGTTACATGTAATTAGGTAATATTCAACAAAATAATTTTTTTTTCAAAAAAGGAAAAGAAAAACTATAGTAGTCAAGAGATTGGGGCAGGTAGGTGGTACAGTGGATAGAGCAGCAGGCCTGGAGTCAGGAAGATCCGAGATCAAATATGACTTCAGACAATAGCTGTGTACCCTTGGGCAAGTCACTTGGCCCCTATTTGCCACAGTTTCTCATCTGTAAAATGGGGACACACTGCAGAAGGAAATGGCAAATCATCCCAGTTATCTTTGCCAAGAAAATAGAGTCAGATACAACTGAACAGTAAGTCAAGAGTTTTGATTTGATGATCTCTGGGGTCTCTTTTAATGCTAATGATGAATTTCTGATCAATCCCAGGTCAAAGAACCTAAGGAATGTTGCCAGGTATTTACATGTTGCAGTCCCTTTGCTCTTTCTCTAGTCTAGAAGCTTCACCCTCTCCACTTTACATAGTTTGGAGACTGAACCTAGACTACCTCAGGCTTCCAGAAGTACCATTATTCTTCCACCAGGTGACACATGGAGTCTAGTCTTTTATCGCATTTTGCCCACCTTGAAGTTTCAATCTCTGCTCTGAAAAGCCAAGGACAAGAAATAAATATTTTCTCCATAGTGGTGACACTGGAAAAGGACCACCATTCTGAGTAGCTCTATGAAAACCTCAACAGAAACTTCACCACTTGCCTACAGTTCTCAGTTTACTGGAAGGAGAAAGACCTCACCAGGGCTTTTTCCTTGTCTCTTTCATTTTAAAAGTGGTAGACAGTATTGTAAGATTCATCAACTAACTTGGTAAGTGGGGGCATTAGGATAAGAGGATTAAAATTCATGGATGTGTATTTCAAGTCCAGGAGCTAAAATAAAAGATACCGTATCCCTTTATGGGAACATTTTCAGCACCCTTATGCTTGGGAAACACTAGTACCCCAACTGCTAAAACAAATGGGGAATTTATATTCTTCTTTGTACTGCCACTGACTATCTATCTTATTCCTTATCCTCCCACTTCCCTCTCCTCCCCAATGGTTGTAAACACCTTAAGAGCAGGGATCATTTCAACCTTCACTGTATCCCCTGAGGTACCTAGCATAGTACCTTGCACATAGTAAACACTCAAATGTTGCTTATTGAATCAAATTGAAAAGTTTTGGAGTAGATCATTGTTGAACTGTTTACCCAAGAGTTCTACAAAAAATGCACCATTTGGAGCTTCAGGCTGTTTGAGGCTAAAGTCTCAGGCATTTTTCTAGATGCTTGTGGGCTTTAAAATATATATTGTGTAGCTAGCAATTAAAGATTACTTTATCCAATGATGGATCAGGAGCTCCTGGCATGTCATTAGAAATACTTTCCCAGCCTGCTGCAGTAAGTTTGGGCTAGTATAAATGAAAGCTACCAATTAAACTTGAAATTAGATTTCAGGCCCATCTATCAGTTTAAGGAAGAAAGCATCTCTGATAGTTGGCCAGTTGGCTCTCTCACCAGTTCACAGCTTATGGCAATGGTAGTTTTGCTGCTGGCTTCAAGAACTCCCAAATTTCCTATTTTTACATTCTGGGTGTATATTCGAAGAAATCTTTTAGCTTTTTATTGAAGGACATCTCCTCCTTTATCCATGGAAGAAAGACATTGTAGAGAACATCACATTCCAACTTCTTTCTCAAGCATCAGTTGGAAGGACAGTAAAATACTATGTTTATGGTACAATATTACCTAACAACAAATAGTAAGACAGCTGATGAGCAAATCTAAAGCTTTCATCCTTGAGCAAATATAAAAGGGAAAGCTGCAAGAAAGGATAACCAGCAAAATGCTCTAGAGGTGTTTTCAGAACTAAGAGGCCACAGCAGGACAAAATCTAATCCCATGTAATGTGTCAATGGTAGTAACTTCTATTTTAAGAACAAGGAAACATCAAGCTCAAGGAGGCAATATATAACACATTATAAAAAAAGTACAGAAACGTAGTCAAGAAAAGAAAAAAAGGAATATGAAAGTGGAGGGTGGAAACTCTATAATATGATATCAGTATCTTGAGATAATTCCTCAAATGGCAGATGGAATAAGTTTCCTACATTCTTCTGACTATAGCCAATGATAAAGACAAACTATGCCAGCAATAAGAACTAGACACCACACCCAAAAACAGGCAACAGTGCCTTTCCTCCTGGTACTGACAAATTATCAAAGATTCGTTTGAAACCAAAAGGTATTTGTAGTCCTCACCCCATTGAAACAATTCTATTCTGTCATTAGATTACAAAAAAAAAAAAACTTCTCAGCAAAATTCTCTTCTTGTTTTTAGGTATCTGCAATAGTTCCAAATAAATGTCTTGGCTCTGTCACTAATTAGCTGTATGAATTTTTAGTAATTCATTTAACCTCTTTGGGGCTTCACTTTGTAAAGGGGGAAATTGGACCGTATAACCTTTCCCTTTTTAGCTCTAAAATTCTTTAATTCTATGACATGTCAATAATAGATCACTGTTACTTAATTGGTAATACATATAGTTTTGGGCTTGTGTATCCTGTAGTTCTGTGACAACTACAGGAAAGAATGTCTTGGTGAATTTATTCCATAGTTAATAGCAAAAGCTTATTATGATATTTACACCATAGAAAACTTATGACCTAATTTCTAAAAAAAGACTTTCATCTGAGGAATGTCAAGTCAGAAGAAAGTGGATATACTTAAATACATTTATGCTTAATAAATATATATTTATAATATATAAATACATTATCTAATCCTCAGAAGGTTTGGACTAACTAGGGGGAAAGGTCACATTCTGCTTCAGTGAGTTTTTTAAAAAATCTTAAACCTTAAAAAAAGAAATGTAGGTAAATATGACAATCTTAGTGAAATGGATGAATATTTACAAAAATACAAGTTGCCTGAAGAGGAAGTGAATTACCTAAATTACCCCATCTCAGAAAAAGAAATCAAACAAGTCATCAATGAACTCCCTAGGAAAAAATCCCCAGGGCCAGATGGGTTTACCAGTGAATTCTATCAAACATTTAAAGAACAATTGATTCTAATACTCTACAAACTGTTTGGGAAGATTAGTGAAGAAGGAGTCCTACCAAATTCTTTCTATGACACAAATATGGTACTGATTCCTAAATCAGGAAGAGATAAAACAGAAAATTATAGGCCATTTTCCCTCATGAATTTAGATGCAAAAATTTTAAATAAAATATTAGCTAAAAGACTACAGCAACTTATCACAAGAATAATACACTTTGATCAGGTAGGATTTATCCCAGGAATTTAAGGATGGTTTAATATTAGGAAAACCATCAGTATTATTGATCATATCAACAATAAAACTAGCAGAAACCACATGATTATCTCAATAGATGCAGAAAAGGCTTTTGACAAAGTACAACATCCATTCCTATTAAAAAGACTAGAAAGTATAGGAATAAATGGAGCCTTCCTTAAAATAGTAGATAGCATCTATTTTAAAACATCTGCAAGTATTATATGCAATGGGGATAAACTAGAAGCATTTCCAATAAGATCAGGAGTGAAACAAGGGTGTCCACTATGACCCCTCTTATTCAATCTGGTACTAGAAACGTGAGCAGTAGCAATTAGAGAAGAAAAAGAAATCAAAGGAATCAAATTAGGCAAAGAAGAGACCAGGCTATCACTCTTTGCCGATGATATGATGATATACTTAAAGAATCCTAGAGAATCAAGTAAAAAACTACTTGAGAAAATAAATAAATTTGGCAAAGTTGCGGGATATAAAATAAACCCACATAAATCCTCGGCATTCCTATATATCTCTAATGAAATTCAACAGCAAGAGATAGAAAGAGAAATCCCATTTAAAGTTACTGTAGACGTTATAAAATATTTGGGAATCTACCTGCCAAAACAAACCCAGGACCTATATGATCACAACTACAAAACACTTCTCACACAAATAAAGTCAGATCTAACTAATATTGGAAAAGTATCAATTGCTCATGGGTTGAGCTAATATAATAAAAATGACAATTTTACCCAAACTAAATTATATATTTAGTGCCATACCAATTTACCAAAAAACCACTTTCTAGAGTTAGACAAAATAATAACAAAATTTATTTGGAAGAACAAACGGTCTAGAATATCCAGGGAATTAATGAAAAGAAATGCTAGGAAAGATGGACTAGCTATACCAGATTTTAATTGGTAATACATATAGTTTTGGGCTCATGTAGCCTATAGTTCTGTGACAACTACAGGAAAGAATGTCTTGGTGAATTTATTCCATAGTTAATAGCAAAAGCAGCAGTCATCAAAACTGCTTGGTACTGGCTGAGGAGTAGAGTAATAGATCAATGGAACAGATTGGGCGCATGAGATCCAGCAATTAATGAGTATAGTAATCTCTTGTTTGATAAACCAAAAGACCCCAGTTTTGGGGATAAGAATGCACTATTTGACAAAAACTGCTGGGGAAACTGGAATATAGTATGGCAGAAACTGGGCATAGACCATTATCTAACACCATATACCAAAATCAAGTCTAAATGGGTGTATGATCTAGGTATGAAGGATGATACTGTAAGCAATCTGGGAAAGCAAGGAATAGTTTACCTGTCAGATTTGTGGAGAGGGAAAGACTTTAGGACCAAACAAGAATTAGAGAGCATTATAAAATGTAAAATGGATAATTTTGATAACATTAAATTGAAAAGCTTCTGTACAAACAAAGCCAATGTAACTAAGATCAAGAGGGAGGTGGGAAATTGGGAAAGAATTTTTACAACCTATGTCTCTGATAAAAGACTCATATCTAAAATATACAGAGAATTGAGTCAAATCTATGAGAATACAAGTCATTCTCCAATTGATAAATGGTCAAAGGATATTAACAGGCACTTTTAAGAGAAAGAAATTAAAGATATCTATAAGCATATGAAGAAATGCTCTAAATCACTATTGATTAGAGAAATGCAAATCAAAACAACTCTGAAGTACCATATCTCTCCAGTCAGATTGGCTAAGATGAAAAAACAGGAAAATGACAAATGCTGGAGAGGATGTGGGCAAATTGAAACACTAACACATTGCTGGTGGAGTTGTGAATTTATCCAACCTTTCTGGAGAGCAATCTGGAATTATGCCCAAAGGGCTATAAATAATTTCATACCCTTTGACCCAGCAATACCACTTCTAGGGTTATATCCCAAAGAGATCATAGAAGTGGAAGACCCATATGTACAAAAATATTTATAACAGCTCTTTTCATGGTTGTAATGAATTGAAAATTAAAGGCATGTCCATCAATTGGGGAATGGCTAAACAAGTTATGGTATATACATGTAATGGAATACTATTGTGCTATAAGAAACGAGGAGGAGACGGTTTTCATATTTACCTGGAGAGGCTTATAAAAACTGATGCTGCGTGAGAAGAGTGGAATCAGGAAAAATTTGTATACAATCACAGAGACAACATATGTGTGATGACCAACTATGACAGACTGGACCCTTCTCAGCAATGCAGTGATATAAGTCAATCTCGAAAGACTCATGGAGAGAGATGCGGCATCCAGAGAAATAACTAGAAAGAACTAAGCTTGAATCCTGATAGAAGCAAACTAATTGATCTTTTTTCTTTTCATTGTTTGGTTTTATTTCTTCTTTACCATTTTTCATCCCATCTAGTACAATACGCTTTTGTAACTTAACTAATGTCTAATATGAAAGTATTTGCAGATCCTATATTGGACTATATGCTGTCATGGGGGAGGGGTGGGGAGAGGGAGGGAAAGGAAATTTGAAATTCAAGGAACTATGGAATTGAATCTTGTAAACTAAAAATAAACAAATAAATTTAAAAAAAAAAAAGAAATGTAGGGGTGGTTAGGTGGCGCAGTGAATAGAGCACCCACCCTGGAGTCAGGAGGACCTGAGTTCAAATCCAGCCTCAGACACTTAACACAAAACTAGCCATGTGACCTCCGGTACTTAACCCCAATTGCCCTACTTCCCCCCCTCCAAAAAGCAAAAAAAAAAAATTTAAATTTTATTAAATTTTGAAACTTAATAACTAGATTTAGAGCAACCCACTGCTGTCAAAACAGGTTCAAATAAAAGCTAATTTCTCATGAACAGACACCATAGTTTGTAATTGCCAATTTGACTATATATGTGGATACTTCTAAGGTAGTTGAGAGTCCTTGAATATAAGTATGTTCTCTTAAGTAGTTTAAATATTTTCCCTGCAATAATTTACTTGCTTAGCAAGATCTTTCTTCATTGATGGTACAAACTTCAGCCCAAGCTTGTGGAAATGATCACAAATTCCAAATTAATGAAATTTTTTTACTGATTTTCCCTTTTTATACAATTTACCATCTTTGTTGTTCAGTTGATTCAATTGTGTTTGACTCTTTGTGACCCCATTTGAGGTTTTCTTGGAAAAAAGATACAGGAGTGGTTTGCCATTTCCTTTTCCAGATCACTTTACAGATGAGGAAATTGAGGCAAACCAGGTTAAGTGACTTGCCCATAGTAACACAGCTAGCAAAGTGTCTGAGGTTAGGTTTGAACTCAGCCCTTTCCAACTCCAGGCCTGTTGCTCTATCCATTGTGCCACCTAGCTACAGTTCACCCCCTACCTGCACAAATTATGCTTTAAGGTATTTTACATAAACAAAATCAGGGTTCTAGATTCAAATCCTGTCTGCAAAAAGCTTCCTAGAAATTATATTTTCTGATTTCTATTATGTTTGTCTTTCAGATGACAGAAAAGTTTGGGGCTTAAAGTAACTAATCTCTACAGTCTAAGAAATTAAGGAAATTTTAGCTTAACAAAAACTATCTCTTTATATGAAGAAAATGTTAAAAAAAAAAAAAGCTGATCTTTCTTTGTAAGATAGCCTTCTGCTTTGACCATAAACTTTGTTCTGCATTTAAACAAGGCTTAAACCTGGAAAAAACGGGCTGCTTTATTTGTCACTTGGGAGAGGCATGAACACGAACAGCTATAGAGCCATACTATTCAGTATTCTACAAAGTTTAGTAGGAAAAGAGCTAGGTTAAATTAAAAGCAAACAAAACCCCCTTTTGGAAACTAGATGATATGTTTTAGCAGCAGCTGCTGAGAAAACAGACTGCTGATTTCACTTCCTACTTGATTTTATTAAATAGAAAGGCATTCTCTGCCTTGGCAACAGTAAGCAATAGCCATTTCTTAGGGGATCTCAGAACTTTTCAATTTTATTTCCACATCACAATATGTATTTGCAAATCCCATGTCTTATTTTTAACACTGATGAACTACTACTGCTTTAGGAGAGGCTAAATACCCCCCTTCCAATCAGATGCCAAGTCTTCTTTGGAGGTGGAATCCACATTTTTCAAATATGGCTGGTCCCTCCAGTCACATGGCTGCTGCTCTGACGCAGGCTCTCATCACCTCTTGTGTGTTTGATAGTTATCTTCCCAATTGATCTCCCTGCTTCACATCTCCTCTCCAAATCATGCTACACACAGCTGCCAGATCAATATCCCTGTAGCACAGGTCTGATAAACTGTTTATGTGCCCTGGAGTTCTTCCTTGCTAATGAGCTCCCTATTGCCAGTGGGATTATCTACAGACTCCTCTATTTGACATTTTAAAGCCCTTTACAGTCTGTCTCAAATGCATTTTTCTAACCTTATTATACATTACCTTCCTTCTCATCTGTGGTGATCCAGCCAAACTGTATATTGTTTCTTACCCACAACCCCACCTCTGGCCTCTGGGTCTTTGCAAAGGCTCTTTCCTAGATGCCTGGAATGTATTCTTTCCTCATGTTGGCTTTTTAGAACTCTGGCTTTCCTCAAAGCTCAGTTCAAATACTACCTCCTACAGGGAGAAAGCTTTTCCTAATTCCTCCTTCCTGTCTCCTCCCAACCGCCCCCAGTTTTTTTAATCAGCTGTGGTTTTATCAGAATAGGGGGCTCCCAATGATGGAGTAACCATGGCCAATGCAGACCAGCACCTGCTTGGCAACTCAAGTTGCTCGAGGCACTAAGGTGAAGTGTCTTGCCCAGTATATATTAGAACTGGGGCTTTAACCCAAGTGTGCTTGACTCCAAGGCCACTTCCATATTCACTTTGCTGCCACACAGAACCCCAAATGACCTTGCATTTATCTTTTCTCTATTTTGGTAGATGTGTGTATACGTGTTGCTCTTGGAATGGAATGTAAGCTCCTTAATGGCAGGGACTTTTTGACTCTTGTCTTTCTATTTCCTTTGTATGGGCAGCTGGGTGACTCAGTGGACAGAGCAACCTGGCCTGGAGTCAGGAAAACTCATCCTCCTAAGTTCAAATCTGGCCTCAGACACTGTATAACCCTGGGCAAGTCACTTTACCCTGTTTGCCTCAATTTCTTCATCTGTAAAATAAGTTGGAGAAGGAAATGACAAACCACTCTAGCACCTCTGCCAAGAGAACCCCAAAAGGCATCGTGAAGAGTTGAACATGATTCAACAACAACAATAACAACAAAACTTTGTATTCCCAACAGGCACAATGCCTGGAACATAGCATGTACTTAATAAAAGTTTCTTGATTGGTTATAAAGGGAAAAACAGATACAATAAACGCTTATTACTAATAAAATGCAGTTACATAATAAGGTGTTTGGACCAAAAGTTACCAAATATGCAGGACATCCTCCGTGTATATAAATCATAGATTTTAAAGCTAGGAATGCCTTCAAATGTCTCTTAGTTCAACTCTCTTATTTTACAACTGAAGAAATTTAAGTCCAGGGACAGCTAGGTGGTACAGTGAATAGAATACTGGCCCTGGAGTCAGGAGGACCTGAGGTCAAATCTGGCCTTAGACACAACACTTAACTAGCTGTGTGACCTTGGGCAAGTCACTTAACACCAGTTGCCCTGCCTTCCCTGATCCAAAAAAAGGAGGAGGAGGAGGAGGAGGAGGAGAAATGGGAGGTAGAGATCTGAATTGGTCCAGTCATCCTGAAAAGCAATTTGGAATTATGCAAAAAATTACAAGTGGTTAAAATATCTATTCCCTTTGACCCAGAAGTCACTGCTTTGACCTAAGGCAGCTAAAGAAAAAGCAACATTTTTGGTGTCCAAGAACTTAAAACCAAGTAGATACCCATCAATAGGAAATGGCTAATCAGATTGGGATACATGAATGTAATGAAATATCACTGTATAGCAGGAAAATGTGAAATTAATAATTCACAGAAGCTTGAAAAGACATGAAATGATTCAAAGTAAACAAAGCCATGGAAAGATTGCATACAAAGATTGCAACAGTGTAAATGGAAAGAACAGCCACAAAAACTAAACGGAAAGCTTTGTGGTTATAATGACCAAAGTTGGCCCTGAAGAACAAATTTTTAAAATATTCCTCCTACCTTTCCTTGCAGAGGAGGAGAGCTGTGTGTGGAACATGGCCTCTACTTTCAGAATGCTGAAAATACTGATTAATTTTGCTGAATCACTTTCCCCGCTCTTAATTCTTTGTTACAAGGGATGAATTGATGTGGGGGGGGTGGAGTACGGAGGAAGACATTAAGAAACAAAAGTGATGTAAAGACAAAAGATAATAAAACATTTTTAAAGGAGGGAATCATAAATCAGCACAAGCAGAACAGTATGAATACTGACTATAAGCGTAGGAAGGAGAAAAAGAACAAGACACAGGGTCAAAGGTGGTGGAACTTGGGGTAGGCTTAAAACCACAGAACAAAAGCCTTTTCTTGTTTGTCATTTAATACATTTAGTCCTACCTTATTAAAAGATAAAAGTTTAGAGTTAGATTTTACCTCATGTTTTTTAATGTTTGTTTGATTGTTATTCAAGATTAAATTTGTGATAATTTATTTTTAAGAAGGAATACAGATAACTGAACCTGGGTTTTCCTGGGAAGTACAGATGACTTTTATTTTATTTCTATGTGCCCTAAGACCTACTATTGTGTCCTCCACAGTCTTTCTGTACTCAATCAATTGACCAACAAGCATTTGTCAATTGCCACTATGTACCGGAAACAGTTCTAGGCAATGAGATTAAGGACAAAAGCAAAAACAGTTCTTTCTCTCAAAGAGGTTACAGTGTATCCAGGGGAGACAGCAAACATACATACATACATATGTATATACACACACATAAGTGAACATATATGTATTTTTACACACACACACAGAGAAAATATATACCAATACATACATATACACCCAATGTTTAGAGAGTGGTTTGGGTGGGTAAGGCACTAGCAGCTAGGAGGATCAGGAAAGGCTGCATGCAGAAGGTGGCCCTCAAGCTGATCCTAGCAGGAAACTAGAGATTCTGAGAAACTCAAGTTGAGAAGGAAGTGCAATATATATGGGGGACAGTCAGTACATATCTGGGAGGTGGAGTGCCACTCATAAGGAACAGTAAGAATGGCACTTCAGGGGTGGCTAGGTGTCACAGTGAATAGAGCACTGGCCCTGGAGTCAAGAGGACCTGAGCTCAAATCCAGCCTCAGACAGTCAACACAAAAAAAATTGCTGTGTGACCTTGGGCAAGTCACTTAATCCCAATTGCCCTGCCTTCCCCCCTCCAAAAAGAAAAAAAAAAATAATGGCACTTTGACTGGAGAAATGCAACTTGGAACAGTGAGGTAGTACAGTGGACAGAGTACCAAGCCTGGAGTTGGGAAGTCCTGAGTTCAAATTTGACTTCAGACATTAGCTGTGTGACCCTGGGGAAGTCACTTAACTCTGTCTGCCTCAGTTTCCTCATCTGTAAAATAAACTGGAGAAGTAATTGGCAAACCACTCCAGTATTTTTGCCAAGAAAACCCCAAATAGGGCCACACAGTGTTGGACATGACTCAACAACAACAAAAATGCAATAAAGCTGAAAAGGTATAATGGGACAAAATTGTGAACTATTTTAAAAGCCTTGCAGAATAGTTTGATTGTGGAGGTAAAGGGAGTCATTTTAATATACTGTGTTGGAGAGTAACAAGGTCAGATTTTCATCTTAGGAAAATCAGGTTGGAAGTTGTGTAAAAGATGAATTAGGGAGGAGAGAAACTTAAGGCAGGAAAGACCAAGTAAGAGGCTACTTTAGTCACATAGGTCAGTGGTATCAAACTCAAATAGAGAGACCACTGCACATAAGGATAACTGTGGGCTGCATATTGACTAAGAAAACCACAAATTAGCATTATCTATGTTCTTTTTGAGTTTTTTTTTTCATCTTGTTAGCTATTTCCCAGTTACATTTTAATTTGTTTCTGGGGGCACTCTGAGTGTTGTGAGGGCCATGTATCCAGTGGGCTGTGTTTCATACCTCTGGTGTAGATAATAAGGAACTGAACAAAGGCAGTGGTTCCATGAGTGGAGAGAAGCATGACTTCTACTCCAGAAGAAGAGAAAATGGAGCTAGGGGAAGAACTCTTCCTTATCAAAGGGACTGAGACTCACTTTCTAATTTTTCTCTTTTCATTTTTGTCCTGTCAACATCCCATTCTGCTTCATGACTCGTATATTACCAGATTGAAACATGGTTTGATGAATAGCCCAGTAAGTCATGCCATCACTAATTGATCTGGGACATTTTTGAAAGATGCACAATAAGATTGGTTCACCATTGAGTAGGAGTTCAGACTGGCCATGGCCTTGGATGCTGCAATGAATAAACTAAAAAGTATTTGTGAAATGCTTATAATGTGCCAAGCACTATGTAAAGCACTGGGCATATAAAACAGAGAAGCAAGAGTAACCTTGCAATGATCACAAAATGTTCACTTGTATAAAAGCCCATTTCCCAGTGATGTAATATGGCTACAGGGTGTGGAATGCCACAATCTTAGAAAGATTTAAAAAAATCAGATGACCCAAGAGGCAATGGAAAAACATAAGGTAGATATTAATAGACTGCCACATAGTATCAGGGGATAATTTATATGCCAAATATGATGTAAAGGACTGTGACCAGAAAAGGCAGTAGAACAGTAACATATTGAGATCAAGGAATAACAATCTAAGCGTAATGTTGCTGCCCCCCAAATATGAAAAGAAATAGAAAAAGTGGTCCTGTGTGTTGAATGAATCCTCCATGGAAGGGCTCCAGAAAGTCATGAATAAGGATTACCCAGAATGATATAATGTGGAGGAACTTCTTGCTGTATTTGGTGAAGAAAGTAATCATATCAATTACCAACCAAAAATAAACATTTAATAGAGCCTATTAAGTATCAAACACTGTGCCAGGCAATAGGGGTAAGAAGACAAAAAAGAAACAGACCCTGTACTCAAAGACCTTGCATTCTATCAGGGAAACAACATACACATGTATAAGCATACACAAATAAAAGAAAAAATTTAAGGGACGGCAGATACATACAACAACATCATCCTCATCCTCATCTCCTTTCCCATCCCAGGCTTTCAATTGCAAAATAAAGTAAAGCTTCTTTATGAATATTAACAGAAATCCTTAAGCAATAGTGACAGCAAAGTAAAGGTGTTGGTCATGTGTCACAATTTTTGTTCATAAAATATGGCTGGAGCAGCTAGGTAGTGCAGGTGCAGTGAATAGAGCACCAGCCCTGAAGTCAGGAGGACCTGAGTTCAAATCCAGCCTCAGACACTTGACATAACTAGCTGTGTGATCTTGGGCAAGTCACTTAACCCCAATTGCCTTGCCTTCCCCCCTCAAAAAAAATTCCACATAAAATATGGCTACAAATGTATATGGGTTTAATTAAATCGAATCAGTTGTCAATATTACCAAAATGTTGAAGCAGTCAGTTAACAGGGATTTCCAGTGGATAACATGCTATATAAATCAGCTTCTTTATATCTTGAACTTACTGTGAAAGAAATCTCAAAACACAATTAGTGAGTGTCTTTAAACACCCTCTTATGTTGGGTCAATATTGAAGGTAATTTATTTTTTAAAAAATATGGAGATGTTATAATCAAGAGGCCCTCAAGAGAACTGACCCAACCATTCTGAAGAATAATTTAGAACTATGCCCAACGGGCTATAAAACTGTGCATACCCTTTGATCCAGCAATGCTATTACTTGATCTGTATCCCAAAGAGATCATAAAAAAGGGGAAAGGACCCACTTGTACAAAAATATTTATAGCAGCTCTTTTGTGGTGGCAAAGAATTGGAATTTGAGGGGATGCCCATCAATTGGGGAATGGCTAAATAAGTTATGGTATATGAATGTAATGTAATGCTATTGTGCTATAAGAAATAAAAAGCAGGCAGATTTCAGAAAAACCCAGAAAGACTTATGTGAACTGATGCTAAGTGAAGTGAGCAGAACCAGGAGAACATTGTACACAATAACAGCAACATTGTGTGATGATCAGCTTTGACAGATTTAGCTCTTCTCAGCAATACAATGATCTAAGACAATTTCAAAAGACTCATGATGGAAAATGCTATCCACATCCAGAGGAAGAGCTATGGAGTCTGAATGCAGATCGAAGCATACGTCTTCTCTCCCTCTTTTTTTTTTTTGGTTTTCTCTTTCTCATGGTTTTTCCTTTTTGTTCTGATTCTTCTTTCACAACATGACTAATGTGAAAATAAGTTTAATATACATATATAAAGGAAATATGCTTAATATACATGTATAGCCTATATCAGATTGCTTACCATCTTGGGGAGCAGAGAAAAAATTTAGAACTCAAAATCTTATAAAAGTGAATGTTGAAAACTATCTTTACAGGTAATCAGAAAAAAAAATACTATTAAGTGGGAAAATAAAATAAAATCATGCAACCTTTTTACTAACCACCCATAAAAGCACTGGGTCAATGCGGTTATTTTTAAGTCTAAGAAGACAGCCAAAATTCAACATTTTAATTGCATGTATGTGTGTATATATGTATGTGTATTGTATATATGTGCATTTGTATATGTATATATGTATGCACATACATAAATGTGTATATATACATCAGAGTTGCATTCTAAAGTTGCTTGACTCAGGGGCTCATCCCATCAAGCACCTTCAGGTATGATGACCTAATAATCTCTGCTACTTGGGTTTTATTTCATGCATAACTTTTAAAAATCACAATCATCAATCTTCTGATATTGCTCTCCATTTCTAGCATTTCATTACTAAGTTATCATATATGTCTCTTCCTCTCTGAATCATTGATCTCAATTTGTAAACCAACAATTAGACATCTAAAAACTCTGGAGGGGGCAGCTAGGTGGCACAGTGAATACAGCATTGGCCCTGGAGTCAGGAGGACTTGAGTTCAAATTTGATCTCAGACATTTAACACTAGTTGTGTGACCATGGGCAAATCACTTAACTCCAATTGCCCAGCTTTCCCCCACTCCAAAAATCCTCTCTGGAAACTATAATTGAGTCTTCTATGTAAATGCACAAAATATTATTTAGGTTACTGAACTAATATATTTTTGGTTGTCTATAAAGGCAGAACTTAATATGGCCACAAAATTTAGATTAGGGTACATATACCAAATAAAGTAGAATACTTAAAATGAAATTAAACTAGCATTTGACATTATATTTACTTCACTTTTCGGACAATCTGGCCAATAAAAGCATGACATAGATGAAGACATTTTCTGATGATAATCAGAGATTCTATGTTGTTATGTAGTTATTAAGGGTTAAATTAAAACATCCTTTCCAGTGTGTGGCTAATATAATTTGATTATTTATTCATTATGTATCAAAATGTCCACTATGTGCTTAATGTTGGATGCAAAAAAAAGTTAGAAATCTAATCCATGCCCTTGAACAACTAACAATTTATCTGCTATGTAGAATTTACAGACAAGAGAGGCATAGAATACACAAAAGAAAACTACCTAAACTCAGACTAGAGATGATATTTAAATTTCCTAAACTATTACACCTAGCTATAATTCCCCAGGCTTTATTTGACCTATGACCTTAATTAAGGCAGAGCAATTGACTCCCTCCTGACCCAAAAAGAATAATGTATTCTGCCCCAGGACCTCCCAAATCAATTTGGATTTCATCCTCGTGGGCCCTTGGAGTTTAAAAGTCCATTCTACAATGCCAATCTTTCATTTTTGCTCATTAGGGTTCACTGATTGGATAATCAGGGTTTTGGTGTAGTTCACTCATATCCATTCTTTCCACCTAGCAGCTACCACCACCACTACCACTGCCAAGAAAACAACATAGAAATACCAAACTACTATAAGTAATGTTTTCACTGCTTCAAAATCAGAATAATTTAAACAATTTCCCCAAAGGGCTTTCAAATTTCAAAATTCAAAATTCCAACACTGGTATCTCTTCTATTATAAAGTGAGTTATCCTCCAAGAAATTTTTGACACAAAGTTTAAAGTTTCAATTTGGCCAATAAGGTCCAAATAGGATTCCAAATACAGTTAAATTCACTCCTCCTAATTGAAATTCAAAACTGTTGGGGTGGCTAGGTGGCACAGTGAATAGAGCATTGGCCCTGGAGTCAGGAGGACCTGAGTTCAAATTTGACTTCAGACACTTAACACAAAACTAGCCATGTGACCTTGAGCAAGTCACTTAACCCCGATTGCCCTACCTTCTCCCTCCAAAAAAAAAAAAAGAAAAGAAAAGAAAAGAAAAAGAAACTCAAAACTGTTTGCTATAAAGAAAATTATATGGAAGATTTTATCAGCTATGATTCATATCTAAGCCACAGCACAGTAGAAATTTATCTGAAGTTCAACTCTAGATTATGCCCCATCAATTGCTCTTTGGTTTTCAACTTCAAATTTTAGGGTATACAGTTATCCCTTGTAGATACTGCATTAAAAAAATACCATTTTACCACCAGCAGAAAAAATTTTAGATTAGGAATTCAAGAATAATTTACTAGAATGAAGGGGTATTTTTGCATTAGGTTATGAATGCCATCCCTTCTGCTAGTCCATAATCTGACCCTCTTTCTCAATATCTGGCATAAAACTCAGATCATCTATTCTATATTTCTCCTCCTTAGGAGCTCCTTAGCATTTATGTATTTAGTTTAAACTCTAATTTGTGACCATTCATATGTTGTTCTTAAAAAATATAATTAAAAAAAAAAGGGGGCAGCTAGGTGGCGCAGTGAGTAAGAGCGCCGGCCTCGGAGTTGGGATGACCCAGGATCAAAACCGGCCTCAGAAAATGAGCACCCACACATAAATAATGACTAGCCATGTAACCTTAATCAAGTTACTTAACCCCAATTGCTTTTAATATATAATATAATCGATTGTTCTATGTCTTTTCTGTAGCCTCACTTAAAGTTTTTAGACAACAAAATTAATGTCCAATTTCTTGTATACTTTTTGTGATGTCTAGAAACAGTGTGTAAAGAAGTTACCAAAGGGTAGCCACAAATGGGTCAATGTAGACCAAGAGGAGCAGCTCTCTAGGGAAGTGGAAGGCACTGAGATCCATCTGTGGATGGACTTTTCTTTTTATTGTGGGAATTCACATTTTTATCACCAACTTAGAAATGGGTATAGATGGAAAGTTTATCAAATTTTAAGGTAAGGGGACAGCTAGGCGGCACAATGAATAGAGCACTGGCCCCGGAGTCAGGAGGATTTGAGTTCAAATCCAGCCTCAGACATTTAACACTTACTAGCCATGTAACCTTGGGCAAGTCACTTAACCCCAATTGCCCTGCATTCCCCCCTCAAAAAAAAAAAAAAGCAAATTTTAAGGTAAGAAAAAACTAAGAAGGATAAGTAACACACTGGATGAGAAAGTCAACATCCCCAAAGATCTTGGCAGTCTAAAACTTTGGACTGAATCTCTGAATCTAAAAGATAAAAATTGTATAAGGACAAAGGTATAGACTTGTACTTAGGCTAAAAAACATCTAAATTTATAAGTATAAGATGGGGAAGGCATGGCTAAGAAAAAAATTTATCAAAAAAAAAAAAAGACATGGGATTTTAGCAGACTGCAAAGTCAAAATCTGTAAACAGTGTGATGTGGTAGCCAGGAAAGTGAATGTAATCATATGCCACAATAAGAAAGACACAAGTGGGGTGGCTAGGTGGCTCAGTGAATAGAGCATTGGCCCTGGAGTCAGGAGGACCTGAGTTCAAATCCGGCCTCAGACACTTAACACAAAAACTAGCCATGTGACTTTGGGCAAGTCACTTAACCCCAATTGCCTGCTCAAAAAAAGGCGAAAAAAAAGGCACAAGTTCCAAACCTAGGAACATAATGGGTTTGGCTACTATGTTCCATTTAGGGCTCCACATTTTAGGAAGGATGTTGATAAACTGGAGATCACATGGAAGAAGTAAATATGCATGTGTGTATGCACGTGTGCGCACGCGCACACACACACACACACACACACACACACACAGACATTCCATATGAGGGTTTGACTGATAGATTTGGGGCTGTTAGCCCAGAGACAGGAAGACTTAAATGAAAGCATGATAGTTGCCTTTAAGCATTTTGAGGACTGTCATGTAGAAAAAGAATTTGATTTGTTCTACTTGGTCCCCCAGGGCAAAAACAGGGGCAAAGTGTGGGGTAATAATAAAAATATAGTATTAGTATTTCACATATGTAATGCTTTCAGGTTTATAAAACACACATGTGAATATACACATATACATACATAATACATATGTGTGTACATAGACATATATCTAAAATATCTCATGTAATCCTTGCAACAGGCTAGGAGGTAGATATTATTATTATTCCCATCTTACATATAAGGCAACTGAACCTCAGAGAGGCTGACTAACTTTCCCAGGGTAAAAGAGCTAGTAAGTGTCTCAGAATTCAAACGCATATCTACCTTATACCAGGCCCATCAAAATCACTTCTATGCTTTTGAAACATGTTCCTTATGTTCTATATTGTTGGGGGGGTAGGGAGGATCCCATGCACCTCAGAGAGAAATATATGTGTCTATATTCTATGTTCTGAAAGAAACATGACACCAAAAATAGTGCCACGTACCTATAATCTCAGGAACCAAGGGGCTGAGGCTTGCGTATCTCTTGAGCTTGGGAGTTCTGAACTATAGTAGGATATGCCTACTGGGTATCTGAACTAAATTTGTTATTGATATGGTACCTATAGAGAGAGACCAGGGCAGCTAGATGACACAGTGTATAGAGCACTAGGCCTAGAATTAGGAAGACCTGAGTTCAAATCTGGCTTCAGATACTTACTAGTTGTGTGACCCTATGCAAGTCACTTAACTGAGTTTACCTCAGTTTCCTCATCTGTAAAATGATCTGGAGAAGAAAATGGCAATCCACTCCAGCATCTTTGCCAAGAAAACCCCAAATGGGGTCCTGAAGGGTCAGACAAAACAAACAACTGAACAACAAAAAAAGAGAGGCAAAGTGTCCCAGACTGGAAAAAGAGTAAGTCAAAGCTCCTGTGCCATTCTGTAGTGGGATCAGGCCCATGAGAAGCCCCTGAACTTCCAGCCTGGGAGAGATGGTGAAACTTATTCTTTTTTTTTTAAATGAGAGAGACAGAAACAGAGATAGAGAAATAGAGACAGAGATAGACAGAGAAATAGAGAGACAGAGACACAGATAGAAAGAGACAAAGAGATAGACACACAGACAGAAAACATCATACACCTAAAGCAAAGAATATGTTAGCAAAATTGTCTATTTCTCCTTAAAGGAGCTCAAACAACTTAGCTGGTCATATTAGTTATAATAAACATAAATTAGGGAAATACATTCCCATTCCTATTTCCAAATACTAGTTTAAAATAAGGATTTGTTATTCAAGTGATGAATTATGTAATTATAGCCAACCTCTTAAATTCCCTCTAGATCCTGCTTTTAGGGAGAGGCAATGAAATCAACTAAGGGGGGTTGCTGTATGTGCATCATGGATGAATATCTATAGAAGAATAGTAAGTACTAAGAGGTGGATGGGTGCCATATAAGGGGTGCAAGGACCTTACAATAATACAACCCATCTGCAGCAATGTTCAATTGTGCTTTACCAATGCTCCCTTAGTCCAAGGGTTCTTAACTTGGAGGCCATGAACTTAAAAAAAATTTTTTTGAGAAATGTATTACAGAATAATTGGCTTCCTTTGTAATCCTAAATATTTTATTTGGTGCATTAAAAACATTCTTCTGAGAAGGGCTCCATATAGGCTTCATCAGCTGCCAAAACAGTCTGTGACACAGCAAAGTTAAAAACCCCTGTTCTCATCCATGAAAATAACGTTTTTTTTTGTCAGTCAAGAGAAGTATTTCTGTCTATTACTGCAGTGAATTTTAAAGATCTTAAAGGATACTTTAATGAACTATTGTGTTACAGCATGAAGAAATTATACTCTTTCTCACTTTCTAACTTTGGGAATCACAGAGACTATGTCTTTTTGGCCACCGTTTTTGTAATCTTAATTTCAATTTCATAGCTCCTCACTAATATTTATTTCCACCCTCAGAGAAAAAATAAAAGGTCAAAAATTTACATTTACTCACTTGGTAAAAAACGTTAATTTTTTTCAGAAAACAAAATGACCCTCCCTGCAACCCCCACCAAAAGCCATCATATGGTTAATTCACAGCTGCCTTTCTAATTAATTTCCTAATTCAACTCACAATCATTTTCTAGGTGTGTATTAATAGTGTATGGTCTGATGAATCAAGTAGAGCCCAAACTGCCTATCAGTCCAAGATAGCACTAGGGAGGAGAAAACCCACCCTTGCCCTATCTAGGCTTCGGCATGTTCCACTGCCTTGGCATCTTGAGGCTGCTGCTTATGTTGCATGCTCTGTCAGGGGGGTGCTGCCAATTCCTCAAGTTCTGTATTAAGTCTGCTGATCACCCATTCCAAGGCGTCTCGACCCTGTCAAATAAAAGAATGGCATTGAACAACTTGCCCATGGATGAAATCCCAAAAGTTAAACAAATGGCATAACTAATCAATGTTTCCTCTTTGGAGTCCATTAGGCCTCTATTCTAATACTCCTGCCAAAAAGCTGTTCAATAAATGAAGTCATTCCCTAGGATCAATTCATAAATCTCTTCTTCATATTGCTAAGCAAACCTATAAAGCAATAAGGCAATGGCAGCATAAAACATAATAATTCCAAAACTTCACTGTTAATGTTTTTTAGATTGATCAGGGGGATAGAGTCAGAAAGCGAGGACTTGGAATCAGGAAGACTCATATTTGAATCTTATCCCAGATACTGTGTGACTCCGGACAAGTCATTTAACTTCTCTCAGTCTCAGCTTCCTATCTGTAAAATGGGGACAATTACAGTATCTATCTCACAGGGTTTGCAAAAGGATCAAATGGGATAACACATGGAAAGGGCTTTGCAAAGTACTCTATAAGTTCTAGCTACAATCAGGAAGATCTGAGTTCAAATCAGGCCACAGACACTTACTAGCTTTGTGACCCTAGGGAAGCCACTTAACCTCTGCTTCTCTCAGTTTCCCCATCTGTAAAATGGGGATGATAACAGCACCTACCTTACAGGGTTGTTATGGGTATCAAATGAGACAATAATTATAAAGCCCCTAGCACAATGCCTGACATTTATAAATGTATAATATTTTATAAATGGTAGCTATTACTATTGTATTATTGTTATTATTATCAATCTGAATATATCCCAAACCCAGAAATCCAGGATCTATACTGCAATCTTCACTCTTCCTTCACAATCTCATCAATTTGCTATACAAAATCTGCATTTCTTTATAATGACTATATAATGAAAATAATAACTGATATTTATATAGGACTTTAAAGTTTTCAAAGTGCTAATAGCATTTCACCCCCAAAAAGTGAAATAACAAGCCCAAGGTCACATAACCAGTAAGTGGCAAAACCAGTTCTTTAACCAGGTCTTATGATTCAAAGTCAAAGGTTCTTTGCAATGCCATGACACCTCCCTCTATAATTAAATCTTAGTAACTAGCTTGACCTCTAGTTCTAAATTTCTTCACATGGAGTTTTTAGACCACTAATAATAGCATTTTGAACAGGGCTACATTAAAAGTATTTAATAACTTAAAAGAGTTACTGTCATAGGAAAGAGATACTGGAAACAATGTTTACATAGACACATCCAAATCTTTAAAAAAAAACAAACCCAGTTTATAAGTTTGTAGCATATGAGTTTAGACCCTGCTATAGACCCACTGCCCTGCCAAAAATACATCTGTATGAATAAATTAAGCGCAGGACTACCTGAATGAATATTTGTCAAATTGCTTCAGTATGAAAAGAAAAGCAATATATCGATTCCTTCAGTTAGCAGTTTTTTAAGTGAGCATATTTTAGAAATAGCCAGAATGTCCTAACCACTTGGGTTGGAAGCCCATTTAGAGTATAAAATCAATACCTGAAAAATTTACAATAGAAAATATTTCTGCCCCTGGTTTTTTGAGCCACCGTAACTTTCAGACCCTCAACAACATTGCTAATTACTAAGGACATTTTTTATTTTCAAAAAGGGAAACCCTCTTTGAAATTAATGTGAAATATAAGAGGTACTGTAAGTTCTAAAAATCAAACTATAATATAATGTAAGCTCCTTGAGGGCAGGGACTGGTTGGTTTTTGTCCTTGTTTCTCCAGTGCTGGTGTAGTTCCTAGCATACAGTAGGCACTTAATAAAAACTTGTTTGATTGATTGATAACTTTTCAGTTACCAGCATTTTCTTCCATAATACTTCCTGGGAATTGTAAGTTGCTGCTCATAGCTTACTAGCTTACTAGCTTCAAATGGGGATGTGGGAGGGGAGGAATTTTAGGGTTATTCTGAAACATCATAATTGTTATATAAGCAGTTAGGTGGCTCAATGGAGAGAGTGCTAGACCTGGAGTCAGGAAGACCTAAGTCCAGGCACAGACACTTGCTAGCTCTGTGACCCCAGGCAAGTCTCTTGGTCTGTCTGCCTCAGTTTCCTCAACTGTAAAATGGTACTGTAATAGCACCTACCTTGCATGGTTATTGTGACAATCAAATGACATAATACTTGTAAAGTGCTTGGCGTAATGTCTAGCACATAGAGTACTTAATAAGTGATTATTCACTATTCACAGGATGGTTGTGAGGATCAAGTAAGATATTTATAAAGCATTTAGTATGGCATAAACACTTAATAAATACCAGTTCTTTCCCTATCCCACCTCCTGGTTAGCCAGTCTTCAAGAATGGCAACATTAACAAACTCCAGCCAAAGGGAGAACAGGTCAATTTCTGCTCTGAGTCTGAATGACTCACAAACCCCTAAAGATAATCATTATTTTTCTTCATTGTAGCTAACTGTCCCCTTCACATTTGCATCAGTAATCTAGTCTTTTAAAAATACACTGACTTTCCAGTCGCTTTTGGATGATATCTGGTTGCTATTTTCTCTAAAACTGAGTAGGACTGAACACAAAAAGAAACAAAGAACAATGTGTATAAAAGGATCACAAGTGAAAGGAGCCAGTGTAAAAATCCAGTCACTGCCTGGAACTCAGTGAAGACGAAGAAGCCCCAGATTTAAGTTGTGCAGGGTGGGGCAAGGGTGGGGATAGGGAATAAATCACAAGGGGAATTTGGTTGTACTTTAGTAAGACACCAAAAGAGGTCATGGAAAGAACAAGGGTGAAATCCTCGGATAGAGATAAGTATTGTAAAGAATCAAAGGCAGGAAGTAGTAAAGAATGACTCTGAAATAATTAACCTGGGTGACTACAAGAGTGGTAATGGTCTCAACAGAAATAGGGAAGAGGGGTAACTTTGCGATGAAAAAAAAAAGTTGTTTTAGACATGCTGAGAATTTTAGATGCTTCCAGACTATCCAGTTAGAAATGCCCAAAAGGCTTTGTGGGGCACTCAAGTTCCAGTGAGAAACTAGGACCCTGGGTCTACCCATCTGGGATTCATTTGTACAGAGAATATAATTAAACTCATGAGAGCTAATGAAGTCACCAAAAGAGAGAATATAGATATAGAAGAGAAGAAGACCCAGGACATGGTTTTTGGGTATTCCTATAGTTAGGGGGAAGGATATAAAGAATGATCCTTTCTTAGTTTAATTAAACTGGGGTCTGGTTAAATTAATTATCCAAGGTCATATTGCAAGTTTTTGGTAAGGCAGAGCTTAGAATACAGTTCGCCTGATTTTTATTCCAGTGCTTTTTTCATTATATCACAATAAAATCCATTTTCAACTATATGGCTTGCTAGTATAGGGAGGATAAATGGTAGGTGCTGCATGAGACAAAGCTCTAAATGCTGATTTTGATCTTGTGGCCTAATGTTCCTTTTGAACGTTCTTTTTCCATAGTCTTTTGCCCAATTTTCCCCAGTAATTAGGTTACTAGATCTGTTCTTTCAATTTCCCATTAGTTATATATGAAAACAACTTTCCAATAGGTCTGAAACCTTCCAGGACAACGCCAAAATGTGTGTACTTTATGCAACCTATAAACTAGAAGCCAATGAGCTTGACTTTGATTCCTGTCCAAATTCTCTTGACTATTAAAAGAATAGCTAGTGAAAGCAACATTTAGAAAAGGAGGTGATCAAAAAACACTAGTATGGTTTCATTAAAATGGCAATTCCAGACTGACCTCATTTCCTTTAAAAAATTTTTTTTTAGATACAGTTACTAGCCTGGGAGACCAGAGGACTGCTTTTTGTAAAACATATGACAAAAATTCTCCCACTATTCTTGTGGATGAGACAGTAAGATGTGAGGTAGATAGATTTGGAATTGGCTGAATGGCCAGACCCATGATTTAATATATGCTTAGAAGGAAGTCTCCACTAGAGTGTCCCATAGATCAGGCCTTAACATCCCCCCCCCCCCTGCCCGCCAGTAATTTAGACACAGGTACAAACAGTGTGCTGATCAAAATTTGCAGATCACAAAATACGAGGAAGGACTGCTAATACAATGAATATTAGAGCTAGGACCCCCAAAAGACTGCATGGTACCATTGATTTAGAGTTGTAAGGAAGCTCCAAGGCCATCTAGTCTAACCTACTTATTTGAAAGATGTAGAAACTGAGGCCCAGGGAGCATAAGTGACTTGTAATTGACAGACATGGAATTTGAACCCAGGTCCCCTGACTTCAGAAACAGTGTTCTTTACTCTGTACCATGATGCCCCCTTCAGGCCAAAACTTTGGACCAAATCTTTAAAAACCAAATTTAAAAGAAATTATTGTAAACTTTTATATTTGGGTTCAAAATATCCACTTCACAAGTACAAGATGAGGGAGACATAGCTAAACAGTCATTTATCTGAAAAGATCCAGAATTCTGGCAAATTGCAAACTCAATATGATATAACAGTGTGCTATGAAAGCTCAAAAAGCTTACATGATGCTAGGCTTCATTAAGGAAAGTACTGTTTTTTATACTAGGGAAGTGATTCTCTGCCTCCTCTCCAGTAAGAACCCATCCATAATGAGTTATATACTGCAACATATTATATTATATTCAGTTTGGGGAGTCACATTTCAGGAAGAACATTCATAAGTTGGACAGCATCCAGTGGAAGATGATTAGTATGGCCAAAGGCCTTGAAAAAAATGTGAGATAGGGAGCAGTTGAAGGAATTGAGGCTATCAGATGGGAGAAAAGAGCACTTGGCGGTCAGCAAGCAATAGTTGCCTTCAAATATTGGACTGATGTTATATAGAAGAGGGAACAGAGTGTTCTGCTTGGCCCCAGAAGATAGAATTAGGAGAAATGGGTAGAAATGACAGAGAAGCAGATTTGGACTTTTTTGTAAAATAAGAAAAAAACAACAACAACAGCCCAATCATTAAAGCTATCCCAAAGTGTAATGGGCTGCTTGAGGAAATAGTTGGGCTCCCTATCCAGCACTCAAGGCTGTCATGAAAAACCTGGAATACTGCTAGTTGGGTATGCTAGAGATAGGTTTCTCATTTAAGTTCAGGAGAGATAGACTATCTTCTGAGATCCTTTATGATTTTGTCATTCTGGGATTATACTCACTTTTGGGAACTTCTTAAAGTAAAATTTGGCCACTTAACTCTATTTAAAGAGCAAATTTAATGATTGAGTTTATGTACTATCATTAACATAGGAAATCTGCTCACACTGAGCAAACACATTCATAAGCAAGCATTCTTACATAATGGGTTCAACACACTACTTTTCTGCAGATATCAAAGAAAAAAGCTCATGAATCAAAGCTGGCTTCAAGGTGAAGGTGTTTGGCAAACATAAGCAAGAACTTAATAAAATAAGTCTTGGAAACTGCATAGCTTCTGTTTGTTAACTGATGGGACGACATGCTGAACAAACAAGTCCTAGAAAGCTTGGCAATCACAGAGAATGTGGCTCTGAAGGTTATTATAGGTGTGAAGCTGCAGGGCAGGAATGTGAGCATATCAATCTATCTAGAGAAGCAGGAAATGAGTCTGCTCCCAAATATCTATGCTAAAGTTAGAACTAGCTGCTTACTAAAACAGTCTAGGAATCAAATCCATTAACAAACCAACCGTTATTTCAGTTACCATTTGCTGTTGTTCAGTTGTTTTCAGTGGTGTCTAACTCTTCTTGACCCCACTTGGGGTTTTCTTTCTCTTTTTTTGGAGGGGGGAAGGCAGAGCAATTGCGGTTAAGTGACTTGCCCAAGGTCACATGGCTAGTGTTAAGTGTCTAAGGCTGGATTTGAATTCAGGTCCTCCTGACTCCAGGGCCAGTGCTCTATTCACTGCGCCACCTAGCTGCCCCACCACTTGGGGTTTCCTTGGCAAAGATACTAGAGTGGTTTGCCATTTCCTTCTCCAGCTTATTTTACAGATGAGGAAACTGAGGCAAACAGGGTTAAGTGGTCACAGAGTTTGTATGTGTCTCCAAGCCCAGTATTCTACCCACTGTTCCACCTAGATGCTCCTCACAGTTATCATTAGCCTGTGACTAAAAAAAGCAGTTGGCAGCAAATTTAATTAAGAAATATGTGAAAATCAAGAAAATTGTAAATGACTATTGATTATCAAAAGGAAACTTGGTGGCTACCATAGAGCTAAAGCAAAGGAAGTATTGGCTCCATCAGTTCACATTAGGAGACCAGACAGGTTTCTTCGTTGCTGAAATCTTACTCTAATAACCTAACATGAATTTTAAAAGCTAAAGTATGTAAACAACTAAATTCCAACTAAAATGAAAAATTTCCCCTCATCAGTATGTAACTCTGCCTAGAATTATTCTGTAAATTTTTAAAAAGGATAGTTATTGAAAGTAAGAATCGAAGGTAACTTTCAGAGAATGAATTGCTTTTAATAGAAGCTGGAGAAAATAAACTATCATGGTTTTCATTTAGAAATAAAATCTTGTCATGCATAAGATTTTAATCTTTTCAAATGTTTTACCTAAATGATCTATCTCCCTTTTGTCAATCAATCAATCAATAAACATTTATTAAGTGCCTAGTAGGACCGGAGCACTATGCAAATGAGCACTGGATCCTCACAACAACCCTGTGAAAGAAATACTATGGGTGTTATTAGCCTCACATTACAGTTGAGGAAATAGGCTCTGAACATAAATAACTTGCTCATGGTCACACAGGCAGGATTACTGAATTCACACTTGATCTCTTCTGCTCCTGATATCTTCTTCCGTTGTACCCTTGCTGTCTTAAGCAGAAAATGCAGCATGTAAACCTGATTTCCTACTTCCTACTTCCTGCTTGACAAATTCAAATTCGCCCTCAATGAAGGAACCAACCTCAACATTAAAGAACCAGATTACTGTTTCAGTTTTCAAGAAATAAAAATAGCAGCATGTTACTCCAGGGTACTTGCTTTGATCCATAGGTCAAGACCCAAATTAAATTCACAATGGGCTATAGCAGGGTTTAAAGGGCCCCAAAAGACAGCTCACCCAAGCTAGACAAGGCACTTCTTGGGCCACATTCTAGTGAATGGAATTGCTTGGATACAATGGCAACCTGGAACCTTAGATTTTCTTTTTTTGTTTTTTTGTTTTGCTTTTTGGATGGGGGAGGGCAGGGCAGTTGGGGTTAAGTGACTTGCCCAAGGTCACAGGGCTAGCGTGTCAAGTGTTTGAGGCCAAATTTGACTCAGGTCCTCCTGACTCCAGGGCCAGTGCTCTATTCACTGTGCCACCTAGCTGCCCCTAGAACCTCAGATTTTCAACCTCTGTCTTATGGTATGGGGTAAGGGAATGGTATTATATAGTTCATGCAAATGAATTTTTAAACTCCTCCCTCCCACTTCCCCTTTCCCCAAACAACATACCATGCACACATTCAATAAAATGGTAAGATGCTATACCAGGGTCAATGAATGCTGTAGTTACCACTATTTATCCCAAATGGTAGGTGTGGATGCAGTTAGCTTACAGCACTTTCAGAATTTTGAATTATCCACTCAATAGCAGCCCACCCCTGGAGCAACACAGAAAACATTTACAAAATGGAGTGAGAAACTCTTCATCTATCACTCTAGAGCACTGGCAATAAAACAAACAAACAAACAAAAAAACTGAATGAGAAAAAAAAGCCTACAACAGTTGAATGAACAGTAAAGGCCCTACTTTCCCCAACAGGCTTTTAACACTTGTAGGTTATTCCTTGGGTTCAGAAACAAGATGTTGTTCATTCAGTATTCACAAATTCTTCCCTATGAGAGCAGACCAGCTGTTAGGTTCAAGATCTCATATACCAGGGGTCTTAATTAGCAAGCTGAACTTTCACTCACTTCCTCGAGATTGGGGGAGATAAAGGAGCCACCTCACTTATGACATGCATAGCCAATCCAGTGAAAGTCACTGGCATAGGAACCATTGGCAATACTCTGATCTGAGAACAATGTTCCCTCACCTTTCTTAGGAGCCAAGACGATAAGACCCAGGGTACCCAGGTGGGAAGGGATGGGTAGAGGAGTGTCACTCTGTACCTCCAAAGCATGTGCCTACTCCTCTCCATCACCCTGATTAGAATCTTACTAATAATCATATCATAACACAAGTTTTCCACCCATGTCAAATGTCTGCAATCTTCTGAACCAGGGGTTTTTAATAATTTTCTCTGTTATGGACCCCTCTAGCAGTATATGAAGTCTATGGAACCCTTCTCAGAAGATTTAAAATACATTAACAAAATGCATAGTATCACAAGGAAAAGCAATTGTATTAAAATAAAATTATCAAAATAATTTTTTTTTCTTTTTGGAGGGGGGAAGGCAGGGCAATTGGAGTTAAGTGACTTGCCCAAGGTCACATGGCTAGTAAGTATTAAGTGTCTGAGGCTGGATTTGAACTCAGGTCCTCCTGACTCCAGAGCTGGTGCTCTATTCATTGCACCACCTAGCCTCCCCCAAAATAATTTTTAAAAAATAAGTTTGCAATGGGGAGGCTAGGTGGCACAGTGAGTAGAGCACTGGCCCTGGAGTCAGAAGGACCTGAGTTCAGATCCGGCCTCAGACACTTAACACACATAAACAAAACCTAGCCATGTGACCTTGGGCAAGTTACTTAATCCCAATAGCCCTCCAAAAAAAAAAAATTTGCTGACCCCAGGTTAAGAATCTCTCACTGTCCTACCTTAAAGGAAAATAAAATACAACCATTACTACTATTATGTCAAATGGCTAAAATAAACAACACAACAACCATTGAGTTTAATTGTCAAATGAAAGAAATAGTTTCTGCACTAAAGCTTCAATACAGCAAACCCTAAAATAAAACTGAATGGAATTAGAGATAACTTAGCATCTCTCAGTTTTCTGAGGTTCAAAGGACAGTGCTTAATCCAAATGCCTGATTGTAATTTCCCAAAGTCTCTGTACAGAGCTCGCCTAAAACTGACTGAATTTCTCAAATTCTAATCTCTCTGAAAAGAGAGTAAACTCATCAATCTGTGTGGCGAGGTGGAAAGAACCCTGCATTTAGAGTCAGGAGAGCTGAATTCAAAGTCTAGCTTTCCCATTTACTGCCTGTGTAACCCTAGATAGTCCCACTGCATCTAGGGCCACCTCCAGTCATCCTGATCTACATCTGGCTACTGGATCCACATGACTCCAGAGGAGAAAGTGAGGCTGGTGACTTTATATGGCCCTGTCTCACTTAATGCAACTCACTTGCATGTCATGGCATCACCTCCCTGATGTCGTGGTCCTCTTCAAGAACAAAAGACAAACAAAAACCTCTGTGAGTAATAGGAGCTGTCCCACTTCAACTGGCCTGTTGGGCAACACAGCTCTCTGTCTCTCTGTCTCTCTCCCTTCCCTCCTTCCTTTCTTCTTCCTTCCTCTTTCTTTCCTTCCTCTCTTTCTTTCTTTCTTTTTCTTTCTTCCCTTCCTTCCTTCCTTCCTTTTCTGTGGGTATTCAGTCCAAAGGAATGTAAATTTTTGATCACCAAAACCTCATAAGATATCTTGGGATTTACTGGCTAGATTTCTTTCTTAAGGACTCTTGCCTTAAACACAAATCACTCTGACTCCCATTGACTGGCCATCAATAGGTCCCAGGCCAAGCCCCACTTGGTCACTGTTCCAGCTTTGACTGGCTCAGAGTGAATGTAAATAGCAATGGTTTCTGTTTGAACCCTAATGGTATTCTTCTCCCAGATTTTTTTTTTTAAAGCAATTGGGGTTAAGTAACTTGCTCAAGGTTACACGGCTAGTCATTATTTATGCGTGGGTGCTCATTTTCTGAGGCCGGATCTGATGTCGGGTCATCCCAACTCTGAGGCCGGCGCTCTTACTCACTGCGCCACCTAGCCGCCCCTTTAGGGCAATTGGGGTTAAATAACTTGCTCAAGGTCACATGGCTAGGTTTTTGTTTATGTGGATTAAGTGTCTGAGGCCGGACCGAACTCAGGTCCCTCTGACTCCAGGGCCGGCGCTCTATTCACTGTGCCACCTAGCCGCCCCTCAGATTTTTTTTTTTAACTAGGTAAAAGAGGCCTTAATTTCTTACATAGCCTTAATCCCTGAGGGCATTGCTTTATTCAAATTGAGACCTGGAAAAGATCTCATCTTAAAAAGGCCAAGGTCTCTCACTGCCTCCAGGAGCATCTTCAGTCAACCTTATCTATATCTTTCCACTGGCCCCAATTGGCTCTGGAGGAGAAAGTGAGTCTGGTGACTCTGCACAGCCCACCTTTCCTTAAATCCAGTTCACTTGCATGTCATGACATTCCTTCCCTGATGTCATGGTCCTCTTCATACAACAACCCCAGATAAATCCTCTAGCATCTCCGAGCCTCAGGGTTGGACTAGATGGCCTCTAAGGTCCCTTCCAGCTCTAAACCTATGTTCTATCATCCTAGTCTTAATGTGAACAATGGTCTTCCACTAATTTGTGACTTCATGGTTAGGTGAATACAAAATATAATGACTGACATTCCATTAACCTTTGAAAGAAGGAAATAATGATTTTTATATGGAAAGAATTAAATAAGCCTGAAAAGTGACCAGAAGACAAGACTAAAAGCATGGGACCTGAGCTACTAAGTAATATACCTTGGATTTCTAAGTCTTAGCTCTTCTAGTGAGCTCAAAGCACTTCATATGTAGTAGAGGTATGAGGAAATTCTATCACTACCAAGCTCTCACAGCCACTCCTAGTTATCCTTCCAGTTGGGGTCCTATATGCCTTTGTTTCTAGATTGGAGAAAAAGAGGGAACCATGAATGGCATACTAGGATCCCTTCCACTGCCCTTTCCAACCCTGGTGCTGCAAAGCCTACCTTCTGTCTCCACAGTTCTGCTCTGATTGTGGGTCCTGCCCACTGTTACTCTCATTCCATAAGAATCAAGATGCCATGGGGTCAGGAGCCCTTAGGGAAATCATATCACTATTGGTAAAACTAAGTAGAATATACTTGATGGCATTAAAAATGGAACTATTGGAAAGAGATACTGTTCCTCTTGACTTTGTTAATGAAATATTCATTGAGTCTGTAACATTTCAGTAGAAGCTGATTTAGTATGATTTATTTGCTAACTTTACTTGACACTTAAGCTGAGAGCATTAAACTTATTGGGCCTCTGTACTGAAAGACACACCTTCACCTAAGTCTAGGTCTATAGGCACCAAACGAGTTGTTGGTTTTTTTTTTTTAAAGCAATTGGGGTTAAGTAACTTGCTCAAGGTTACACGGCTAGTCATTATTTATGTGTGGGTGCTCATTTTCTGAGGCCGGTTTCGATCCCGGGTCACCCCAACTCCGAGGCCGGAGCTCTTACTCACTGCGCCACCTAGCCGCCCCCCAACGAGTTTTTTAAAGAAACTAAGGCATTCGTTGTATTGTCAAGAACTTTGCTTGGTGGGAATCATGCCTCTTGGAACTTAGTGCAAGAGGAAGACAATGAATAAAACATTTCATACCTTGAATTTTAGCAAAATATGCACCCATGGCACAACAACTTGCAATACATACCTTCCGTGCATTGGATGATATGGTGTTTGCCATTAGGCTTTCCAAATAACTGCCTAAGCTAAATCCTTTCACAGTAATGACTGCTTCATGTGTCAGTACTGTCCTAGAGAGAAACAAATCAGGAAGAATTCACTGGCATTCAAAGAGACAGTGTTTCTTCCCCTGTCTTCACCCTTCAAATTTGATTTGCAAAAGTAAAGTTATAATTACTTACATTTCAGGGTTGTCAGGATGAGGTGTGTACACCAGCCTCTCATTCACCAACACCAAATTTGTGAGTGTGATCTTTAAAAAACAAACAGAAAACTTCCATTTTTAAAATTCCACTTTTCGGCTCTTCCCAAGTCATAGTTCATCAACTGCCTATCTTCTGTCACTTTAAATGACAGTACTTATTGACACCAAAGCAGAGGCAGCATCTGGTCATTGATACCGATAGTCCCTAAAACCCTGGGGAAGTTATCTCCTAGGTGTTTCTTATTGTTGACTCCCACTATCTTATCTTCTCTCCAGAGAATGGTATTGGCCTTCAGAATATTACCAAACTATAACCAATCAGTTCCAGCAGTTGTGGAAAAGAACAGAATATTCTTCAGTTAATTCTCAAGGGAATGTTAGCTATTTCTCACCACACATATCCAAAACATCCATTCTGTAATACAACTGCTCCCCAGGAACTCAAGAGACTGTTTCAGGTCTATAAATAAGGTGTGTGACATTTGAGATGATATCTACATTTTAAAAGTAACTTAAGCGTTGTATTAACAAAGTCAAGATTTATCAAATACCTATGCAAAACTTTCCATTAATGATAGCCTGAAAAACTAAAGCTTTGGAACTTGAGAGTTTTATGAACTTTTCAACTCCCTTAATGCCAACTCCAGATCTCGTTTTCAAAAGAGATCAAAAGTAGTACAAGCTCCTGGCAGGGCTGAGGTCATATACAACCTGTAATTAAGGGATTCTCACAGCCCTAAGAAAATCAAAACCAACCTCTTGAGGAAAAGCACCAGGTCTGAAATCTCTTTCTAGGGAGCTCAGAATTGTCACATGGACAGGAAGTGCTTGAAAATGAAATCCTGAAGGTACAAATATAAAATTCCAATGAAGAGGAAAAAGGACGGTTGTCTAAAGAGACTAATGTATGTGCCCAGGGAACTCACTGGTCAACTCAGAGTATGAAAAGACATAAAGTAGACATAAGCTAGGGAATGGAATGGAGGATGAATACAAAAGAAACAGTGTGACAAGAGTTAAAGTTTCAACTAAGACTGAGAAAATCTAAGAACCACAGAATTTGGTATTTTGTTTTCTATACTGGGGAAAAATAGGAAAAGCAAAGAAGATAAAGGGAGAATGCTCACTGTTGATGAAAGGCTAACAAAAGGGAGAAGGCAAAACTACAAAATTCTTTTGTTTCTGTTTCCTCTGCCAAGAACAACTTTTGGACTGGAAAGCACAGAATAAAAATGACTACAAGGAACCTGAAACCACGACAACTGAGAAGATAGTGAGAGAACACTGAGCTGCCCCTGAGGAGTTCAGATCACCGGGTCTAGCTGTGCCATGACTATTCCCCTACTTTCAGTGAGATCTGAAGGTTCATAGAGAGCCAAAAAGGTGCCACAGGATAAAAGAGCAAATGTCCTGGTTTTCAAAAAATGGAAAAGTGTAGTGTCTGTAAAGTCCATTGACTCTGATGGCTGGGAAAACTGTAATGTATTATAAAGGGGAAAATTGCTAAACATCTAGAAAAGTAAGAAATAGCTATAAGAAGCCAGCATGGATTTACCATACATAAATTATGCCAGACTAATCTCATTTCCTTTTTTTTTTGTCTGACAGGGTTACCAGATTGGGGGATCAAGGACATGCTATAGATAAAATTTACCTAGAATTTTAGCAAAGTGTTGACAAAGTTGTTCATGCTTTTCTTGTGGACAAGACATAGCAATGTGGGCTAGACCAGATCCAACAAGTAGTCAATAATGTTTGGATATAAACCTGGAAGAAGCTCTCAAGTCCTTGAATTTGTTCTATTTTATTAGTGGGGGTTTTTTGGCAGGGAGGGAATTGAGGGAGAAAAAGGGAACCATCAATATTAATGATCAAAAAGGGGGAAAATGAAAGAAAAGAAAGTCAGTGGAACATTTTTTTAAAGCACAGAAGAGAACAGAAGGAACCCCAGAGGGAGACACTGCCAAGCAGAATGGCTATAAAAACAATATGTTGAATTTATTACATAGCTTTTTTTAAAAAAGCAAAATGCCCATAAAAGAGATTTATTATTTCATATATAATCCTCCTTTTGGTCTTCTTTGTATATAGGAATGTTCACATTTTGTTAATATCTGTTAAGTTCAAAGTAATAAAAGATAAAAATTATTTTATAAAAAACATTTTTATCAGGGACTTGAATAAAAGCAGGGATGGAATAATTCTCAAACCACCAGATGGAACAAAGCTAAGAGGAATAATTAACATGCTAGATGACAGAGCTGGGGACCAAAAAGACTTTCAAAGACTAGAACACTGGGTCAAATATAATAAAAAAAATTTAATAGAGCTCAGTATTTATAAAGTTTTACACAGCTACTAGGGGGAAAACCCAACTTCAAAAGGACAAGATGGGAGAAAGAGCTATGTAGCAGTTTAGCTGGAAAAGGTTTGGGGATTTAATGTAGTACAAGATCAGTTGTCATGATAGACAAAGAAGCAACTTTGACCTGAAGATACATTAATAAAGATACAGTTTCCAGGACTGAGATGAAAATTCTGTTTTCTCTGTCATATTTTTTCTACATCTGGAAGATTCTGTTCAAGGCTCAGTACCACATTTTAGGAAGGACACTGATGAAACTGAGGATGATATCTGATGCTAACAGAAATATTTAAATAGGAATTTAAGGCTATAAAGTGCTTTTTATACATTAGTCCTTATGAACCACACAACAAACCCTCTGAGGTAAATGCTGTAGGTATTAAGGACAGAGATAGCCCTGGATCTGCTACTTCGCTGGTATAAGGAATTCCCAAATGAGCAAACTCCCTCTACCAATGAAGTTGGCATCCTTTTTGCAACTTGAGAGCTGCCTGGGAGCACTAAAAAGTTAAGTGATTTGCCCAGGATCACACAGCCAGTACATGTCAGAAGGGGAAGTTGAACCCAAGACCCTTTGGCTTTGAGGCTGACTTTCTATTTGCTATACCCCTTTGCCTCTCACCTAATGGGTATTATCCTAATTTTACAGATGAGAAAAATAAATCTCAAAAAAAGTTCATTGGCTTGCCCATGGTCACATAGCCAATCAGTGTCAGAAACAAGATTTCAATCCAATTTTTACTAAGTCCAAATCAACTAAAGATCATCTGGAGGAGAGTGACCAGGATGGTCAAGGTCCTTAAGGCTACACTACATTAGGAGCTGGTAAAAGAACTGGTGATTTGGGATATTTAATAGGAGGGAAAAAGTTAGATGGGAGACATGAGGGCTGTCTTCAAGTGTGTAAAAAATTGTCTTCTGAATGAGAGATTAGGCTTGGTCTCTTGGGCCCAGAGGGAAGAAAAAGGAGCAAAAACTAGGAGTGGTTGAGAAGTAAATTTAGTTTGATGGATGGGGAGATTTCTTACCAATTAATGCTATCCTAAAGTGAGATAGGCTTCCTTGAGAATTAGTGTGCTCCCTCTCACTAGAAACTTTCAAGCAAAAGACTTGTTAGGCACACGAAAGAGATTCTTGTTTATGTATGGGTTGGACAAGATGGCTTTGGAGGTCCCTTCTAACTCAGAGATTCAGAGATTCTGTGATCTACAATTACTATACTTGGAACTATAAGACTATTACAGTTAATAAGATCCTCTAAAATTCTTAATTTTATCTATAGTATCCTTAAATTCAAGATCCCCATTAAAAGGTGCACTTTTCATGGTTGGCCCAAAAGTAGGAATCTAGTCTTTTTTTTTTCTTCTGCTTTTTAAGAAAAAAAATCAATAGCTGCAAGCCAAGCTCATGCACGTTTCTCAGGCTTTTGGCTAGACAACATATTAAGGCCACTGTTTTAAAAAAAATGAAACAACAAGAAGTAGTTATAAAAATAGTACAAATACCTCTAGTCTGTTCACTAAGAAGAAAAAGCCCTCTTAGGTCAGAACTTTGAGTGTTTTGGAAATAAAGTCGTCAATAGCATTCTACAAAAAACATTCATATCCTTTCCAAACTCGGTGTATTAACTTACATTGGTGGAACACAGCTCCATTTTCTTTCCCACTGGATCTACAACAGAATGCTCTTTAATATATGTTAAAGTCCTATTGGTTCCCAGGACCTGAAAGACAAAAAAACCTTGAGTGTTGGAAAAAGGCATGACAGAAACAGAGCCAGAAGACTGATGTGTCAGCATCCAAAGAGCAGCAACTGCTTGAGAGCAGGATTTACACCGAGATAATAATCACCTTCTTAACTGTTTAACAGACAACTTGACTGACAGCTCCAGAACAAGGACAAAGACACAGAGAGCTATTAAAAAAGAATAATTCCATATGAGAACTCACCGCTTTCACGAGAGTTGGGAGCCCCCACTCAGTGCTGAGAAGACGATGGCTATGTAACCTGCCTCGGTTATCGAGGCTCCTGTCTAATACATCCACTCCTACCACACAAGGGTTCATGGGATTTGGGTACTTTCTCATAGCAGCTTTGATGACAGTGTCCCATGGGTGGCTGTGGAAAAAAATTCAATTAACTCATACTGAATGGAATAAAAGTGAAAACTTCTCAGGTAACATTCCAGAAATCTGAACAGAATTGTAATAAAGTACCAAAGACTTAGCAAACCTGGGCTGGGACCCTGGGTCTCTTGCCTTACTTCCCTGGTCATAAGTTCCTTTGCTTGTGTTTCTTGTATTGATAACTGTTTTTATTGAAACACAGTAAGCAGTTTTCAAATGTATACTCATGAAAACTGATAGCTATCCCCAAAATAAAATAAGGTCAAGGATAGAGCATTTTAGAAACTATATATTAAAACACCCAAAATGGGTTTAAATAAATGTGATGGTTCACGATGACCTATGGATTAGTTACGAACTCATATTAATGTGCTATCAGCATCTCAACCTAACTGCCCTAACAATCCTCTGCCTAACTTTCCTCTTTCTGTTAAGGGCACCACCACCTTTCCTTCCAGTTACTCAGGCTCAATACCTAAGTGTTACCTTGAATTCTCACTCTTCCTCACCTCAGATAGCCAATCAGTGATCAAATCATGTCCCTAATTCCATAATATCTCTTGTATATATCAGGCTATCGCAATTCACACAGCAATACCTTAGATCAAGCCCTTCTCACCTTTCACTTTGACTATTGCAATAGCTTCTTAATCTGTCTTCCTGCATTATGTTTTTCCCCATCCCAATTCACCCTTTATATAACCATAAAAAAGATCTTTTTCTAAAAAAGGATTCACCATATAACTCCTTTACTCAACAAATTCCAGCAGCTCCTATTACCTCAAGAATCAAATTCATATTTCTCTTTTTTAGAATTTAAAGTCATTCACAACCTAGCTCCAACAAATCTTTTCTAGATTTATATACTACTCTCCTTCACACACTCTATGGTCCAACCAATAGCCTTCTTTGCTGTATCTCTTAGAATCCTAAACTTCCTTTAAAAGTCAGCTCAAGTGCCACCTCCTATGTGAGGCCTATCCAAACTTCACTAGCATATAGTGCTTCCCCCTCAAAAATTGTTGTTGTTGTTAGAAGGCACAGTAGATAGAGTGCTGACCTGGAGTCAGTAAGACCTGAGTCCAAATCTAGCCTCAGATACTCACTAGTTGTGTGACCCTGGGCAAGTCACTTGACTATGTTTGCCTTAGCTTCCTCATCTGTAAAATGAGCTGGAGAAGGAAATGGCAAACCACTCTAGTATCTCGGCCAAGAAAACTCCAAATGGAGTCATGAAGAGTAGAACACGAATGAAATGACATATATAATGACATATATATATGCATACATATATATATACATACACTTAAATATACACATTTACTCTCCATGTAGAATATTAACTGCTTACAGACAGGGATAGTTACTGTCTGTATCCACTGTGCTGAAAAAAAAAAGCATTTCTTAATAAATGTTTGTTGGCTGGTAGATAAATCATGTGTATCTGTATTGTATTTCCGTAACTAGTGGAAAAACAGACGTTTGCATCAGCCACCTATTTAATGATGGAATCCTAACTCTAGAGCTTTATAGCTCAGAAACCATTCAGTTCAGCCTCCTTATTTTGCAAACTGGCTAAGCTGCTCCTTACTTTGCATACTGGCAAAACTTTAAGCATCATGAGCTTGATCTACATAAAGACTGCACCATGTCAACTAGAATAGTAACTTTTATTTAGATCAGATTTTATTTAGATCTTAGGTGTTCAACCTAGAGGATCACGTAGGACACATAGACAGTGGCTCAGCAAATGGGAAACTGATCGTTGGGTAACTAACTATGCTTGGTCAATGACCTGGCACAGTGTTAACAAATAAAGGAGTTCCAGTGATCAAGTTTAGACAGTGATTACTACTATAGCTGGAACCAAACAGGACCTTTTGTTGAACCTGAATTTCTGTATAAAATATTTCTTCATATTCCTATAGTACTCACTCTAAAACTATACTTCATGAACCCCCACCAGCGTGCTTCCTTCTTACGTCAACAAAATTTGCTCAAAGCAAAGGTATTTACTAAGAAGGCAGCATAAGAAGAGGAGCTATAAAAAAATTCCTCCTAAAAGCAAGGGGCATTCTCCTACAAATACAGCATCAATAGGAAGAGTGGTCACAAATTTAGAGTACACTGGCAGAAAGGCATACATGTGCTCCATGGGGAGTACACACGATCAGAGCCACTCATATCTATGGTTCTATGCTGCTTTAATGTCCCCTTTCTTCACCTGGAATCCTCAGGAAGCTTCTTAAAGCACACAATCTCTGCTGGTCAGATTCCTCAGTTAATCTTTCAAAGTCTGCTCCTCTCAAAAAGTCAGCTCCCATCTACTAGGGATAACTCTTCCTTGAAGTCATGGTTGGCTCTATTTTCTACTGACATGAATCACAATCCTTGAATCTACTCCGTCCAATAACTACTTCTCTATGTGTGTATCTATCTGGAGGATGTGTGTCTCTATTCCCTCCTAGAAGTAATGTCTCCTGCTAGGGAGGAATTCTGCTGCAAAAAAAAAAAAAAAAAAAACAAAGGAAAAAAAAAGATCCCTCTCCCTAGCCCCACAGCCCTCTGGTGGAGACATACACTCCATAAAACTGCTTAAATTGGAGGAATTTGACTGGTAGACCTACTTCAGACTTAACTATTTAAAGCCCTCCAGGTTCCCGACCACTTTTTGGCTGCTTGACCTGATTCAATTAAAAAAAAGGTGTTTACATTTAATAAAAGGATAATAGTGTGTTAATACCTCATTAATATACTAACACTTCAGCCACTAGGGATCACATACTAGGAGGAAGGAGAAATCAGCTGTGTACTGTCCAGCTCCCCCTCTTAACAAAACATGTCATTAATAGAATGGGATAAAGTAACAGGCAAACAAGTCCTTAAGCTCCCTGCAAGTAGAGATTGTTTTCTTCAGTATATTTGATCCCCAGAGTACAGTACCCACAGTGTCAGGCACAAGTTAAGGGCTTAATAAATACTGAGTGATGGATTCATTAAAACACATCACACAGAACCCAAACGCTTCTGTTATAGTATAATGGCATATAGAGCAAATGAGGAACGATGTGCCTACCTCTACACTAAATACAATAGGAACAGTATTAAATGCCAAAAGTTTAAAATTCAATGGGCCATGGTTGGTCTGTATTTCTTAGTTAAAGAAAACAATACTGGAAGAAAAATAGTTGATGAGGATGTGTAGGAGCTGGAGCAGAGGACTGAGAATCTATAGGATTAAATGACCTATTAGGAGGCAGTATGGTATTGTGGAAGAACACTAGATTTGAAGTCAGAGGACCTGTAGTCAAATGCCTGTATCACTTGCTACCATGGGCAATTCACTCAATCTCCCTGGGCTGAGGTTTCATACTCCATGTATTGAAGGGGCTATCAAAAGTCTCTTCCAGGTTAAAATCTATGATCCCATGATCTCACTACCACTCAAGTTCTTAGGATGGTTGGACCTTGAATGCCTTTGGGAACAGTTTCTATTTATCTAAAATTTTTTAGAAATAGGCCTAGGCAAAATTGTGAAGTGAGAAAAAATGTTTAAGGGTATCACAAGCCTCCACACTGGCATACCCAGGATGGCTGCTAGCACAGGTTCTTAGATGTGCTTTACTAGAAAAGATAGCTGCTTAAAGGGTCAACAATCTTTTTAAAATTACATTTACTAGTTCAAGGGAAAAGTCAGCACCCTGAACTTCAGAGAAAATACAAGCAGAGAAATAAAGATCAACAGATAGGGCTCTGACTGCCTGAATCAACTATACATGTTACATACATCCCTGGATTGAGAGAGCCTTTATATCTGAGCAGTCAGGGAGCTCTGAATATATGGCCATTCAGAATCTCGACCAGGGAATCACAAGATCCTTTTCATAAGCAAGCCCCCAAAGCAAAACAACTTAGACTGTATATATACTTCTCAGAGCCAGAAGGCATCACAACCCTGGAGACTCTAATTAGAAATTAGCAAAAGGTGTGAAAGCCTTCCTATAAGCAAGTCTCCCCCTAAGCAAGCTTCTCTTATTGGATTCCATGTGAGGTTCCATGTGAAGGAAGGGAAAATCTTAAATCTCATTAACATTACATTCACTTATACCCTTCTGTTGTCCTTATCTATCAGTTCCCCTCACTATCTTTCCTTCTAGGAACCCCTGACCCCAATCAAAACAGGGAAGGATATGATTTTTATCTGTGATACTGTGAAACTGTGTTCTCTGTATAAACTATGTACTTTGTACTTTGTATTTGCTTCAATCTATCCCTCTGCTGGGGCAACTAGGTGCCACAGATACTTACTAGCTGTGTGACCCTGGGCAAGTCATTTAACCCTATTTGCCTCAGTTGCCTTATCTGTAAAATAAGCTAGAGAAGGAAATGGCAAACCACTCCAGTATCTTTGCCAAGAAAACTTTTTTTCTTCCAATATTGTTTTCTTTAACTAAGAAATACAGACCAACCATGGCTTTGGAGTTACAAAAAGTCAGACATAACTGAAATGACTGAATAACCCTTCTAGCCTTATGCAAGGAATATTTACGAAAGTAAGGTAAAATAGGAGGCACAATTATTTTGCAATGTTTTGATGGACTAATCCCTCAACCACTTGTTGTCTTACTATTAGAAAAACCCCAATTCCTATTGAAGGAAAAAGAAAACCATGCAAAGACACTGTAAAGCAGATGGTCTCATCAACTGTTGTAAACACTACTTGTCCTTGGATAAGAGTTTGGCCTAAAAGGACTTCCATCACGATTATAAAGATATTTGGTCATTTCCCTTTGTCGCCTGTCTTTCAATAGTGAATGTTTTCTTATACTAAATCATGCCAATTGTATTTCAAATAATCCTTTTTACTTCCTTAGGTGGTCTGTCCTCTCCCTCTCCTGTGAAATATTTTACTTATTTAACCTAAGTTGACTCCGAATGCTGGTTGGCTGTGTATTCTAAGTGAGCATGAAAAGTTACAAAAACCCAATCTGTACCCTGAAGTTGAAGCTGCTATTGAGCAAGAGCAGCCTTCCTTAGCATGTTAATAAATCTCTTTGCTTTCAATTTGGCCTCCTGTCTTTGCCTCACAGTCATCAGATCCCTGTTGATGAATATACCTCTTCCAATAATTCCCATTCCTTGATTGAAAGAATTCCTTGATGCTAAGCACTTAACTATGTTGAAGGCACTATGCTAGTCCTAAAATACAAATACATAAAGAAAAGGATGAAATTCAAGATTTTTCTTCCAAATTCATAAAATAATGAAAGTCTTTGTTTCTTGCTGGAGATTTTTTAGACAGAAAAGGAAGGTTTTAGAGATTTGGGGGCAGAGCAAGGCAGCTATTCTCATTGCCTCAGGAATCACACTATGCTTAAAGCAACCCCTAAAGAAAAACCTGTAAAAGCTTGGCTTTTGAGTGGCCCAGATAGTCTTCAGTCTCTACCCCAAGAGTCACTTCTTTGAGGGAAATGCCAGAGGCCTTTTCCCTAAGGCAAGAGATGGTGCCCTAGTATAATTGGGTTCTTCTTTCTACATAGCTGGGAAGCCTGGAATAAACCATGTCCATGTACAGCTATCCCTTGACCTTTCCAAGATTCCCAAATAGTGGAAATCTAGAGTCCGTGAATAGTTTTCCCCTGTCCCACTGCCTCAGATTTGGGTATGGGTGTCTCCTATTCAGTCCCATAGAATAGTTACCAGGCTTTCACGTATATATTCCTTAAGCTACCAATAGCCTCCTTGCCCTGATCCCTCTAGAATAGCAAGAATAATTGACAATTCGTTGTGCTCCTCAAGTATACTTCTAAAGGGAGGGTAGGATAGAATGAGGGCATGAGGGGCATCACAGAGAAATTTCGACCTGGTCCATGGTGTGATAGGTTGTTGAAACACAGCGGTAACCCATTTATTGGAATATATATCTCACATCCATTCCTTTTCTTTCCACTCACATAGCCACCACCCTAAGGCAGGCCTTCATATGCTCTGTCCTGGACTCTTGAGACTGCTTCTTAATTTTTCTCCTTAATTAAAAACTTTCCCACCTCCACACTCCCCTCTTCTATATAGTTGCAAAATTGATACTGCTAACTTGTAAGTCTGATCATGTCAATCAATCAACAAGCATTTATTAAACACCTACTATGTGCCATGCCCTGGGACAAGCACTTGGAATATAAAGATAAAAATGAATCAGTCCCTTTCCCTCAAGGAAGTGAGTTCAAATCTGACTTTATATACTTACTAGCTGTGTGACCCTGGGCAAGTCACTTAACCTCTCAGTTTCCTCAACTGTCAAATAATTTTTAAAAATCATCTACCTTCCAAGGTTGTTGTAAGGATAAAATGAATTAATACTCGTAAAGCACTCTGCAAAACTTAAAATACTATATAAAAGCTAGATACTACCTTAGTGATAATCTAGTCCAACTCCCTTGTTCTAGTTTTACAGATGAAGAAACTAAGGCCCAGAAAGTTAAATGACTTGCCCAAGATTTCCCAGTGACAAAGCTTAGATCTCATGTCCCCTGACTCTAATGCTGTATTCACAACACTATGCTGCCTAATGTTACTTCTTTAGGCTACTGCTATGGCCCTACACGAAAGATGATTTTTGAGAAGTAGGCTCCAGGGGCATACCAGAACCAACAATTACAAACTGGGAGATTGTTAAAATTTCAGTGTGAGCATTTATATCGCAGAAATCAGTAAACTCTACAAATCATGGCTTGACAATATAAAAACTTAAGGAAGAGATGGAGAAAATGTTAATGATGCAAATTAAACTTAAAAGTAGTTTTTCAAAGAGCTGGTTGTTCAATATTTACTAGCACACCCCTGCCATAAAGCCATCATGAAGTAAATAGAACAGTTGGCTTTAGAATCAGAAAGATCTGGGTTCTAATCCTATTTATGATACAAACTAGGGGTTGATATCTCTTCTCATCATCAAACTTCTACATGCCTTTTGCAATTCCCTGGGATTTATCTAAAGCATATGCAGGTTATAATCTTCATTGGTATGATCTGAATTATAATCATTAGGGGATAAAATTAGCAAGGAAAGACTGCCATTTAAAAAAATGCCTAACCATCTCAAAACATGGTGAAATGGCTACTCTTGTCAGTTAGCTTTTCTAAAAGGTTTTCTATTCTTATCAGGACTTACTTTCAGATTATTCTTGGATATGATTTTCAGGTCTCATGGGTTTTTCACATGAAGATGAATGCCAACAAGAAAACCTGACCATATCCAACTTCTTTATATCCAATCTTTTTTTTCTCTTTTCCTTCAGAGTAAATTCATCAAGTACCAGTCAAATGTCTTTATAATAATCCAACAAAAACATGAAGAAAAAGAATAAGAATAAACAAAAATAAATATCTATAATCTTAGAGAGAGAAAATTGAGGACTGCTAGTAGACCAAAATATCTCCCACAAACACAACCAGAAAATTGTACTTCTAGTTTTTATTGTCATACAAAAAATGATGCTGGACAGCATTATGTCATTCATAAACCAGTCCTATGGAACAGAACATAAATGATAGTTCTTAATAAGCAGCCGAGCAAATCTGTTGAACTCCATTAACTTTTGTTCTAAAGCCAGAACTTAATGACAAGACAGTCTGCTGAAACAATTTTCAAAATTATCAATAGTAACTTTGTTTGTAACTGACAAATCACTCATACCTGTGACAAACATTTAATGTATTTCTATGATATGTAGTGAAATCCATATTAAAATAAAATTAAAATCAATCACTCACTCAATGACTGCTGGGTTTATGTCAAGAACTATGCTAGGTACTGAGGATATAAAGACAAAAAATGAAACAATTCTTAATCTCAAATAGCCTAAATTTTATAGGTAAAGATAGAAAGTGATAAGTATATAAACATACATATTATACATGGACATACACACATTTTTATCTATTTATACAGAAGAAATACAAAATAAATATGTCAGTCAATAAGCATTTATTAAACACCTACTATGTGTTGGTCACTGGGCTAAGTGCTGGGGATATAAAATAAATTATAAATTAATTATAAGGTAGTTAGGGAGGAGGGCACTGGAAGTTGCAGGAATCAGGAAAGGCTTCATATAGAGGATGGTGCTTGAACTGCCTCTTAAAGGAAATGAGGGATTCTTTTAGATGGAGGTGAGCATTCCAGGCATGAGGAAGAATCTATGCAAAGATATAATACACAGAGAAGGAGAAGTCAGGGTCGGAATGTGAGAGGAACAGAGAGAAGACCAGTTTGGCTGGACTATAGAGTTTGGGAAGGTAAACAATGTATAATGAGTCTGGAAAGATCAGTTGTGAAGGGCTTAAAATGCCCAAAAAGGGGTTTATATTTTATCCTAGAGGCAACAGGGAACCACTATAGATTACTAAGTAGAGGAGTGAACTGGTCAGAACTTTGCTTAAGGAAAATCATGTTGGTTGCTGTGTGAAGGATGATAGTGGGGACAGACTAGAAGCTGAGAAGTCATGGTAGTAGTCTAAGCAAGAGGGAGGGCCTGAATTGCAGATGCCTTTGTGAGTAGAGAGAAAGGGCTAGAAACGAGATGCTGTGGAAGTAATTGACAAGATTTGACAAATGACTGTATATATGGGGTGAGGGAGTGTGAGAAGTCTAGAATAATAACAAGATTACTAATATGGAAGACTGGAAGAAAGATGGTATCCTTGATAACAACAGGGGAATTTGGTAGAAGGGTAGATTTGAGGAGGAAAGAAGATCAGTACTGTTTTAATCATGTAGAATTTGAGATGCCTCAAACATCAAAGGATATATCCAGTGTAAGACATAAGACCAACAGGTTGTTGGTCATGCAAGACTGGAACTCAAAAGAGAGAGACTGGAGCTGGATGTAGAGATCTATGTGCCATTGTCATCTGGACAAAGATAATTAAATATAGGAGCTGATAAAGTCACCAATCAAGCCACCACTAAGCATTTATTAAGCACTTACTACACTCATATAACAAGAAATACAGAGGCTATAAAGAAAAAAATAAAACAATCCCTGCCTTCAAGGAACTTGAAAACCTTTCTGCTCTCAAGGAGCTCACAATCTAATAGGGGAGACAATATGCAAATGACCAGGTACTAACAAGATATATACAGAACATAATTTAAAAGAAAGGCTTCAGAATTTAGGGGATTGGGAGAAGCTTCCTATAGACTCTAGAATTTTAGCTGGGAATGGAAGGAATTCAAGGAAACTAGGAGGCAGACCTCCTAGATGAGGTCTAGGAATGTTGAGCAAGAATATTCCAGGCATGAGGGGAAAAGAAGAATTGGAAGATAGAACATCTTGTTTAAGGAAGAGTAAGGAGACCAGTGTCACTGGATCACAGGTATGTGGGGGCTGGTGTAAGGTGTAAGAATGCCAGAAAGGTAAGGAGGTCAAAATAATATTTGGCAACCAATTGTATATATGAGGTGAAGAAGAGTAAGGAGCCCAATAAAGCACATAAGGTGCACATCTGAGTGCCTATAAGAATGCTATGTGTGATTGTGTGTTTGGGGTGAGTGGAGGGAGCATAATGAATCCTGTTTAGGTCATATTGAGTTTGAGATATCTTATGGGACATTCAATTCAAAATGTCCAAGTAAAGAGTAGGGGTGGATATGCAGATCTGGGAATCATGTGCATAGAAATATTTGAACCTATGGGGCTGATAAGATCACCAAGAATATACAAAGTAGAAAAGGATCCAAGATAAAGAATCTTAGGGAATACCCACAGATAAGGGGCATGGTATGGCTATCTTAGGGAATACCCACAGATAAGGGGCATGGTATGGATAATGATCCAGGAAATGAAACTGAACAGTTAACAGTGATCAGATAGATAAGTAGAAATCCAGAAGAAAGTAGTGTCATGAAAACCTAGAACAGGGTGATTAACAGTTTCATACAGCAATGAGGTAAGAAAAGGATCCAGACTGAGAAATGAGCTTCAGATTTGATAACTAAGAAAATGCTGGTAATTTCAGAAGAGTCCAGTTTTAGGTGAATTATGAGGTCAGAAGTCAGGATTCAAATAGTCCAGTGAGAGCAGGGAAAGTATAGATCTTCCTAAGATTTGCCTGATAGGAGGGATATAGGATAACAGTTTAGGTAGGTGATAGGGTCTAGTGAAGGGTTTTTTTTAAGGATGGGGGAGTCATAGTCATGTATGAAGGCTGTAGGGAAAAACACTGGATAGGGAGAGATTAAACATGGGGGGATGAAGAACGGCTGAGGGGGAAATTTGCTTGAGAAGACAGAAGAAAATGATATCAAGGGTACATGCAGTGGGGTGGGCCTTGGCAAGAATTATCAGAGACTAAAAGAAAGGAAGAGAGAACAAAGTCAGAGGGTTTTGAGATAAAAAGAAGGGAGAGAAAAGGGAACTTACTGTTATGTGGCCTCAGTTTTTCTCAGCAAAGTAAGAGGTGATAGATTAGAAAATATTTCATAAATTATATCACTTCCTAGATTCTCAAGTGACTTAAATATAATTATAATATTCTATAAGGCAGAAAAGCTATAAAGAGAATCATCTGTTTTATTTTGAACAAAAACTATTTAAGAAGAATGTTACTGCTAAGGTCCAGTTCAAACACTTTCTGTCAGATACGGAATTGTCTCTCCTAACTTTAATAGACAATTTAAATACTCTTACTCTTTTAAAGAAATACCATAACACAGTCTTCAGGTTTCATGACTGGTGGGATTTGATTTCCAAAGGCAAATTATCATATCTTCTGATGTGTCTTCTTTCCTTTTTTCATTCCTCTAGTTCACCATTTCTTCACCCACCTATTTTCATCCCTACTCCCTGCTCCATTTCTCTTCTTAGAGAATCAAATCATAATAATATTTGTAAAGTTCTTAACAAAATGTCTGGCACATAGTAGGCACTATAGACATGTTATTGTTGTAGTTCCTTCCAAATCACCTGAAACACTAAATTGTAATAGGGAATCACTGATCTAGCATCATGAATACTGGCTTCCTTACTTATTTATTGTGTCTGCCTAGGGAGGTTCATCCCATTAATTTCCCAAAAAGGGGGTGGGGAGTATGACTACTTGATCGACCCTTTGACCTTGGATCTGTAGTTATGGGCAAGTGTCTTTTGAGGAAAGTCAGATCTGAGATTCTGCCCTACTTAAATCAAGCTTTCCCCAGACCATTTTCAAATGGGCTGCAATCATGGGATTGAAATAAGCAGGGAACTAGGCCTCTCTTTCCTTGGATTTGCTTTTTGGTGTATTAATAAAACACTAACCCCAAGGCTTCCCCAAGCCTTGTCCCTCTCCGAAAGGGAAACGTTCAAAATTAACTGCCAAGCAGCTGCTCTGACTATATGCATATCACATGCAAGATCCTTAATCTAGTAGGCAACGAGAAGAAATACATGTCCTCATAGGGCATGAGACAGATCTCTAACATTTAATTTTTTTCAGGTCAAAGAGAGCACTAAAGCCCTGGGCAAACGCCGGCTGAGCGCGCATGCAGATACTCAAGGCGGGCGGGCGCGGGTGGCCGAATCTCTTGAGATCCAACTTCCCTGGATCCCAGTTTGGCCACTTTTTTGCATCCCAGACCACCCCTCCACAATCCAGGGCTCCCTCTTTACCCAAACACGTGCTCGGAGCTCCAGATCTTCATCTTTCCCCTTATGCAGCTCCAGCGGCCAAAGGCGCTCCTCAGCCTCCCCGCTGGGCAGCAGCCTCGGAGTCAGGCGGGGCGCCTCTTCGCCCAGGACCAGCCGAACTGTGCGGGGCTGCCCTACTCTCCTGCACGCCACTCTCCCGCAGTGGGCCCTGGAGCACTTGTCACTCACTCGGATCCAAGGGCCCAAGGGGCCGTCGTGGCATCTGCGTCATGCGCACCGTTTCTGAGCGTCCCTGGGTATTTGTGAGATCCGAGGGAGGCATCCTACTCTGGCTCCGGCCCCGGCAGCCGGCAGCCCCCAGGCAGAGGCGAGTTTGGATTCCTAATCTCACTCTCTTCTTCTCCTTTTCCTCTCACGTGACCCGGGCTAAACACCCCCCCCCCTTACCCGCCGCCCCCCCCCCCCGCACCTCTCCCGCCTTCTCCCGCCCCCAGCCTTCCCAGGGATGCTTTCCTTAATTCAAGTGTCAAAGCCAAGGCTAAAAATAGGGATGTCGCAGCAGTGTCCCGTTAAGGAATGCAAAGCGAACAACCGGTTGTATGAGAAGGCGGAGGAAGCGAATTTAGGATCTGGACTCGTAGGGGCGGGCTGATACTGCACTACTGGCAAATGGAAAGGTGACACATAGGAAAAATCACCATCGAAAAATCCATTTTACAAAAGTGAACCAGCAAGCTCCTCACTTGCCCTCATTTGTAATCACTGCTGTGGTTTACCTTCTTTATGTTCCTTAACAGTGTGGTTTTCTAAATCTAATCCAAATAAAGGGAATCCCTAAATCTCATTTGGCCTCACCCTGGGTACTGTTCTCACTGCGGTATATCTTTGTTCAAGCAGTGAATTAACTGATACAGACGCTCAATAATCGGAGAAGGCCCTGAATTGTGACACCTCCTCATTTCTCTATTTTTGAAGTGTGGGAGATGAACACTCAGTTTTATGTTTTTCCTCTTGTGGGAGACCTGGGTTCCAGTGTGAACTCCACCATTTCCTATCTGTGTGATCCTTGGGTAAGTAGCTGTAGGATGATGGGGGGTGGGGGGAGCTTATACATGGTACCCAGAAAATCTCATTCAAGACCATCTGACCATCATCTGACCCCACCAATATGCTTAAACTAAACAGAAAAAAATCATTACTTCAAAGAAAAGAAGACTTTTAATCAAATAGCAAAGCAAATAAAGTGATAAGAAAAGACCTTCCTTTTCCAGTAGTTACCACATCAATCGTGGTAGAGTGCACAAACCCAGAGAACATGTGTGGAACATATACGGGGGGTGCACTGATGTTAGAACATATGTGGCCACGGCAACTCAAATCTCCCATGCTGTAGAACCTTAGATGTACTCTTACAAAATCAGTGTGCTTCTTTCTTGTGGAAATTTGCATGTCTCTGCTGAGTGTTGGTCTCTAGCTGTGGTAATCACCAAGTTGCTATCTTGGACCCTCAGCCAGGCTGTTTTTTTCGTTGTCCATTTGTTACTCTTTGCTACCATCTTCTGGGAGTTTGCTGGTAAGTCTCTCCCTTGAAAAGTAAATTTCTTTTTGTCCATATCATTGCCCCAGGTTATAACATAAAAGCAACATAAGATTAAGTAAGTAACAAAAGCAGAAACCCTTAGGCTGGAATTGTCAGTGCTTTTGACTGCCCTCTACTACTATCCTTATAAGTTCCCGCCTGAAAATACCTTGTAATTCCTTTCTGAGGCCTGCCAATTTGTATAAAAGTGCCTGGTGTGGAGTTAGGAAAAATCATCTTTCTGAATTCAAATCTAGGCTCAGACATTTCCTAGCTGTGTGACTCTGGGCAAGTCATTTCACCCTGTCTGCCTCAGTTTCCTCATCTGTAAAATGAGCTAGAGAAGAAAATAGCAAACTTTTCCATGATCTTTGCAAAAAAAAAAAAAAACAACCCAGATGGGGTCACAAATAGTAGGACTAAAACAACTCAACAGCAACAAAATACCTCTAAGTAACAAAATTGCTGGTCTTCGCTTAGCACTCCTATGACAGATTAACCTCAGTGGTCTGGGCTTCAGTTTTCTGAGAAGACTTGGGCTATCTAACAGAAGTTCCATTTACCTTTCTCCATTGCCCAAAACGTCTCTATTTTCACCCATCCTCTACTCCTCTGTTCCACTATCAGAGAATGAGTCCTTTTTCTTGTTCCATTAGTCATTGCTGGATATTTCTTGGTTGTAACCTTCATGTCCTCCAACCCTTTTTGAGTATGTCATAGACCCCTTTGAAAATCTGACCCCTACGGATTCCTCCTAAAGATGTTTTTAAATGCATAAGATAAAATATATACCATTACAAAATAATATTGATTATATTAAAATGAAGATGTATATTTTTCCCTTCAAGTTCACACACACCCTTGAATTTATCCATGAACCTCAGGTTAAGTACTCCAGTTTAGGCTATAACTGCTTCTTCATGCCCCACAAAACAAAGTAAACTAGATTATAAGCTTTTTGAAGGCAGGAATTATATCCTACTCCTTAGAGAAGGAAGAGACATTCCACATATTTCTGTGCAATGTCTTACTTAGAGTACAAGGCTACCATGGATTTCAGCTTAGCCGAAGATGGAGTTGATAAACACTACAACTAATCAATGCCCAACAATGACCAGTGGAGGGGGTCTGGTGGTGACTGTAAGACCGCAGTCAATAGAAGCATTGTTAGGACATGAGAGGCCTTGCAGGCAGGAGTTACCTTTCTTTGTATGAGCCTCAATCATACATGTTCTCTTCATATATGCTTCTCTTTCCCCACTTATACTTTCTTTCCCCCTTTATGTGTATCTACACTAACTGCTATTGGGTATATTTGTGGGAGAATGTACCTCAGGTTTATGGGCAAGATGTTTTATTGCTACTTTTTTTACTGTTATTTCAGTAAGTGCCTTTGCTTTGAGTTCTGTCCTCTGACTGACTCCTAAAGGTGGAGGCTCATGACTTCTAGTTTACAAGTAAAGTCCCATAGAATACTTTGATCTTGAGATAGCCATCCTCCAGGAACCCCTCCTATGATTTGGAAGCTAGACAAATGGGACTACATATAAATTATAAATAATATAATGAGCTATGTTCTTAGGTTCTAGTTCAGTAAAAGTCTACATTAATATCACTGATATTCGACCCATGATTCAAAAAATTAAACAAAAGGATAGATTTGCATTATTTTTTTTTGTAATATACTATGGCAAATCTGTCTCATAGCCCCTGGAGATTTTTTTACTCGTTTGTTTATTATCTGTAGAACTTTCCTCCTCCACCCTTACTAGAGGTAGTATATATCAATCAAATAATATAATACAACAAGTTTTGCTTCTCTTCAATGATATTTTGTTTGTTTGTTTTTTGGAGGGCAATTGGGGTTAAGTAACTTGCCCAAGGTCACATGACTAGTTTTCGTGTTAAGTGTCTGAGGCTAGAATTGAACTAAGGTCCTCCTGACTCCAGGGCTCTATTCACTGCACCACCTAGCCACCCCACTTCAATGATATTTTGCAAATGCATTTGGCCAGTTCATACTGAATACAACCAGGGATTACTTCTTGCTCTTACAATCCACAAGTGTAAACTCAGAAGACTGCCAAAAGTCATATTTTTGCTATGTGACTATTATCATTTCTTTCTATATACATACTTATTTTTGTAGACAGCTAACAAAGAAATAGAAATACAGATGTTACTTATTATGAGATTTCTTTTGAGAACAGAATAATTAAAACTTTGTCTAGCACTTTAAAATTTACACATTTTATTTCTTACATTACTTTTATTTACAAATAGATCCTTTCCCTGTCCCTCTTAAGAGTCGTCTCTAAGGAAAAAAAAATCAGAGGGGGAAAAAGCGATTCAGTAAAACTATGTAATACATTAACTAAGACTGACAGTATGTCAGTTTGGGATAGTTTTGATAATATTCCATCCCCATAATGCCCTACTCCCCAGTACTTTTTTGACTGGAGAAAAAAAAAAGAAACAACCTAGGAAAAATTTCAATGGAAAATTTAAAAATTTATGAAATTATCTTGGAGATGAGCAAAGCATACAATTTTATGACTCATAAAATACTGGATAGGGGCAGCTAGGTGGAACAGTGAATAGAGCATTGGCCCTGGAGTCAGGAGGATCTGAGTTCAAATCCGACCTCAGATACTTAACATTTATTAGCCGTGTGACCTTGGGCAAATCACTTAACCCCAATTGCCCTGCCTTCCCCACCCCTCCAAAAAAAAGCAAAAAAAATACTGGATAAGGTGTGAAGTCAGCTAAAGTTCAAATGTCCAACATATCACATAAACTCAACCTGGTTACTGATTTGTTTTGCTTGCTGTTAAAAGGATTTGTCTTGGTAGCATGTGAAAGAAAGGAGCAATGGAGATATTTTTTAATAAAGTCAAGGGAAGAAGAATTTGGGTTGGAACTTACTGAGACATGCACATCTCTTCACTTTATGCTTGGTTTTAGTTCAAAGTCAAATTATACAACCTATTTTGACAAGTTTGCTTATAAACCTAATTATATTATTGTGACAGGCACATAGTTGACTAACTAGTATGTATATTAGAGAAATCTACTTATCAAAAGCACCACTTTTCCCTAATTCCAAAGTGACAGAGGTAGTAATTTTTTCCCTGATAACTGGCACCCATACAGACTATTCACAATAGAAATATACTAGATAGAAATATGTGAATTTGTTTTGATGATCCAACCTTTTTCAAGGGTTCAGAAGCCTTGAAGAATTCTCATGAGCTATACCTATTCTCATGTGATGTTGACATCATTTCTTCAGCTCAGAAAGTATACCCCAAATGGAAAATTTATTTCTTTAATTTGTTCTTAAGCACAGTGACCAGGATCCATCCTCATTAAAAAAAAAAAAAACTACATTGTCAAAATAAAGCCCATTGGCTTTATTTTTGTTTGTTATAACTACCCCACATTGGATATTTAATATTTCTTCTTTTCTCAAGTATGATGATTCATTTAATCCATGGAAAAATGATAATCAAAGTTTATTATTCAGGGTCCAAATGTCACCAGCATATAAATCTTTTATTACCATCATACACACAGCTCTTGGTCTTTATTAAAATCCATGGTCACATTCTCTAGCAAAATTCAGGATTCATGTTGAACCTCAGAATGTCCAAGAAGAAGTGACTGGAACATTCCTTAAAAATAAAATAAAATAAATTTCAAGAAGGCCTTTTCCTTTTCCCTAATGTGTGTTCTGGCATAAGTGCAGTTCTGCACTGCAGCCCACCCTTATTTCTCCTTTTGCTCTCTCCATTCCATTGAAGGATATCTTCTACTTTACCTTTATTTCTTAGTTGGTTTCTTTGGTCTGTGATTCTGCCCGATACATTTAGACTTCCTTTTCTCCCCTAGCAATTTAACAAACTATCTTCAGAATTTCATAGCCTTTTCTACAAAGTTTTCTTGGGACTTGCTGGGGAAGAGAATGGAAGTGTTTTGCAAGAGTTTTTCTTTGCTAAATGCAAACCATAGATGCTGAGTTTGCATATGAGCCCTATATTTGTACTACCTACCTTGTCTGTTGGTTGTGTCTAGTACAAGATGAGGCCCATAGTAAGGCATGAGGTAGTGGCAGCTAGGTGGTGCAATGCGTAGAGCACTGGGTTAGGAATCAAGAAGATCTGAATCTAAATTTAGCCTCAGATACTTACTAGCTGGGTGACCCTGGGCAAGTCATTTAACCTCTACTGCAGAGAGGAAAGTGTGGCCTCTTAATCTTATGTGTCCTACTGGGCTTTTTTCCTGGGTACTCTTCTCTTTTCCTTCTATACTACTTGGTGATCTCATCAGCTCTCAAGGATTTAATTACCATCTCTATGCTGATCATTGCCCTAACTTCTCTGTTGATCTCCAATCTCATATCTCCAAGTGCCTTTCAGACATCTATAACCAGACATCCAATAGTTTTAAATTCAACATGTCCCAAACTGAAATCATCTTTCCTCCTTACCCATTCTTCACTCCTTCCCCACCAACTTGTCTTTTACTATGGAGGACAACACCATCTTTGATCCCTCAGGCTAGAAATGTAGATGTCATCCTGGGCTCTTCTCTATCTTTCACCCCCCATATCCAATCTATTGCCAAAGCCTATTGGTTTCACCTTTTTAACATCTCTCAAATATTCCCCCCTTCTCTCCTTTGACACTGCCACCACAGTAATGTAGGCCCTTGTCACCTCATACTTGATTATTGCAATAAACTGTTGGTGAGTTGACCTGTCTCAACCCTTTCCTCACTCCAAGCAACCCTAAGTTTTGTCTGACATACTTCAGCTCTTATGAAACATCTTTGTAGGTGAAAAAAATCTTGGTCCTAACTGTTGCTAGTTAATTCATCCATTACTTTTATAGTCTCTTATACTTTGCTTCTAGTTTCCTCAAATATAATTTTGACTTGTAGGCTGTCTTCTCTAGAGTTGCTACCTGATCCATAATTTACAGGATATGATCCAGAAGAGGCTGAAGTATTACATACTTCTGGCTTAAGTCCTTCAGGTTTCTGCCGTTTACTGAAATAGCTTTCATCTCCAGATGCTTCAGGTTGGATTTAAATGAGGCAGCATGGGTGAAATGGTCAATCTGATCCAAATTTTGTTGTCTTCACTAGTAGCTGTCAGTTCACCTCTCAGGTAAGTGGCCATTTTGGAGAACTCACCCTGGGCACAACCTGGTGATTTCATTCTCCAAAGGCTCAATGATCTCTTCAACTATCTTTACCACATCATCATCTCCACCTAGACCTATAGCTCTATAGGCCCAATTACCAAAGTCTCAAAATTCTTATAACAAATGCCATTGCCATTTCCTGGGCAACATTCCTAACACAATACTGATCACAACACTCCTTTACTCAAAAACTTTCATTGGTTTCCCATTGTCAACTGAATGAAGTATGAACTCCTGATCCTGGTTTAATACTTCCTTCTACTAAACCTGGACAGTGCTCAGAAGGATAATCCTGTGATCATGCTATGTATATGTAAGGAGTCCTGACTAGTTGAGAGAATGCTAAACGTTGATGCTGTGCACCTGTATAAGTGAATGAAGACTGGAGAAGGTCAGAACACGTCAAAAGAAGTAAGAGAAAAGAGAAAAGTACAAGCTTTGGAATGGCTAATGGAAGCCCCTAGTGTAACAGACGTGAGGAGCTGGACTCTGCCTTCTCCTATCTCCTTGCCTTTCTCATACTATACATCATTTGGGGAATAGGAATGTTCAGGGAATACTAGTATCTCTGTGTGAATACTACCAAGCCCTTCTCAGGGCTGCTTTCCACCTTTGGTGTCCTCCTGATTCACTCAATTCTCACCTATGGCTCCAAGAAGCTGTGGCATATGCAGTGGCCATATCCCGTTAAACCATTTCAGCAGATAGGCTAAACTAGGTTGAGGTTAATTGAGGCATCTCAAATCTGTTGGCAAGTTACAGGGGTGTCTACCCTAAGCATGTGAAGATTTCCCTGATGGAATGGGCAAATGAGAACAATTTGTTCCAATGGCCATGAAGGCAGCTGAAGCAGGTGCTGTGGAACACTTAGAGCATCGTAGACGCCAAAGTCATCCACTGCATTCTGCACCATAGCCAATCAACTTGACTTTTGTCTTGCCAGTAGACTTCAGTGACTCTGGAATACAGAGTCCACCCACTTCATCCAATACTGTTTTACTTAAATCCAATTTATTAGAAAGCCAAAAATCATCACCCATACCATACTGTTGTTTCAAAACTAAAGTGAAGGGAGAGTTAGTACAAACCTTTCTGTTTGCAGATGATTGTGCACTTGATAACAGTTTGTGAAACTGAGATGCAACGAAGTATAGATTATTTCTCTGCTGCTTGCGCTAATTTTGGCTTACCAAGAAAACAGACTGTCCATCAGCCAGTGCCACATCATCCATATATGGAGCCATTGGTTACAGCAAATGAAGAAATTTTGAATGCTGTGGATAAGTTAACTTACCTTGGCAGTACACTTTCCAGAGATGTTCACATAGATGATAAGGGTGACACATGTTTTGCCAGAGCCAGCTCAGTGTTTGGGAGGCTCTGAAGGAAAGTGTGGGAGAGAAGAGGCATTAGACTACTACCAAACTGAAGGTCTTCAGAACTGTTGTGCTGACATTATTGTTGTATATCTGTGAAATCTGTACAGTCTAAGAGCACCATGCCAGGAAAATGAATTGCTTCCATTTGAATTATTTTTGGAAAACTCTGAAATTCACCTAGCAAGACAAGGTACTAGGCACTAAAGACTTTTCTGAAGCTGAACGGCCAAGAGTTCAAACTCTACTGCAGACAGCACAGCTCTGATGAGCTGGCCGTGTTGTTTGAATGCCAAACATATATTTGCCTAAAAGACTATTTTACAAAGAACTCACACAAGGTAAGTCTCACATAGAGGTCAGAAAAAGCAATATAAGACACTCCCAAGGTCTGTCTGAAGAACTCTGGAACTGATTATGAAATTGATTATGAGACTGTTACAGGAGTCCCAGCATAGTATACCTGTATCAAAGAAGGCACTGTGCTCTATGAGTGAAACAGAATTGCAGTAGCTCAAAGGAAACATACGTGCAAATTTAGAGACATCTCTCCTCTGTTAAGATATTACCAGACATGCTATTTTCCAGAGCTAAGGCCCAGCAAGCAAACTGTACCCTGAGCTTGGTATAACAACAATCCTTTGCACACACCCTCTGGATGATCTCTGCCACAACAAAATCCCAGATTTATTTTGTATAATTATTGTATTTCTTTGACCAGCACCAGGTGTTCTCTGAGCTTGGATAAGCACTAGACAAGTTGTGGTCATGAAGTCCTGCTATGAATCAAATTTGTCTTATTATTGCTGTTACCCCTCATTGTCAGGCTAGCCATAGGTATATGTGTTAAGATTTCCCCACACTGTCTTAGGTTCACCCCCACTAGGGGCAGGGCTCTGGCACATGTATGCCTTACTTTGAAATCAAACTTCTGTTTGATTCCTGACTCTCCTGTTTCTAGCCTGCTCTGTTCCATTCTGGCCACTCATGGGTTAGAGGCCAGTTCCATCCGGTTGACAACTCCAAATGTTCATATGACTATTTGTGCCCAACTGTGGTAGAACCTGCCAAGTTTATATTGGTCCGAGCAGCCATAATTGGACACACTGTACCTTGACCCCAACATAGTAATGTCATTTTGGTCATCTTTGACAACAAAGGACAACAACCAAACAATCTACCATGCATAAAATGGATTCCTCTACCATACATCACCATCTCTGCCCATTAAAGTTCTTCCCTTGACTAAAGGCCCAATTGAGGTCCTTTTTTATGATTCTTTTTTTGATTTGCAAAGTCTTCCTTCCTCAAATTTGTCTTAGCACATTGTCTGGGCCATTGCTTTGCATTTGCTATACTCTCCCTTGAATCATAATAATTTCTGCATGTTTTTCACTCCAGTTAGATTATAATTAATCTTAATATTAATTATTCATATTACATTAATAAACAATATAATCAATAGTTATATAATATATTAATATTACATTAATTATAATTAATATTAATTTTTAAAACCTTAATAACAAATTCCATGTTTTATATTTCTTTCTTTTCTTAATTAAATTTTGTTTTCAGTTCCAGCTTCTCTTCTTCTCCCCTGCCCTCCCCCATCCATTGAGAAGGTAAGAAAATCAAAACCCATTACAAATAGTCAAGCAAAACAATTTCCCTCATTAACCAAGCTTTATCTATCCTTATATTCTCAGTGCCTAGCACTTCGTCAGTTTTTCTTTTTTTTTTTTTTTTTTGGGAGTTCCCAAGTTTATTGGAAAGAAGGCAAAAGTAAATATTAAACAGCTCCTCTTGGTGTTTTGAAGTTCATCCCAACTGTGGGCTGGGTAACTTGCAGGTTGGACAAACTACCAAAGTCCAGGAGTTTCAACATTTCCTTGGTATCAGGGTCCACTTCAATGATTTCCTGATCCAAAGTAGAGACCTCAGGGACATAGTTATCCCTCCTTTCTCTTTCTTCTTCCTGCAGTTTGATGGAGATACCTCTCACAGGCCCTCTCTGGATCCTCTTCATCAGATGGGTAACATATCCCGCGATCTTGTTTCGGAGCTTCTTGCTGGGGATGATGGCGATCTCCTCGCACACGCGCTTGTTGGTGTGGAAGTCATTGCCCAGGCGGGTGTAGTACTTCTCGATGATGACTCGCGCCGCCTTCTTCACGGTCTTGGTCCGAACGCGACCCATGTTGGCTCCGGAGGGTGAAGGGAGCAGAGGCTGCTGGGAAAAGGTCTATAAGGAGGCGGCAGTTGCGCCCGTCAATGTTTTTCAAATTGAATTTAACTGATTCCTATAATTGTCATACATATAACCCAAACTAGTGATTATTTTGTTCATTCAATGAATATTAATTGAACTTTCTTTTTGAAAAAAGTGTATATACATACGTATATATTTGTATATACATATGCATACATACATGTATACAGGCACACATATATATGTATATACATATATATGTATATATATATATAAACCCTATGAAAGTTTCAGAAGAATTACTTCACTAAGGGAATGGATCAGGCATTAAAACTATCATCACGATTGGGAAAGCATCTCAAAGCACATTGCCCCTTTGTTTGGTGGAGTGTATTAGAGTTTCTTCATATAAGAAAGATGGCATATTAATATTATTGACTTTCAGGGCGGCTAGGTGGCGCAGTGAGTAGAGCGTCGGCCCTGGAGTCAGAAGGAACTGAGTTTGGATCCGGCCTCAGACACTCACACACCCAAAGGAAAAAACCTAGCCGTGTGACCTTGGGCAAGTTACTTAACCCTAATTGCCCTCCAAAAATCCCCCCCCCAAATATTATTGACTTTGTGAATATTATAAGGTTAATTGGGGTCTAGCACTCTGAGAGGCAATCTTCTCATGTGCCAGCCACTATGTTATACAAGTAACAAAATTTCAAAAACAATACATGTATAACAGACTCACATAATGTGTATCAGTATTTTGCAGTAACCTTTCCTTTATGGTCTTTATAATATATAGATAAGGGGCAGCTAGGTGTCCCCGTGAACAGAGCACTGGCCCTGGAGTCAGGAGGACCTGAGTTCAAATTTGACCTCAGACACTGAACACTTACTAGTCATGTGACCTTGGGCAAGTCACTTAATCCCTATTGCACTCTAAAAAGCAAAAAAAAATATATACACATATATATATATATATATATATATAATTACTGACACCCAATAGGCAAAAACAATTAAATAACTGTAAAAATAACTATACTCAGATCTGCACCAGGGCCCACTGAAGACAGTTGTCTAGCAATTTTTTTCATAAGGTATTGAGATATTTAACATTTATATGCTTAAGTACAATCAAGAAATATCCATGATATCTTGGTGTGGTATGGATCACAGCTCCTCCACTTCTCATCCATCTAGTGGCACTCTGCTCCTTATTCTTCCATGAACCTTCACAGAGGACTGACTCATCGAATACAGGACAACTTCCCATGGTGGAGGAGGGGCTCGTTTTGAAGCTTTTGTAAGAGCTCACAAGTATAAAATAAGCAAATATACTTCTGTAGACTGAATAACGTCTTGCACATATGTAACTCTTCCAAACAAATACAGGAATTGCTGTGTTTTATAAAACGACAAATTCCCTTAATTCTTAGTGGTCTTTTGTCAGTACATTTTGAAAATTTACTTTTAAACCCAGTTTTGTGTGTTTCCACTTTTTTCCCCCTAGTTTTGCACAATTTTTGGGCTCGACCTTATCCTTGGCTCCTCCCACTAAAACCAAAAGGACAGAGATGTGCACATTGTGCATATGATGACAGGCATAGGAAAGGGCCTTAGCAAAGTTACATCATTAGCATATGTATCCTACACGGGTTCCCGAAGGATCAGGGATTCCGCCAGAGGAAATGGGCAGGGCAACACCCTCACTCAGAATAAGGGTCCTCCCTCGGTAACACAGAAGGTGCAGAAAACCAGACCATGCTTTGCTTGATGCCGTAAAACGCACTTGGGCGGGGCCGAGCAAAAGGAGGTAGGTGTGATCCGGGTTAGTGATTTGCGTGATGACGCAGGTCGCACCGGGGGCGGAGTTCAGCACAGGGAGGTAGGTGTGATTCGAGAATACTGAAATACCTTAGTTGCGCGCGCGAGATAAGGGAGTAGGACGGAAGCCGTAAAGTGTTTGTTTATTTCTTTAGGCTGACTCCGGGAGCTGCGGACCAGCCAACAGGTAGCTGGGCGCGGGGTCCCGGTGACCCACGGCGCCTGCGCCGGCCCGGTCTCCGCGGTGGTCATGGCGCACCGCTACCTGCTGCTCTCAGGCCGGGGCTGCTGCTGGTCCCGTGGTTTTCCTCTGCTCCCGCGGCAGCCGCCGCCCCCCTTTCTCCTCCTTTCTGGAGGCGGTGGCGGCGTGAGCCGCAGCAAGGGGACCTGCCTTCGGACGGTGAGTCCCACGGTGCCCTGGTCCCTCCGGCTGCCGTCGGCTCCCACCCTCTTCTCCTCGCTCGGGCCCGGACCCCGCGCCCTCGGGCCCTGCCCGAGAACGGAGGCCGAGGCGGCGTCAAGGTCACCCGCAGCTTCCTCCCCCGCTTCGAGCCGACCCCCAGCCCAGTCCTGCTCTCTTCCCTCCATCCAGGTGCCCGTCCTCCGCCTCCCTGGCCTGGCTCCCGGACTGTGGAGTGGGAGCGACCTTAGAGGTGCTGAAGTCCAGCCCCCGCAGCCTGCGGATGAGGAAACTGAGGCCAGGGAGGGCCGTCGTCGTTAACCATTCAATTTGTAGGGAGGAAAGTGCCCAGATTTGGCCAGTAGGACCGCAGAAGTAACCTGGAAGGGAGCAGTGTAGGTGACCAGGAGGGAAAGTGAGAGTAAGGAGAGGAAGCCCTTCCTGCCATTCATAGACTTGGCCCCATTCATTGCCTAAATGGTAGGAGCCTGTAGAATTACAGATCTTGTAGCTGTAAGTGGAAAGAGTGCTGCACTTGGAGTCACTGGACCTGAGTTTGAATCCTTGCTCTGCCACAAGCTGTATGACCTTGAGCAGGTCACTTAACTTCTGTGGGCCTCATTTTCCTCATCAGTAAAATGAGGGTTGAATTAACTAAGGTTCCTTTCCAGGTCTAGATCTTTAAGGCTACCTAAGGTGGTGGAATCCTTCTTGTACATATTCCAGGACCAAAAAACTTAAGTGACTTGTCCAAGGTCACCTAGCTGTAATCTCTTCTGTAAGACTTTGAGAGCTTTTTCACTTTTGGATGCTTTAGTTTGTCCTTTTCTTATCCTTTAAAAAGAATATAACCTCATAGTAAAGACCAGATCTTCCCATAAAAAAAAATAATCCTTAACAAAAATTTCATTTCGTTTTTTTTTCCCATGAAGATAGATGAGATTTTTCATATAAATTAATTTTTTTTCTGTGATTGATTTTATGCAATTGTAGGCAAGAAAATGCTTACTAAGCTTAGCTAATATATCTGTATCATTTCTGCTTGGAATGAGACAGACCTGCACATTAAATAAGTCAGAAAGGGGTGAAGAATTACTATTACTACCTTTCATTTAATTAGCCAAATGAATGTAAAGCTTTGTTCATCCCACTCTCCACATCATCCTTTAACCAAATTCTACTTTTATCTCCTTTTCTACTTATATCCCCCCTATTTCATCCCCTTTTTATATTTCAGCCTCTGTCTTATACTGCTCTAATTGCTGTCCTCTCGAATATTGAAAATAGGTCTCTGTCAATTTAGTATCTGTAGTATCATTGAAGTCTACATAGTTTTCACAAAAATTCTCTTCATTCTTAGTGTCATGAATCTGAACCATGAAGAGTTTCCCTAATATTGTAGCTTCAGAGCCTTCTGGTAAAGAAGTTTACTGCCAAAATGATATTTCTAAAACATGTATATCTAAACAGGTCACTTGACTGTTCAGTAAACTCTAATACATATCCCACTGCCATACCTTCATTCTGGCTTGTCTTCCAGGCACTCTTTCCTCACTGTCACCTCTTGGAATTAATAATTTATTTAACATCTCAAGAACTCAAACACTATCTCCTACAAGAGTCCTTTTCTGCTAGTGCCCTCCCTCAGTTAGCTATGAAAAAATTCTCTAGAGATAACCACTAAATCTTTAATTTGGGATTTTTTCTGAAGTATTCTAGTTTTAAAAAAAATTCTGTTTATGAGCTTTGTGAGCCATAAACAAATATTTCAGTAGACAAGATCAAAAAAGAGGATTATATGTGAAACTATGAACTTGAGTTTTTTAAAAGGATATAGTAAGTTTAAAAGGTAGCAACAAACTTGCCCTTTTAAACTTTTTATTTTCTTTTTTAAAAAATTGCACATCTATTGTTCAGCTGTCTTTGTGACCCCATTTGGGATTTTCTTGGCAAAGATACTGGAGTGGTTTGCCAAATTTTTCTCCAGCCTATTTTACAGATGAGGAAACCAAGGCAAACAGGATTAAGTTATTTGCCCAGGCTCACCTGGCTAGTAAGTATCTAAAGCAGATTGGAACTCAAGTAAATAAGTCTTCCTGAATCCAGGCCTAGCCTTCTATCCACTGCACAGCCTAGCTTTTGATGACTAAACAGAAACCTTCCTTTACAGTGAGTAGTATAGTTAAGCAAAGCAAAAGAACACATTGGCCATGTCAAAAAATGTGTCTCATTTTGTCCACATTAGTTCATAGAAGTTCCCAAGCTCTTCTTAATCATATTATTTCTTTCTTATGGATCAACAATATTCCATTATATTCCTATATCACAATTCCTATATGACAGTGTTAGCACTTATTTTTTTCCTGCTATAATGAAAAGTGCTGCTTCAGATGTTTTTGTACATATGAGTCATTTCCCTCAGTGTTTAGCTTCTTCAGAGTACATGTCAACTACTGGTATCACTAGGTCAAAGAGTATGCACAGATTAATTCCTATTTGAATTCCAGTTGACCTTGATGCATAAAACGTATCTTAGATGTAGAGTCCTTTGTGAGGCACTGCGAAGATTATTAAAATAATTATGATATAGTCTGTATTCCTAAACAGATTGGAAAGACAAGACTCAAAACATAAAGAAATGCAAGGAAGTATTTGGTGAATGTCAGTTGCCATACGAATGTCATACAAACAGAAGGTAACAGTAGGTTAGAGTAGTTAGAAAAGACTTCAGAGAGTCTGGATGGCTAGAATTTGATTAGAGGAAGAGGACAAAAGGAGAGTTTTGTCCTATAGCATGAACATAAGCAAGGAGAATGGGTTTTGAATGTAGTGTTTGGGAGAAAGTAATGAGACCAGCATATTTTGAAAGGAAGGTTCCTGTTAGGAAATGGTGGGAGATAAGATTGGAGAGTTAAGTTTGGTCTCGAGTATAGAAGCTCTTAAATGCTATGCTAAGACATTTAGATATTATCCTTTAGTTAGTGGGAATCCATTGAAGGTTTTTGAACCAGGGAGTATCATGATCAACAGCATTTGGGGAAAATTAAAGTCAAGGGGGAATGTGTAGATTTGGAAGAGAGAAGAAACTGAAGGTAGAGAGAGAAGGCTGTTTTAATAGACCAAGCATTAGGTGGCAGAGACCTGAACTGTGGCAATGGGAATGAAAAGGAAAGGATAGAGTTGAGAGACACAAAAATTAACAATATTTGGTGACTGATTTGAATATAGAGAATTGAAGGCAAGAGAAGAGTCAATAATAACTTCATGGTTTTGAGGCTGGGTGACTGACTCAGTGAATGTCATTTAAGTAGGTCTGTGATAAACACCTATGACCTATGGAATTCTTAGGTTAAAATCACCATCTAAAATGTAGAGCATAAATGCCACATTGGGTCATACCAAAAGTTCCTCATACTTGATAGTCTCTCTTTGGCTAGTGCACTAAAGCATATTTTGTGGGAGGTTATGGTTGACTTCCACAACACCTTAAAAGATTGGCTATATCCCTAAATGTCCCTCTCTTTCCAAAGTGATCTGTTATGGATATAATATCCATTAATATAGCTAAACCCTCTTGAATCTTTTTATATTTTCACCTTGTCTAACATGAGTAAAGGGTAATGAGTTATTTGAATTTACCCACATTATGTAAAAGTAGTATTTTCACTGATTTATTTTAAGCTTCATTGTATAGCCTCTAGTTCTGGTACTTAGAATTTGTTGAATAAGGTCACATTCTCTACACCTATACCTTTCCTTTCCTATAAATCTTTATCCCAACTTCTATCTTATCTTTCTAAACTCAAGTCCTAATTTTTTAGTCTACTGATATAGAAATCTCTTTCCCTTTGGTTGTCCTTATTGAATGTAGTACATAGTGTTTTTTTTTTTTTTTAAAGCAATTGGGGTTAAGTAACTTGCTCAAGGTTACACGGCTAGTCATTTGATTTATGCGTGGGTGCTCATTTTCTGAGGCCGGGTCTGATCTCGGGTCATCCCAACTCCGAGGCCGGCGCTCTTACTCACTGCGCCACCTAGCCGCCCCTTTAGGGCAATTGGGGTTAAGTAACTTGCCCAAGGTTACACGGCTAGGTTTTTGTTTGTGCGGATTAAGTGTCGGAGGCCGGCACCGAACTCAGGTCCTTCTAATTCCAGGGCCAGCGCTCTATTCACTGCGTCACCTAGCCGCCCAGTACATAGTGTTTTTGTTGATCAGAAAGTCACCAGTGAAACAAAATTGACATCAATAACATATACTGGACCTAAGTTACCTATACTTTTATGGTAGCAATAAAGCTTCATGCTGAGCCTTGGTAAGTTGCCCTACCTTTCAGCAAAACTCCAAATGGCTAACACTGCATTTCATTTGATCATTAAAAATGGTCCAGTTATACTATGACCACAGCATAATATAATAACAGCATAAGTTTACCAAGTACATACTTTATAAGGTAATATAATTACTAAAGCCTTCATTTTACAGAAGAGGAAACTGAACTTCAAAGATAGTTTGAATCAGGGTTTGAACCCAGGTAGGCCTTGACTTCAATTTCAGTGTCTTTTCTATTGCTTTGAGTTAAATGCTTCTATTTTGCCAATTGAAATATTCTCCTCCTCCCACCTTAACGTAACTACTGAGTGACTCTCCTTAATAAATCAAATGGAAGATTGCAGAGACATAAGTTTTTGTATTTTCTTCATAGTTTGTCTGCATTAGAAATATGGTTTGTTTGTTTTTTTAATCTTCATGGTGCTGGTATTAATAGCTAGAATTGCCTCTTAGAAATTCATAAATATTAGTGTATAGAGAATGCTTTAGTTTTGTAAATCTTCATGGAAGGTAATATCAGGCATGTATTATTAATCAAGGAGTAGCAGACATTCAGTTTAGGCAAGACAGAAGTTATTGATAATGGGTAAAGTCACTTCATCAATACTTTTTATGTAATTGGTTATAAAAAATATTAGAGAAACCACGTTCTGATTCACTATGGATATGTGACTCTAAGATTAATTTTCTTGGACTCAGAGGGATAGCCATAAAATTAGAAGTGTCAGTGTATCAGTTCCAATATGGAAAGAATTTTATGCTTTTTGAAAATTAAACTTTATTTGTCCATTTACTTGTCTTTTAGGATTTTTTTTGTCTTAAGACTAAAGAAAGGATTAAAAGTTATTAGGGACCCTAATAGAGGTGTAACTTGCCATGGTAAAAGCCTAACCATATAAAAATTCAGATTTATAAGAAAGGTTAAATTGGGGTAAATTGTTCATTTTACAAAATGATTAACCTTAGGATTCTTTCCGAATTAAGATATTTATTCAACACATTTTTGTTGCCATTGCATGCCTTTACATTAATAATCTAGTGAAATGCTTAAGTAGTGAACTTCTCTAATGCATTTAAAATAGAATCCAATTTTTAAATTATATACTACTCAGTAATTTAGATTTTATATTACAGGAAATACAACTAATGAGATGTGCTGTAACTGTTGTTTTTAAAATTACCATAATTAATTTTTGTCATAGTTACAATATATCTGATAGCAAATGTAGCTAGTATATCATTGTTACTGTTACTAGATCATCTCTACATTGAATCTGCTGATGTGTTTGTAGATGGAATTGCTTTTTAGTAGAGTTACTGTATATGTTTGCATTTTAGACCTTGAAAATGAGTCAGCACTTGGTGTCACAGAATGTCTTTTCAGAGCAGTTAATCAGGTAGTAGAAAAAGTAATGTATTATGAAAGACACTGATACACAGTGATAATAGAAAACTAAATAATAGTAATACTATATTCTGTGCATTTTGAACTGTTCTTTACTTCTAAAAGATGATTTATATTTTATCTTCTGATCCTAGAAAATCATATTCTTCTAGGATACTGAGAAATAAGCTTAGCCCCTCCCTACAAAAATATAATTATATCATAAGATGATTAAATTTATAGTTTCAGAGAAAACTAGAAAGGCTAATTCAGTGAAGTGAGCAGAACCAAAACAATTTATACAATAATAGTAATATTACAAAGAATTTAAGGTAATAGAACTCTGTTCAGTGCAGTGATAATTGACTCCAGAGGATTAAAGATGAGATATGATACTCACCTCCTACCAAAAGGCTTATGGTTTTAAAATGCAGAATGAGACATACATTTTTGGATGTGATCACTGGGGGAATTTCTTTTCCTGTACCATGCATGTTTGTTATGAGGGCTTTTTTTTTTCTTTTTGAATTATTCAGTTAGGAGGAACAGTAGAAGGGAAAGAAAAAATGTTAATAAAATAAACTAATTACAAATAATATATGCTCATCTGTTGCTGGTAGAATTACAAACTTATAGCATCTTTTTGGAGAACACTTTGACAATACACAATAAAAGGCATAAAAAGTAAGAAATACCTTTTGGCAGTATGCCATTACATTAGTGTACCACATTTTTAAAAATTCACCTGTTATTGAACATTTAAGTTATTCTATTTTTTTTGCAACCTTTTTTTTAAGGCTTTAAAAAAAACTGCATTCTGTCTGATCAGAGATTTTCATTTCAGCATTATATGTAATTGCAAAAAAACAAAAACAAAAATCCAAACTAAGAATAGCCCAAAGGTCTAACAGTAGAAAATATTTAAATTGTATATTAATGTAAGGGAAGACTGTAATACGGTCTAACAAATATGAAGAATACAAAAAATTATAGAAATCTTTATTTAAAAATGAAAGAAGTAGAATCAAAAGAATGGAATATGCACTTATGCCCACATAAGGAAAAATGAATAAAGCTTAATGGACAAAGAATCCTGAATAGGACATTTATCAGTAGTGAATGAAGAATTGTTAGGGTGCTTTTTTCATTGAAATGAATTAAACTATAATTAGCAACTAAGCAAGTTTAGTTTGTTATATTAATGTTAAACTTTTAATAAGAAATTTAAAAGCAACAACAATAATAATAGCTAACATTTATGTAGTTCTTTAAGGTTTGCAAAGTACTTTACACATGTCATCTCATTTGATCCTCATAGCCCTGGCAGATACTATTATCCTTACCTATTTTACAGATAAGGAAACTGAGGCTGAAGGAGGTACCTTGCCCAAGGTCACAGCTAGTCAGTTTCTGAGGCAGGATTTGAACCCAGGTCTTACTGACTCCAAGTCCAACATGTTATCTGCTGTGCTACCTAGCTGCCTCCAATACCACCTTACGTTTGTATAACAGTTTACAAAATGTCTTGCATGTGCATTATGTTCTTTGATGCTCACAGTTTTACATTGAGGGTAGGTATTATCTCTATTTTATGAATAAGAAAATAAGTATAGAGTGACTTGCTAAAATTTTTATATACCCAGTAAAATGAAAGATCTGGGACTAATACCCTAATTATCAAAGCCCCTTTCATTCTAAAACATTACACCTCGCCTATTCCATTAATCATTCTCTTTTAATCTTTACTCACTATAGGAAGAAAGATTAAAGATTTAGAGCTGGAAGAGATCTTAGAGTTCATTAAACACAATCATTTCATGTTAGAGATGAGGATATTGTGGTCCAGAAAGGTTTAAATGTTTCAGGTGACACAGCCAGGGAGTGTCTGAGGCCAAATTGAAACATGGGTTTTCTTGTCTCCAATTCTAGCACTGTTGGCCTCTGCCCTGTTGCATTTCATTTGATTAGCTTGATGACGCTAGAAGATCAGTGTCCTTATATTTGTTTTCTTTATCTTGATTGGCAATATTAAATGAAATGTATATGGCATCATCTTCATAAGTTAGTGATTATTATACTTCATATTTCAGCTCTATCGATATGCTAACACTCAGGTGACTCCCAGTAGAAGTTCTCTCTTGACAGATGTGATTGCTGTCTATCGAAGATTCTGTGCTCGACCTCCAAAAGGTAAACCCTTATGTATCATCACTAAGGTCCTACGCTGTCATCCTTGACTACCTTTTTTTCTTTTTTAATAGAGCCATATCATTAGGTCTTAATGAGCTACCAGAAGGCCAAATAGTATCATTTTAGGTATTCGGGATATTGGTTTCATAAAGGTTTTGTCTTCTCTGTTTACATGAATTATTAGCATGCAAAAAACTGGTCCACTACAGATAGATAATAAGAATAATGATAACTCAGATTTACATAGTGCCTTAAAATTTATAAACTCTTGAGGTAGATTATGTAAATATTACTATCATCCCTCTTTTACATATGAAGACACTCAGTCCTGGGAAGGTAAAATCATACAGATTCTTAGATTTAGAGGCCACAGTGCCACCAGTACCTGAACATGAATGTCCTTAGCCTTTGTTTGATTTCCTGTGTTGAGGAATGCTGCACTTTTCATTTTGAGATAGCTCTATTTGTTAGGAAGTTTTTTTTCCTTATATCAAGCCTAAGTTCACCTCTTGGCAACTTATATCCCTTGTACCTACTTCTACCCTTCAACCAAGCAGAACAAGTTTAATTTTCTTCTTTTCTTTTTGAATGATGATTCTTCAAATACTTCAGGACAGCTGTCATGTTCCTAGTCTACTCTTCTTCTCAATAAACATTCCCTCTTTCTTCAGTTGAACTTTACAACTTGAGACCTTGTTATCTTCCTCTGATTTCTCTCCACCTTATTAAAACCTAGAATTGAACACAGCGTATCAGATGTGATATGACTAGGTCATGGCATAGCAGAACTATCACTTGGATGCTAAGCCTCTCTCATTGCAATTTAAAATTAAATCGCCTTTCTTAATAGCCACCTAGCATTTGCTGACTCATGTTGAGTTTGTGGATCAGCAATAGCTCCAGGTAGTTTTCAGACAAATTGCTCTCCAGTCATGCTTTTGCAGTCTTGTACTTTACATTTCTCCCTATTAAATTTCATCTTACTAGTTTCAACCCAGTGTTCCATCCTGGTTTTTTATTTTTTTATTGCTGTCATCTGTTATATTAACCATCCCTCCCAGTTTGGTGTTGTGTCATCAGCAGATTTGATAACCATGCCATCTATGTTCTTATCTAAATCTTTATTAAAAATATTAAACAGTACAGTACCTAGTAGATATCCTTAAGGTCCTCCATACAAGTTTATGGCACACCATTAATTATCACTTTGTATCTTTCCATTGAACCAGTTTTAGAGCCATCTATTTGTACTTAAATATATGCTACATCATTCTGTTACATAAGAATACATGAGAGTAGGGGCAGTAGGTGGCGCCGTGAGTAGAGTGTCAGCCCTGGAGTCAGAAGGACCTGAGTTCCGATGTGGCCTCAGACACTTAACACACAAACAAAAACCTAGCCGTGTGACCTTGGGCAAGTTACTTAACCCCAACTGCCCTCCAAAAAAGGAAAAAAAAAGAATGCATGAAGGACTTTATCAAATGCTTTGCTGAAATCTAGGTAAACTATTCAACATTACTCGGGTCTGCCAGTTTTGTAATCCTATTTAAAGGAAGTAAAAATTAGTTTGGCATGGTCTGTTCTTAATAGTGCCTTGCTGGTCTTTTGGGGGCACTGCTTTCTTTTATTTTCTTTTTTAGATGTTTTCTAAATGCCTTTTATCATTAAAGGAGCTAGAATTTTGCTGTTAATCAAAAATAAAAGTCTATTTGTCTTTGATTTACAGACTATTTTTTTTTTTACTAAGTCTGCAGTACCCCTCCATCTACTCTCTCAGCTGAGGACCTTGCCTCATACTTAACTGAAAAAGTTGAGGCCATTTGCTTAGCAACGGACTCTTAGTTCTTCCATTCTCCTCATTTTATTTTATTTGGATCTATTCCCCTATCTCCTCTTTCACACCTTTTTCTTTTTTGGAGGACAACTGGGGTTAAGTGACTTGCCCAAGATCACACGTCTAGTTTTTGTATTAAGTATCTGAGGCCAGATTTGAACTCAGGTCCTCCTGACTCCAGGGCCTGTGCTCCATTCAACACCTTTTTCACATATAGAGGTGACCCTTGTCCTTACCAAGGCAAATCATTTCCTAGTATACCCTTGATCCCATTTCAAATTGTCTTCTCCAACAGATTGCTTTATTTGATATCTTTACTCTCAATCTTCTCTCTTGGTTGCTTCCCTGCTGCCTATACCAGCTTCCAACCTCGTTGTTTAATAGAAACTGCTCTCTCCAAAGTTGCGAATGGTCTCTAATTGCCATACCTATAAGCCTTTTCTCACTGTATTCTTTTAAACAACGTTTTAGCCTTTAACACTGTCATTCACTCTTTTCTCTTGAATATTCTTTTTTCTCTAGGTTTTTGCTGCATTTCTCTCTCCTGCTTCTCGTTCATCCTTTCTAATGATTCCTCATTCTCATTTGTTGGATCTTATTACAGGTCATGCCCACTAACTGTCTGTGTCCCCCAAGGCTCTGTCTTGGCCCATCTTCTTTCCTCCCTCCACACTGTCTTACTTAATGATCTTTTTTGTTCCCAAGATTTCAGTTATCAACTCTGTGCACATAGTTTTAAGATCAGTTTATTCAGTCCTAATTATTCTCCTGACCTTCAGTCTCACATCATCTTCTACCTCTTGGAGATAATGAATTGGATATCCCATAGACATCTTAAACTCAGCATGTTTGAAATTTGTTCTACCCATCCCCACCCCTCTCCCCCATAACTACTACTTTTCCAAATTTCCCAATTACTGTTGTGGGTGCTTCCAGTTCTCTCCTCACTTCAGTAATTCCACAAAGTTATTAAAATGAGTTTTCTAAAGCTCAGGTCTACCTATATTATTTTGCTGCTCAGTAAACTCTAGTGACTCTGTTTTACTTAGATAATCAAATATCAAATCCTCTGTTTGGCTTCTAAAGCCCTTTTATATACTTAGTTGTTAATTTATTAACTGTGTTTTGTTTTTTAATTATCTTTTTTTTTTTTTGCTTTTTGGAGGGCAATTGGGGTTAAGTAACTTGCCCAAGGTCACACGGCTAGGTTTTTGTTTGTGTGTGCGTTAAGTGTCTGAGGCCACATCGGAACTCAGACTCCAGGGCTGACACTCTACTCACTGCGTCACCTAGCTGCCCCTTTTTAATTATCTTTCAATGTTCACTGAAGTGGCTTATTAATCACATTTGCCAGCTTTTTAGGTATGTAGTTCCTCTGGACCAAGTTATTTGAATTCACCCAGGGCAGGCATTTTTGTTGCATTATTTTTAGTCCAAAGCTCATTCTTCTTGACAGATAAAGTAAATGGACACTTTTGCCTTGTGTCTATTTTTCCATCTTCTGGTTCCTAGATTCCTGATATGAGCATATATCCTTCCTCTTTCAAATAAATTTTTAATAATTTTTGTTTTTATGTCACGTTTCCAACTATATCCCTCTCCCATTGAGCCATTCCTTATGATGAGGGGAAAAAAAATTCATCAAAATCAACTTATCAGCAAAGTCTGATATTATATGCAGCATTCCATACCTATTGTTCCTCACCTCTGCAAAGAAACAGGGAGAGGTGTCAGTCAGTCTGTTAACAATTATTTATTAAACACATGCTGTGTGCTAGGTGCTGTTCTATATACTAGAAATACAAAGAAAGAGAAAAACAATCCTTGCCTTCAAGGAGTTTATGTTTTAATGGTGAAGACAGCATGGGAATAAGTAGGTATGTACAAAATATATACAGAGCAAAGAGAAGGTAACTCAAGAAGGGAAGGCATTAGCAGGTGAGTGCTCTACCCTCTTGTAGATGGTAAGATTTGACCTGAATGCTGGAGTAAGGCAGTTTTGGAAACTGAGAGGTGGAAGTGAAGGGACAGAGCATTCCAGACTGGGAAAACAACCAGTGCAAAGTCAAGGAGATGGGAAGTGGAGGGTCCTGTTAGAGGATCTGCAAGTAGGCCAGCCTTGCTTATTATAGTTGTAGAGGGGAGTAAACTAAGACAGCTAGAAGGATAGGAAGGAGCCAGTATGAAGGGCTTTAAATGCTAAAAAGAAGGGTTTATGTTTGATCCTGGAGTTTATAAAGAGCTTCTGGAGCTCATAGAGCAGAGGGTGGGTGACTCAATTAGACCTTCACATTGGAAAAATCACTTTGAAAGCTAAGTGAAGGATGAAGTTGAATGGGGAGGGATTTGGGGCAGTGACACCAGGTATCAGGCATTCACATTAGTTTAGGTGAATGGTAATGAGGGATTTAACTAGGATTCTTCTCATATCTTTTTTTGAACCAAGCTTGGTTATTATAATTTTGTAGCATTGAGGTTTAATTGTTTGACTGATGTTTATTCCATTTTCATTTCTTTAGTCTTTGTGGAGCATATCTTCTTAATATATAATGATTCTTCCTCTCATTCTCCTTTTATTTATCATGTTTATTTTAGATAATATATACCCTTCCAGAGCTATAGTCCTATTATTAGTCTTATCTCACCAAGTCTCAGTGATATTTCCGAGGTAAAATTTGTCTCTTTGCATAATTATCTGTAGGTTTTTCTTCTTGTTAGTCATGTTTTGTGTATTCGTGTTTAATCATCTTAGGTACTGGCTTCTTTGTTGGACTTTCTCTGTGAACTTCTGTGTAACTCAACTGTTTTTTCTTTATCCTACATTGTAGTTATTTTCTTGCCCATATGCACAAGCATCCCCTTTTTTGAACCTCAGTTTTTGTTAATATTGCTAAATAAAACCCTTTTTTATTATTTTAAGTTTTCTTCACAAACCTCAGTTTATCCTGTCTTTAGCTCAGATTTTGCCTCTGTCACTTATTAACTATGTGACTGGCCAAGTCACTTGATCTCTCTTGCCTCAATTTTATCATTTCTAAAATAGGTTTTAATAATAGCACCAACCTCCCAAAGTTCTTGTGAGGATTTAGTGAGATCAAATACATAAAGTTCTTGGCAAACACAAAAGCACTATATACGTGCTAGCAATTTTTTTTTTTATAAAGCAATTGGGGTTAAGTAACTTGCTCAAGGTTACACGGCTAGTCATTATTTATGTGTGGGTGCTCATTTTCTGAGGCCGATTCGATCCCGGGTCATCCCAACTCCAAGGCCGGTGCTCTTACACACTGCGCCACCTAGCTGCCCCTAGCAATTTTTTTTATGAATTTGACATATGCAGTTTTATAGATTGTAAGGAAGGATTGCTTGTATCTCACCCTGAGTAAATTTCATGAAGTACTAAATGCTAGTAGATAAAAAAAATTCAGCTTGAATTTTCCTTTTTCTTTTTATAACAGGATTTGAAAAATACTTTCCTAATGCAAAGAACAAAAAGAAAGCTAATGAATCTAAGGAGCCTGTGGAAGAAACAAAAGGTACCTTTTTAATTATTAAAATGAATATTTCACTCATTTACTGAAGTCTTGGAGGCTATGGCAAACTTTTGGGAGGACATGAACCACAATGGCATGAAATTAGCAGACATAGGGGAGGGGAAGAAGAGACATTGTACAAAACTTCCAAATTGGTAAGAATACAGATCCATTTGAAAATTTGAGAGTTGTAAAGTTTTTCTCCAGTCCATGTAATGGATGGACCATTATCCTTAAAGGCTAAGATAGTATAACAAGCTTTGAGTTCAGGTCCAGCAATGGAGTTTGTCTGTTGTTCAAAGACTAGCCTAGTTAGGTTTGGAAAGGCTCATTAGCTGTGGTTGGTTGATTGGTGATGGATTTTTCAGTCATAGTCTCAAAGACCAACTATTCAGTTATATGTGTTTGCATCTCCATTGGTGTAAGGAATATCCACACTGATTAAGTTTTTAAAATAGTAAAAGTATTTTACCCATGGCCCATGACCTTAAAATTTAATTCCTTTGTTTTCATAGATCATAAAAATTATTAATAAAGTCATTTTTCAAGCTGTAGGTTATGGTAACCTAGGGTAAACCTTAGAGCTACTGTTTTTCTACTGAATAAATGGTACTAATGATCAATTTATTAAAGAAGTAACAGTGACCAATTTGTAATACTTGCATGTAAAGATATTTGACTTTATGAAAAGAAAGGAGTATTTTGCCTAACTAGATCTGGAAACTAAATCAGGTTTTTAAATTCTATTTTTGTGCCTTGTACTTTTCTAGATCAGAATTGGACATATCAGGCAAATTAAAAATGGCTTGTCCATGTTACCTATCCCTTTGTTCCGTTCGGAAATAGAGCTGTTGATTACAAATAATAAGTGACTTAAACTCTTAAGTAAATTAATTTTTTGAAATCCCACAGGTTTTTTGGACTTAACACAAAGTGCATGGCCCTTTTATAGGAAGTTGAGTGTGTCTGATCATTTCTAAAAGAGCATGTTATCTCACTTCATTGTGGGAAAAAATGAATGGAGAATAGTAGAAAATAGAGAATTTAATGGGTAGAGAAGGAGTTCCTCAAGCATTTTTAAGAAGGAGAGATAATATTCGATACTGACACCCAGCTTTTAGTCTTGAAACCTGATTTTAAAACTTCTTTGATCATTTGACAAAATAATTTTTCCTCAGGATATTTAATAGTTGCTGTTGAGAGCTATCCTAAAGTGTTTTACAGATGAAATCTAGTACTATTTAAAAATATATTGTATATGGAGTCTAAAATGCTTTTGTGCTTTTTTTTTTTTTTAATTAACAGAAGCAAAGCCATCTAGTACACAGCGCCCTTCTGGAGGAGGAGGGGGTGGAAAACGAGGTGGCAAGAGAGATGACTCTCATTGGTTGTCCAGGTTTCAGAAGGTTTGATTTCATACTCTGTGTTCAATTCTGAGTTCCTTTTTCTTATAACGTAATAGAAGTAACTGCAGAAAAGATTTTAAAGCATTCATAGTATTTGGAGGAAACTCTTCCTAGCATATTGTACTTCACTTTTTGTTCATCCTTCTACAGAAAGTTTCATTTTGTGGGACTTTGTTTTCCCTTTGTGTGTTTTACAGGGAGACATTCCATGGGATGACAAGGAATTCAGAATGTATTTTATTTGGAGTCTTCTGTCTTGGGCTGTTATCATGTTTTACTTTTTCTTCAAAAATTCTGGGAGAGAAATCACTTGGAAGGACTTTGTTAATAATTATCTTTCCAAAGGAGTGGTAAGTAAGATCCAGGATGAGAATGGATGTAGTGATTGAAATGTATGATAAAAAGATAAAGTAGATGGATTTGATTAATAAAAATGATAGAACAACCAATAAGGTACCTTTTCTAATGGAAAAATGGACTGTGTGTAGTAAGGGCATGACTGCTGATAATGCTATAAAGACATCCCTGGTTTTCAGAAAATCTGAGATGTGATAACCCAGAAAGAGACAAAACACAGTGATTTGTTCCACAGAAAAATCTTTACTTTATAAAAGTACTTAAACGTAGTATTTCTTTAAGTCATAAACCCCTTTAATTCATTTAAAATTATTTAACTTAGAAAAGTTCAATTTAAATATGGCATTCCAGAAACATGTATTTTACAAAGATTAAATAAATTATGTTACTACAGAAAAATCTCTGCAGGTTTATGTTAAGACTTAATATTAATACCTCACCACCCTCTACTATCTTCCTTTGTGGCCTCATTGTTCATACTGATGATTCTTCAAAACCTTGACCGTTTAATTCCTGAGCCACTTCAAGTTCAGTCACCTCCTTCTCTCAGCTTCTGTGTGGTTGGTTGTACCTTCGCCTCCAAGATCAAGAGAAACTCAAGAGTTGGAAAGAAATCAAATGACTAGCAAATCTAACTCAACCAAACCAGGAATGTTGCTGCAATTTCGTTGAGTAGTGGTCATATGTTCTCTTCTCTAAGATTTTCAGTGAGAAGAAACATACCATACTCAAAAGCAGCCCATTCTACTTTTGAACAGTGCTAATTGCCTAGTTAAGTTTTTCCTTTCCTCATTCAGCTGCTTAGAGAAGCAGTTAGACTCCTGCAGACCGTGGTGCAGACAGGTTCTTTCTACACCTCTTTTCTCTGTGATGTTGAAGCAAAAATACAGTTGTCAGGGCTTAGCTGCAAGATTTCTTCCTTAAGCACCGTTGCCTCTTGTCTCACTTCCATATCCTGAGGCTGCTTTTCATTCTCACCATGACCTCCGTGCCCTCTTCCTGTTTTCCCACTCCATCTCTCACCTTATTTGACTTCTCTACCCAACCCTGACCCCATTGGCTTCCATTCGAATATAACACTTTAGCATCTACCTTTTAATTCATTGATTTTTTTTTTCGTTCCCAACCTCATTAATTTTTATTCCTTGTATAATTCATACAAATAAATATGTTATTTAGAGTTACCAGTGCAACCCATTTGTCATCTGTCATTCTCACTATATGATGGCCTGCCTCTTGTTGTCATGTATTCTTGATATCCTTAATGTTGTTTTATAAGCCTGGGAAGTGACTTGAGTGCCTTATACAGATGTTTTTAAATTGATAAGTTGGATATAGTTTAGTGTATATGTTGTCTGAGAATGGTATTATAAAGAACATTGATTGTTTTTGAAGCACAAAGAACAGGTTTAGGAAGGAGAACTGGGTAGCCATTTGGATAACTGAAGCAAGATTTTATCTTGTTGAATAAAGTGTGATTATATAACCCTGCTGGCCAGCTGTAATCTAGTTTCCTCTTCTCCCTTTGGGGCAGCCTCAAAATGTATTGAAGCTCTGTTTTTCTTAAAAAATAAACTCCCTATCCTTCACATACGGTTATTTCTGCCTCTTAGGCTGTGATAGTAGATGCCTTAGCAGTGTTCTCTTATGGTTCCCTTCCTGCCGCAGGCATTCCTTTGGAGTCTATTCATTACTATTAAAATCTTGAGTGGAGTGTCTACAGCAATTCCTTTTCTTAAATAGGCTACTCAGATGAACTGCACTAGTTCTAGTGGATCCTGTTAAAGGCAGCTAGGTTGGTGTGGTAGAGTTCTGGGCCTGGAGTAAGGAAGACCTGAGTTCAGATTCAGTGTCAGACACTTACAGGGTGTGTGTAACTCTGAGCAAGTCATTTTACCTCTGTCTGCCTCAGTTTCTTCAGCTGTAAAGTGGCAATAATAACAGCACCTACCTCCTAGGGTTGTGAGTATCAAATGAGATAGCACACATACCTGGCATATAGTGGGTGCTTAATAATAAATGCTTGTTCTCTTCTTCCTCCTCTTCTCCACCCCTTAGACCTCCTTCATAATAATAATCGTCAATATAATAACTGACATTTATTGAATACTTTAAATTTACTTTAGAAAGGTGCTTTAGACACATCCATTTGAGCCTCTCAACAGCCCTGTGAGGTATAGATGGGTTCTGTACATCTTATTCCCATTTTATAAATGGGAAAACTGAAGGTAATACAAGTCATAGTTTACTTGCCTATGGTCACATAGCTAGTGTCAAAAGTGGAATTTAAACCCAGGCATTCCTTATTCAAGGTCTAGCATCCTATCTACCCTGTTTCTCTTTCTAAGGAAGTTATATATTTCTAGGGATATTCCATGAGGCTTTATCTCTATCATATTCTCACCTGCTAAAGATAAGATCTAGACTCGTTCACAATAAAAATGATTGTTGCTGTTGAAATAAGAATATCCCAAGATATAATGCTCCTGATTCACTTATTATTGTCAAGGTTATTATTGATGTTAAAAGTGAAGGTAGAAGTTTAGAATAAATTATAGCTTAAAATGAGCTTACAGGGTGGCTTGGTGGTGAAGTGAATAGAGCATTGGCCCTGGAGTCAGGAGGACCTGAGTTCAAGTCTGGCCTCAGACACTTAACACGTACTAGCCACGTGACCTTGGGCAAGTCACTTAACCCCAGTTATCCTGCCTTCTCCCTCCGAAAAAAAAAAAGGCAAAAAATAAAATGAGCTTAAAACACTACTTAGATTTTTCTAAATTAATATTTGAATATTTTTAACATTCCCATTTTGTTTCTTAATATAGGTGGACAGACTAGAAGTAGTGAACAAACGTTTTGTTCGAGTAACTTTTACACCAGGGAAGACTCCTGTTGATGGGGTAAATTAACTTTTTAATTGACATAATGAATTAGCTGTATAGTAATAGTTATTCTTACTTTAATAACTAAAGGAGCTATGACTTTGTTTATGTGACCCTCTTATTTCTTCTCACTTGATTTAAAATTTTTTCATATTTTTACGTATGAAATATAAGTAAACTATTAAACTTTTTTTTATACTTGACTTAAATAAACTTTCTTTTTTATCACCCAACATAGTCATGATCTTTTGTTTTCCTTTTTTATAGCAATATGTCTGGTTTAATATTGGTAGTGTGGACACCTTTGAGCGGAATCTGGAAACTTTACAGCAAGAGTTAGGCATAGAAGGAGAGAATCGATTACCTGTAGTTTATATTACTGAAAGTGATGGGTAAGAATCAGAACTTTAAACTGTTACTATCTCTTATTTCATTAGATGGCAGCATCTAAAATTAAATTAAATTCTCAGACATGTCCCAACCTTTGCTTGTTGGTATGTTAAATATTTATTTAAAATATATTTATGTATCTAATATTCCCCCACCTTTTAGTATTTTTTGTCAGCTATTTAAATAACCTCTTTCTTGGTTATTAATTTCTGATTTCCTATTCCTTAAGGAAATTTTAAAAATACAAATTACCAGTGATTTCAACTTTTTTTCCCTTTCATAGTCTGAAGAGTTTTTCATCTTGCTGCCTAAAAGCTACTTTTTTGTTTGTGGTAAAGTACATGGGTTCATTTAGAGAGTATAAATTCCCCTTTTGTCCTCAAATACTAGCATTCTTCATTCTCCATCTTAAATATGTGCAAGTTGGAATCTTAACTAAAAAAATCTATAAATTAAAGAAAACCTTACCAAGCGCCTAAAAAAATCAATTATGAAAGAAACTAATGTTTGTTTTATTTTCCTTTAGCTCATTTCTACTGAGCATGTTCCCAACGGTCCTTATAATTGGATTCTTACTATATACACTAAGAAGAGGGCCTGCTGGTATGGGTCGGACAGGCCGAGGAATGGGAGGTCTCTTCAGTGTAGGAGAAACCACTGCCAAGGTCTTAAAGGATGAGATGGATGTAAAGTTCAAAGATGTGGCTGGCTGTGAGGAGGCCAAATTAGAAATAATGGAATTTGTGAATTTCTTGAAAAACCCAAAGCAGTACCAAGACCTAGGAGCAAAAATTCCAAAGGTAAATATAACTTATAGAAGTTGATTTCTGATATGATCACTTTAAAGTTACTGTGAATACTGTTTTTCAGTCTGTGGAATATATTAGTTGCATAGATAGAATCATTTTGATTAATAGTGGGTAAAGGATATACTGATAAAATAACTGTAGCTGTTTTTCTGTTCTTCCCATTAAAATATACTGCTGAATACCCAACAGAATCTCTCTTAAATCATTATTGGTCACATTTAGAGTACAGATAGAACCGCATTTTGCATAGTATATTATTCCTGAAAAATTGTATAAAGCCAGCTATTTAATGTGTTGTTGTTTTCAATCTTGTCCAACTCTTCATAATACCATTTGGGGTATTCTTAGGAAAGATACTAGAGTGGTTTGCCATTTCCTTTTCCACCTCATTTTACAGATGAGGAGCCGAGGCAAACAGGGTTAAGTGACTGACCCAGGGTTACACAGCTAGTAAGTGTCTCAGATCAGGTTTGAACTTGGGAAGATGAGTCTTCATGACTTTAGGCCTGGTACTCTATCCATTGTGCTACCTAGCTACCCTGCATTTAATGCATTAGGAGAGGTTACTCTTGAAAGAAATTCTAATAGTAATAACTCACATTTTTATAGTTTGTTTTGTTTAAGATTTCTAAAGTACTTTCCTTATAAAACTCTCATGTTGTAGGTGATATTGGTATTATTATCCCCATTTTTTTTTTCAGATAAGAAAACAGGTTCTGAGAGGTTAAATAGTTTTCCCATGGTCACATAACTAGTAAGTGTCTGAGATAGGATTTTAATGCAAGTCACTTAGGTGGGAAGGGAATAAGCATTTGTATAGCACCTGTTATGTGCCAGGGACTGCACCAAGTGCTTTTTACAAATATTGTCTCATTTGATCCTCACAGCAACCCAGCTATTATTATACTCATTTTACAGTTGAGGAAACTGAGGCAAACAGAGGTTTAGTGACTTACCCAGGGTCATAAAACTAGTAAGTATCTAAGGCCAGATTTGAACTCAAGACTTCTTACTCCAAACCCATGCTCTATTTATTGTGCCACCAGCTGTCAACTGGATATAAAGACAGTGATAAAATTTCCCTAGCTCTCAAGGAGTTTATGCTCTCTTGGGGGAGAAATATGTAAAGATAAGTAAACTCAAAGATACACAAAATAATTTGGAGGTGGGGTGGGGAAAACACTTAACAACTGAGTGAATAAGGAAATGTCATGAAAAAGGATTTGAGGATTTAGGTCAGTTATTCTTGTGAGCCAGAATCCTTTACCTCAAATATTTAGGCAGTTTTCATTTTTAATTGCCTAAGTTTAATATTTACTCTGTTAGATTATAAACTTCTTGAGAGCAAGACCTGTCTTAGCTGTCTTTGCATTCCAGGGTCTGCATCTACTTAAACAATCCTTGTTGAATCAAATTGAATTTTTGTAGACCTAGACTTACTTGTATTTTAAATAACTGGTACCCCAAAGACCTAGGAAGAAACTTATCTTTGAAACTAAATTCTCATGATGTCAATTAAGTTGAAATGTTTTAAAGTCATTTAGTCTTCTAAAAACTCCTTAATTTTTTTTACTTCCCTTTGCTAATAATTGCATTATGATTTTATATAACATATCTAAAATATTTGAGGAAAATATATATAGTTTTTTTTTAACTACATAAATTATATTCTGTAATTACATTATGAAAATTGAATTTATTTTTATGAAAAGCTAATTATGTGTGATTTTCCCCTCCCATTTTTGTTGTTGAAGGGTGCCATTCTAACGGGTCCTCCAGGTACTGGAAAAACACTTCTAGCCAAAGCAACAGCTGGAGAAGCCAATGTCCCATTTATTACAGTCAATGGCTCTGAGTTTTTGGAGATGTTTGTTGGCGTGGGTCCAGCTAGAGTAAGTTTTTATCCCAGTATAAGAACTTTATGAAAATAGAAACATGTATTTTAACTTTGAGGAATATGTCCCCTAATAGCTTTGAGGATTTCCTTTTTTAAATTACTTTTTTCCTTTTGATAAAAGCTTAATTTGAAATGAGGACTAATACACAATTCTGAAAGTCTAAACCCTTACTTGATTTCTAAAAGTAATGTAGCATAGAAAAGAAATGTTTTAAGATTTCTGAATACTTGATTATAGAAATTAACTACCAGCAATAATATTAAGCTGCTTGACTTTTAGTATTTATGAAACAGTTTTTTCAAAGTACATTGTAAATCATTTTTTCCCTTAGCTTTTATAATAGTACTGTCAAGAAGGTCAACAATTCACCATTTTTATTGAGAAGGAAATTGATACATATTAAATAAAATAATTGCCTTGCCTAATATCATGCAAATAAGTAGAAAGTGAAATTTATTTTTGAATTGTTAAATATTTTACTAGTTAAATGAGATTACTACAGAATAATCTGAATTTGTAAAACTAATTGTATTCTTAAAATTGGAACTTGATAATATTTCACCTTTTGTAGGGCAAATTTATGATATAATATCTACTTTTGTTATAAAGGATAATTATTCTATAATAATATGAACATAGTTATGAAGAATTGGAGAATAATTTAGTTCATTCACTGGCTTGAGATCTTAAAGCAATTTAATTACCATGTAATAAGATATTTATTTGTTAACCTAGAGAATTTCGCTTATTCAAATATCTGCCAATATATAGTACTGGCATATTAAAATTTGTGAAATATAAAGAACATAACTGCAGATGCTCTTTTAAAATATTGTACCATTGACTAAACTAATTTTCAGCATTGTGTTTTCTTGTTAAGGTCCGTGACTTATTTTCTGTTGCTCGTAAAAATGCCCCTTGCATTCTCTTCATTGATGAAATAGATGCAGTGGGAAGGAAGAGAGGACGAGGTAACTTTGGAGGCCAAAGCGAACAGGAAAATACACTTAACCAACTTCTTGTAGAAATGGATGGTAAATATTCAAACTTATTTTACTTATAGCTGTTCATATTCTCTTTTTTATCTAAAATGATAGTGGCCATGAAGATAGAATGATACTACATCACACTAAAAACCTGAAAAAACACCACATTCTACTAAAACTTAACCAACTAAACCCTCCTGTAGGTGATTTATATTGATACAAAGACAACATAAAAATAAAATCTTCCTTGCTAGTTTGCCAAAATTTACTATTCAATTTAATATATTCAGTAAGTGATCTCTATGCAGAATGTTGTGCTAGTCATCTGCTGAGCTATAATATATAAATAGGACATAGTTCTTGCTTTCATGGGGCTTATATTCTAGTAGAATGTAATCTTTTGACTTTAATTATTTGATAAAGTATTTTGTTCTTGATGGTGGAAGAAAATCCAGCTGCTGGCATAGTAAATGAAAGCTTCATTTTGATCTCAGAATTCTTTTATCATTCTGAAATCTTTAGAGCCCATAGTGAAATCTATGGGTAACTGAAGTTTGAATTTGATTCAACATATATTCCTTTATTGATTAAATAGTGGTCTTTCTCTTTTATCACCTAACAGCTTATTAGAAATTATTTCTTTTTTCTTTCACTTAAGGGAATCTTTTTATGTGACCTTCCATCTTCTCTCATAGTACATTTGAACATTGCTAAATATGCTAAATTATCATAAGCCTCTTCCATTCCTCTAAAGCAATCCACATGACTTAGCCATTTGGTTAGTAATCTTTGAGTATTGTAGACTGAGTTCATGCAGATGCACTTATGAAGACCTTTTGATTATATTCTTGTATCTTAGCTATTTGATAGGCATAGTTTTGATGTAATCTACTTTTATTTATATTCAACAAATCCAGTGGTGAGCACCCATTACCATCCTTTAATATTGCTTGGTAAAGTGTGTTCTTGTTTCAAAATTATTTTTGTAAGTTATTTTTCCTGTTTATAGTTTTGCTATTTTATTATAATTATCATTGGTGGATATTATTTCTGCTTAGTTGCCAAAAGATTATTAGATAATAAAGTATTTTGATAGTAACCATGCTCTAATTTTCTGTGCTATGACATTAATGATTTTTACATGTTTACTCTCATCTTTCAGGTTTTAACACAACAACTAATGTCGTCATTTTGGCAGGCACCAATAGACCAGATATCCTAGATCCTGCATTATTGAGGCCAGGGCGCTTTGATAGGCAAATCTTTATTGGTGAGATTATCTTCAGTGTGGGATATTATTTTTCATAGAGGATGGGTGTAAATGTTAAATTATAAAAAAAATCTTTTCTCTTTTTAAAAAAATACATATGTAGGGCCACCAGATATAAAAGGAAGAGCTTCCATTTTCAAAGTTCATCTCAGACCATTGAAACTAGAAGTTGAACTGGATAAAGAGAAATTGGCAAGAAAACTTGCATCCTTAACTCCAGGGTTTTCAGGTAAGTAGAAGATTAACTTTTGTATTCTTCATATACATTTTTTATACTATGATGTAATGGTCATTTGAAGACCTTTTTTTGTATTGGCAAGTAATCAGGTACTTAGCACTTAGTAACTAATCAAACCTCTGTGAAAGAAACAGAAGGTATGAACCCCTGTTCCTCACATAACAGGAAGGGGTTGGCTGAAACAGGAAGTAGCTAATGCTGTGTGTATCTAAGAAAAGCCCCAGAGAGGCACAGTCAGAATTTTTAATGAGGAAATATGAACAAAGAATACAAAATTAAATGAAGACTAAATAACATTAATCTAAAGAACTAGTGGACCAAATACCATGTTTTAAAACCAATACAGAGTTAGAGAACAACACTAAACGTATTAAAACATGCAGCTAAAGCTTAAAGGAAAATATGTGGCCTTGAACATTTATGTTAAAAGAAACAGAAAATACCAGTTAACTGAGTGTGCAGCTTAAAAACTAGAAAGTTATGAAATTATCCATCCCAAGTAAGCAGAAATTTTGAAAATCAAAAATTTCAACAAAATTGACAGCAAAAGATTTGCACTGATAAAGCTTAAGTTTTTTTTTAAAGACCAGTAAAATAGAGAAACCATTAGCAAATTTGATTTGAGAGAAGGCAGAGAAGAGAGAGAGAGAGAGAAACCAGATTTCCAAATAAAAAAAGCAGGTGGAATTCACAATGACTGGAGAAGAAATAAAGAAAATTATTAGAAACTATTATCCCTAAGAATGGAATAGGGAGTTGGTGATTACTATGCTAATAAAATGCTAATATTTTACTTGATTGTTACATTTGGATTTCAGAATTAGTACCATTTACTTGATCTTCACACATCATTTTCTGAAAAATTGATTTAAAAGAATATACCATATTGAAAAAATTTTTTAAGTCTTGTGCATAATTTAAAATGTAAATGTTTAATAATCTTTTAGTTATTTTAGTGTTTCTCTTTCTTTGTAATATTGCTTTTGTTTCTAGCAATATAATGATTTATGTTGAGTGTTAAAATGAAAGCATTGCTACTCTTTTACCCTTTTATGATATTCAGTAGGTGAACTTACTGAATATCCTTTGCAGTAAAACATTCACAAATATATCATTGATCATTTTGAATAGCCAAATAATTCTAGGGAGAGGGAAGATGTTGATCTTAAAGGACTATAATTTGATTAATTTAAGCATATTTTATATCTGTGAGCTGCTGGAATATTTATTTTGTTCCTTCATTTTGCAGGAGCTGATATTGCTAATGTCTGTAATGAAGCTGCCTTGATAGCTGCGAGACACCTTTCAGATGCCATAGATCAAACTCACTTTGAACAAGCAATTGAACGAGTGATTGGTGGTAAGAAAATTAAATATCCAAAGACAAGAAAAAGTATAATAGTATAGGAACATTTCTGTGTCAGCAGAACTGGGATGGGGAAAGAAGAGAAATAAAGTCAGCTCAACATCAATGACAAATCAAATTACAAAAATGTTCTCAGAACTATTAGTTCAGTTGAATACATTTTTATCAGTGCATTTTCAGTGTAGAGCATTTTGGATACAATGACAAAAATGAAACTGCAGATTAAGCAATACAGAAGACATTTCATGTTGCACTTTAAAATGTGTAGAATGCTTTACATCCTTTATCACATTTGAACCTTGTGGGAACCCTTATAATTCAGTTATTACATATACCCCAATTTTATAGACAGAGGAACTTAAGGCTCAGGGAATTAAATTACTTGCCTTTGATTAATGAATCAATGAGAGGCAGGATTTGAACTCCTGACCAAATCTAGGGCTGAATTCACAATAACATGAAAGCTTTCTCTTTTTAGAAGCATGTTCAGAATTAAGGATAATAAAAGACAATTTGAGGAGAGAGGGAAAACACTAGCAACAGAGAGGCTTCTTGGAGAAAGTGGTGCCTTGTGCTGAGCCTCGAAGGAAGATAAGAATTCCAAGAGGTAGAAATTCCAGACTAGAGGACAATATGTACAAATGAATAATGTGGAAAATAGAAAGTCAGATTGACCAGTTGCTAGTGAGTCTAGTTTTGTTGGAATATAAACTATATATTGGAGAATAGTCTGAAGTAAGACAGGAAGGTAGTTTAGAACCATATTGGGAAGGACCTTGATTTTTTTGAGCAGAGGAATAACATAGATCTGTCTTAAGAAGATTATTTTGACAGCTTTATAGTAGAGATATTGAAGAAAAGATAAGCAGTTGGGAAAGCAATCAGGAAACTAACATGATAGCCCTGGATATGAGAGATGAGAAAAGGAGGCAGATTAAGAGATTTTCTGGAGGCAGAAATGATAGGACTTTTTCTGGAAGGCATTTTAAATTTGAAGAGGTTGAGAGAAAAAACTTAATAATGTCTCTGAGCTTTCCTGGATGGCTCTGTTCCCTAAAAGATAGAGGGAAGATTAGAGGAATTTCCATCTTGGATGTATTCAGTTTGACATTCCAGGAAGCTAGCCTTGCAGAGATGTCCAGCAGACATTTAGAAATACTGGAGCTTAAGAGAAAAATTAGGACTGGATATAGAGATTTGGAAACTATTTGTGTACTGAAGCCATAGTAATGGATGAGATCACAAAGACTATATATACAGAAGAGGAGGGAGCCAAGAACAGAACTTTGAGGCTCATTGACACTTTAGGAGGCATAAAATAGAAAACTGAGAAGGAGGCAGCCAGATAGAAAGACAGCAAGGAGATAGCAGTGTTGTGGAGGCCAAAGGGGTAGATTATGTTTAATATGGAGAATGGTCAAGGAGGATGAGGAGTCAGAAAAGGCCAGTAGATGTAGTAGTTGAGGTTTGGTAGTTTTTTAGGGAAACTTCAGTAGAATGGTTGAGATCAGAAGCTAGGTTACAAAGGACTGTAACCTACTCTTGTTAAGTGGTAGTGAAGGGCAGGAGGGATGTAGGATTCTAGGTTGCCTGACAGGGTCAAATGAAGTGTTTTTTTTTTTTTTCTTAAGTGCTAGGAAGGAGGGAGGGAAGAAAGGAAACATTTATTAAACACCTACCGGTGTGCCAGGCACTGTGCTAAGAGCTTTACAAATATTTTCTCATTTGATCATCACAATAACCTTGGGAGGTAGGTACTATTATTATCCCCATTTTATAGTTGAGAAAATTGAAGCAGGCAGAGGTTGAGTGACTTGTCCAGAGTCACAAAGCTAGTAAGTGTCTGAGGCTGGATTTAAACTCTGGTCTCCCTAACTCCAGGCTCAGTGCTATAGTCACTATGCCGTGTAGCTAACAGGTAAGATATGCATATGTAAGTAGCAAGGAAGGAGCTAGTAGATAGGAAGCCATTGTACATGAGATTGGGGAAGCAGTGATTGATAGAGCTAGTTACCAGCACAGGTAGAAGAGGCAGGATCTAGGGAACAGTATTGAGATTGGCCTTGGCAAAGAGAATGGTCATCTCATACTCAGAAATTGGAGCAAAGGAAAAGAAAATAGCTGAAGATGTAGAGGGGCTTTGAAATGTAGCAGGTAGATGAAGGTTAGAACAACTGGACTCAGTTTTTTCAGGAAAGGGGAAAAATCATGTCTCATGGGGTAGTGTACCATTAGGGGCTTACAAAGAAGGGAGAACATTCAGAATAGCTGTTACAGGTACCTGATAGGGAGGCAGTCATATAAAAGGATTGCCATGCAGCAGTGTGCTCTTGGTTGTTTTTAGATAACATGAGTTTTTAATGGACACAATCAGTGTAGTTTTATGTTTTTCTCCAGTAGCATTCAGGAGTTGGGCAATAGGAACAAAGAAGGTAGGTGTGTGTGTGTGGGGGGGGGAGGTTTGACCCAAAATTGAGAATTGGTGGGGTATGAACAGTGGAAGAAGGGAGCTAACACTTCAAAGGCAGAGAATAGCACAGTTGAATTACCCAACTAAAAAGTGGAGACTGATAGAAAATATTTACATAACCTATTTGTTCTTTGAGTATTTAATAAATGTTAGACAGTCACTGATTGATGAAAGTACAATTACTGACTTACTCTCTGTGATACCTGAGTAAAGAGTAGTGATGAGGCTGGCAGAGGTATTTGGTGCTGAGAGTAGCCCATTCTGTACTAGCCCTCACATACATAGCACATACTGGGAGCTGCTGATTCATGAATGGAATCTAATTTTTAAAAAAGATATTTAATTTATAAAACTTGTACACAATGAACTAAATTAGTAATAACTACAAATAGTAGCTGTCAAACAAATACAATGTGATCTTTAAAAGAATTATTGCTGAATGCAGATTAGAGCTTACTGTTTTCTTTTTTGTTTTTTCTTTCTCATGGTTTTTCCCTTTTGTTCTGATTCTTCTTTCACAACATGACTAATGTGAAACTATGTTTAATATGATTGTACATGTATGGCCTATATCGGATTGCTTGCTGTCTTGGGGAGGGAGAGAGGGAGAAAAAAATTTGAAACTCAAAATGTTACAAAAATGAATGTTGAAAACTATTTTTTTTCCATGTAATTTGAAAAAAAATAAGATACTCATTTATTTAGGCTTTTTGGAGGGCAATTGGGGTTAAGTGACTTGCCCAAAGTCACATGGCTATTAAGTGTGTCAAGTGTCTGAGGCCGGATTTGAACTCAGGTCCTCCTGACTCCAGGGCCTGTGCTCTATTCCTGTGCCACCTAGCTACCCCAAAAATAAAATACTCTTAAATTGGGGGGAAAGGATGTAAAAAAAAATAAAGTGCTAATAAAAAGGGGAAAAAAAGAGTTATTGGTATAATAAAGAAGTAGCCGATTCTGTTCCACCTTGGTCAGTTATTTTGTGATAAAATATTGTTGGGTACATGCTGTATGCAAAGTGCTGTTGGTGTACAGAAAGCGTTATAATATATGGGTTGTGTGTTTTTTGTTTTTCTTTTTTTGTTTGCCTTATTTGGAATGGACCTGGCATTTCATCAGTGTGGGGTACTTGTGGTGAACAACTCCCTCCAGCAGTGTATATCAGCAACCCTTCTGTAATGTAAAAGTTTTGTAATTAATGAGGTGCCTTGATCCCTGAGAAGTTAAGTGACCTGCCTGTAGTCTAGCTAGTAGGTAGCTAGTATATGTCAGAAATAAGACTTGAACCTACATCTTCCTAACTGCCAGAAAGGTTCTCCATAAATTACGCTATTCTCAGTATATTCCCTGAAGGAGCTTGTGATATAATTGGAGAGTCAAGACTTGTACGCATAGAAAGATAATAGTGCAGTGTTGAATATGGTAAATGTCAAATGAATTCTACAAACAAATATGGGAATTCTGAGGAAAATTTCACAGGGGACAGTGGGTTGAAGGCAGTTAGGGCAGGCGATATTGACCAGGTAAGAACAAAATTAGATTTGAAGAATAGGTAGGATTCAAAGAAGATAGGAAGATAACTAGGATAATACAGTGTCATCGAAGTCAGGTATATGGCAGTCTAGAAAATTTCTCTGGTTTTCTTGACCCATCCTTTCTTGGAGCACACTGTATCTGTTGTAGATGATTCAGGAGAATCTCTCCTATTTCATCTATCTTTTATGGAATCTTTGTCTGATGCCTTCTTCAGTGGAAATTTTTGTGTCTCAGCCACCTCAGTAATTGGTACCTGCTTGCTTATAATATCAGAGGAGTGAAATCTGTAAGACGTGCCTTAGCAAGATCTTTTTCCTCCCTGTAAAACTCTAGGGGGTTCTTGTCTATATCCCAGAGGTGTCTTTTGTGTGGGAAGAAATCCAGGCATACCCTAGGAAGTGTGACAAGAGCCTGGCATAATGTGAGTGTCTAGTCTAAAGGGTACCTTTCTCAGGATTATAGATTATAGATCCCCTTCCTCTTCCTGTTATGGTGTGAAGATAATCTCACCCAAGGCCAGGATACCAGTCACATTGTACCTGCCAGATATGTGATTGCACCATTGTCATATCTGGTGATCATGAACCAGATCTCCCTTCCCATACATACCCCATGCTCCCAGTTTTCTCAAGTTAATCCATAAATGCCTTTATTTCTTTAAGTTAAAACATCAAATAGATGCTTGTTTTAGTTTTGTTTGCCAATTTGCCTGGAAATTTCCCAAGTCCCCAAAAGCAGCAACAACAGATTGGAACAGCATGACAAGAGAATTTCAATGAAGGCAAGTTAATAGTGCCAAGCTACAGAAAAATCAAGGAGAATGATCCCTGAAAAAAGGCCATTGAATTGTGCAAAGGGTTATTATTAAACTTTATGAGTGGAGTTTCAGTAGTTCATAGGTATAGCAACCAAATATAAGAGATTAATGAGTGAATGGAAAGCATATGGATACTTTGGGTGTAACACACCAATTCCAGAAATTTGAGATTTAAAGGAAGCACAGATAGAGGATGAAAGCTAAAGGGGTAATCAAATGATTAATTTTTTTTTTCTAGATAGGGAGACCTGTATATATTTGTTGGTAGAGAGAAAAAAAAAACAGTGGAAAAAAGATTAAAGATGCAAAAGAGAGAAAGAATGGATGTTTAATATAATATGCCTATGCATTCTGAGGCAGATGAAAACTTACTGAACCAGAGGCTGTCTTGTGATAGGATGTCATATCAAAATGGAAAAAAAAAAACCCGTGTCAGATCTCGTGGGATTTCAGGTACTTGGCAGTATGGCTCTCAATTCATCAAAGTCTCTTCATTAGGCTAGAGTAGCAAGCTGTCTTATTTGTTGAAAAAAAAAAAAAAAACGAGAGCTTTGTGTCTCATTTTTCCTTTTTATCTTTGTAATTCTTTTCTTTACATTTGGTGCCAGTTTTGCCTTTATTATCATAAACTAAACAGTTCCTTATAGTAAATTATCAAAACCAACACTCCCAGGCCAGTGTTCTAGAGACAAAACAAAATGAATAGTACCCCCATACTAATTTACTATAAGGATTTATAAAGGTATAAATTATGTGTGTGTGTACATATATATGTGGAAATTATGGGAATATAGAATAGCTACATGATCTAGTTTGCTTAAGATCACTAGAGTTCTTTAAGCAAAGGCTGGATGACTTCTTGTTGGGAATATTGTATAGAAATGGGTTCTTTTTTAGATTAGATGGCCTTTGAGGCACTTTCCAACTCAGTGATTCTGAAGTAACAGGATCTTACAGTCAGTTTTGTCTAGCTTGAGATATATCTTACTTTAAAGAAAGATCTTTCATTTTTCTTTTTTGGTCTGTCTAGCCATCGAAGTCCAGCCTATTCTGTGTATTCTTTTTTCTGGAAATCTGTATTATCTTTTTAGTTTAATGTTTCTGCTATTCTCAGGCCAATCTGAGGTAGCTTGCTGAATCTCCAAGAATATTATTACATTTCCCAGATCTTACTTCCAGCTATTGGCTAACTCTCCTGGCCCTCTAAGCAATAGGTTTTTCCTAATTCAAAATATATTCTTCTTTTTTTCTAAGTGTCCTTTGCCTTCAGTTAGAACTCAGAGACATTTAGACTTTTGTAATAGGTGATTCTTGGCTATCTGATACCAAGTAATTCTCAGCACCCAGTGGAGAACTTTTCACAGTTTCTTGCTCAGCAATTCCATTAAAGAAACATTTAAGTACTTGCTGTATGCAAGGAACTGGTCTGTGAACTGGGATTACAGAGACAAAAAACAATGATCCCTGTACTTGAGGAGCTTACAGATGCAGCATGTACAGAGATAAGTAAAATACAAAGTAATTTGAATGGGGAGAAACTGCTGACAAATGGGAGGATCAGGAAAGGCTTTGTGTAGGAAGTGCCACTTGAGCTGTTCTTTTTTTTTTTTTAAAGCAATTGGGGTTAAGTAACTTGCTCAAGGTTACATGGCTAGTCATTATTTATGTGTGGGTGCTCATTTTCTGAGGCTGGATCTGATCTCGGGTCATCCCAACTCCCGGTGCTCTTACTCACTGCGCCACCTAGCCACCCCTTTAGGGCAATTGGGGTTAAGTAACTTGCCCAAGGTTACACGGCTAGGTTTTTGTTTGTATGGATTAAGTGTCGGAGGCTGGCTCTGAACTCAGGTCCTTCTGACTCCAGGGCCGGCGTTCTATTCACTGCGCCACCTAGCCGCCCCCTTGAGCTGTTCTTTGAAGAAAAATAGTGGTTCTCTGAAGGGGATGTGAGGAGAGAGAAGGCATTCTAGACGTAAGGGACATCTCTGCAAGGATAAGAGCAGCCTGGTACAGGGAGAAAGAACACTGATTATGAAGTCAGAGGATCTGTGTTTACATCCTGCCTAAGGTACTGCCTTTGTGATCTTGGACAAGTCCCTGAACCGTCCTGATTTTCTCATCTATAAAATGAGGGAGTTAGACTAAGATGGCCCCTGAGATCCCTTCCAGCTTTAGATCTGTGATCCTATGAATATTATATGTGACTATCATCTACCAGGCCCATTTAACTAGCTTAAGGACTGTCTGAATCGGAATAATACAAAATAAGATTAGAGATGTAGGTGGGAATAAGGTTGTCAGCAGTGAATTTTTTTTTTAATTAAGCCACATATTGAATTTTATTTATTTGCTAAAACAGTTTGTGGGGAATAGAGGATGTATATATTTCTGGTTTTTTTAAGGTGTTATTGCAGGAATTTTGAAGCTGACCTTTTGCTTTTATAAGCCAAAGGAACTTTTGAAATCCAATAAGCAACTTAGTACCTAAATCGTTGTTTAGATAAAGTTTTATCTTATTATACCATGTTATTAAAATGGTAGGTTTTGATTTTTCTTTCTTTTTTTTAGGCCTAGAAAAAAAAACTCAAGTATTACAGCCAGAGGAGAAAAAGACAGTAGCATATCATGAAGCAGGGCACGCAGTTGCAGGCTGGTTTCTGGAACATGCTGATCCACTTTTAAAGGTAAAGTAATTTTCATAAACATTACAGATGCCAGTAAATTATGAAATGTCTTTAAAGGTAAGTTCCATACATAATAGAGTATAAAAATATGAGATTGGTTTTTTCTAAAGAGATTATAGTATTAAAAGAAAAATAAAGAAAAGAAAGCCAAGTTTGGAAAATAGTTTTTTGGAAATCGTGGATTTAGGGGAAACAGAGAAAATTTAATGGAACAATATGACAGGCACATCTTTATGCTCTTTTGTTTTGTTTTGTTTTTCAAATTATTAATTGATTTAATTTTTGTTCTCAACATTCACTTCCATAAGTTTTACATTTTCTTTCCTTCCCACAGACAGCATGAAATCCAATATGGTTCTACACATATATTCTGATTAAACACACTTTCACATTAGTCATATTGCATATCAAAAAATAAAACAAAACAAAAAAGAAAATAGTTTGCTTCGTTCTGCATTCAGACTCCATAGTTCTTTCTCTGCATGTGGATGGCATTTTCCATCATGAGTCCTTTGGAATTATTTTAGGGCCTTGCCTTGCTGAGAAGGGCTAAGTCTATCAAAATCAGTCATCTCACACTGTAGCTGTTTTTGTGAACAGTGTTGTTCTTGTTCTGCTCACTTCACTCAGCATCAGTTCATAGACAGTAGTATTTCATTACATTCGTATACCACAACTTATTCAGTCAGTCCCCAAATGATGGTCATCTCCTCGATTTGCAGTTCTTGGTGACCACAAAAAGAGCTGCTATAAATATTTTTTTACCCATGGGTCCTTTTCCCATTTTTATGATCTCTTTGGTATACAGCCTTAGAAGTGGTATTGCTGGTTGGTTAAAGTATATACATATTTTTATTGCCCTTTGGGCATAGTTCCAAATTGCTTTCCAGAATGATTGGATCAGCTCACAGTCCCACCAACAATGAATCAGTGTTCCAACTTTCTCATATCCTCTCTAATGTTTATCATTTTCCTTTTTTGTCATGTTAAGCCAGTCTGATAGGTGTGATGTGGTACCTCAGAGTTGTTTTGATTTGCATCTCTCTAATCAGTAGTGATTTAGAGCATTTTTTCCTATGACTATAGATAGCTTTAATTTCTTCCTCTGTAAACTGCTGGTTCATATCCTTTGACCATTTATCAACTGGGGAATGACTTGTATTCTTGCAAATTTGACTCAATTCTTTATATATTTTAGAAATGAGGCCTTTATCAGAGATATTAGGTGTAAAATTTTTTTCCCAGTTTTCTGCTTCCCTCCTAATCTTGGTTGCATCAGCTCTGTTTGTACAACAATTTTTAGCTTAATGTAATTTGTATTTCATAATGTTCTTTATCATTTGTTTGGTTATAAATTCCTTCATTCTCCATAAATCTGACAGATAAACTTCTCCTTGCTCCCCTAATTTGTGTATAGTATCAGCCTTTATACCCAAATTATGTACCCATTTGGATTTTATTTTGATATGTGGTATCAGACATTGGTCTATGCCCAGTTTCTGCCATGCTATTTTCCAGTTTTCCCAGCAGTTTTTGTCAAATAGTGAGTTCTTATCCCAGAAGCTGGGGTCTTTGGGTTTATCAAACTGTAGATTGCTCTAATCATTGACTACAATGATCTCTTCTGCTGATCTATCCCCTCTATTTCTTAGCCAATTCCAAGTAGTTTTGATGATTGCTGCTTTATGATACAATTTAAGATCTGATATCACTAGGCCACCTTCCCTAGCATTTCTTTTCATAAATTCCCTTGATATTCTAGACTTTTTGTTCTTCCAGATGAATTTTGATACTATTTTTTTCCTACCTCTATAAAATAATTTTTGATAGTTTGATTGGTATGGCATTGAATAAGTAAATTAATTTAGTTAGAATTGTCATTTTTATTATATTATCTCAGCCTGCTCACGAGCAACTAATGTCTTTTAGTTATTTGTAAGAAAAGTGTTTTGTAATTGTGTTCATATAGTTCCTGGGTTTGTTTTGGCAGGTAGACTCCCAAATATTTTATAATGTCTATAGTAACTTTAAATGGATTTCTCTTTCTGTCTCTTCTTGTTGGGCTTTTTAGTAATCTTTATGTTCTTTTGGAGGGATCCTAATCTGCTTTTGAGGTTGTTAGGAATATCATATCCATATCCTTCTATTGATTGAGGTATCAGGAGGACAAATTACTAGAAAGCTCGTGAGTGATTCTGTGGGAATATGCATAGAATTCTCAAGACTCTACAGTGCAATGGAGAACATTCCTCATTTGCTGAGTACAGTACTGACTGAATCCCAGAGTCTCTTGAGGGTTTTATGAATTGGAAGATTGCTTTGACTTCTGGGGCTGTGCGGTAGCTGAATTTTTCTAGCCAAGGGCCCTTCATTTGAAAAACTAACATTCTGCTTTGGAAATACAGTATGTACAGATGTAAGTAAATAAGTGGTAGATACACAATAAGGTCAAGAGGGAGAGACAGCTAACAAATAGAATCAGGAAAGGCTTTGTAAAAGGAAGTGCCACCTGAGCTGTGCTTTGAAGAGAGTGTGGGGAGAGAGCACATTCCAGAGACTGTTTATGCCAAAGCATTTCAAGCTAGGCTCAGGAAAATGTAGTTTAGAAAATTTAGGTACTACCTAGCCTGGGGGTGGGCAGTTTTTAAAAATATATTTCTAATTATGCTACATTGGTGTATTATTTCCTAATTTTTATATCCTATTTTCCCTTGAAAATAAAGACTACATTATTGTGCTTTAGAGAATATAGTAGCTGAAGAAGGAGAAAAGGGAAATAATTTGTAGAACTGAGCACTAAGAAATTATGTTAATGTTGGAAGTAAGAGAAGAAAAAATGATCAAAGGTCAGGAGTACTATAAAATAGAAACCAAGGGAAACATTAAAATGTGGAGGAAAAAATTGAGGGAGGATGGGGGTATGTTGATTTGTAACCAAAAGGAAATATAATGCATTTAGGGAAGGTTAAGAGAGTAATGATGTTCCCCAACCTTTTACGCTACATGTTTGTTTTCCCCCTACAGTTATGGAGATTTTTTTTTAATTTATTAATTTACTTTTAGTTTACAACATTCAGTTCCACAATCCCTTGAGTTCCAAATTTTCTCCCCAGCTCTCTCCTTTTCCCTTCCCTCTCCTTCCCCCTTTCCTCATGGCGGCATGCAATCAGATATAGTTTCTACAAATACCTTCACATTAAACATTAGTCAAGTTGTAAAGAAGGGTTATAACAATGGAGTGAACAGTGAGAAAGAAGGGACAAAACAAAACACAAGAGAGAGAGCAAGTAGTTTGCTTCAATCTGCATTCAGACTCTGTAGTTCTTTCTCTAGATATACCTTTCCATCATGAGTCTTTTGTAGTAGTCTTCTAACCTTGTATTGCTTAGAGAAGCCCAGTCTATCAAAGCTGGTAGTCACACATACGTTATATCTGTAATTATGTACAAAGTTCTCCTGGTTCTGCTCCCCTCACTCAGCATCAGTTTATCTAAATCTCTCCAGGTTATTATGAAGTTCTGTCTGCTCCTCATTTCTTATAGCACAATAGTATTCTATTACATTCATATACCACAACTCATTTAGCCATTCTGCAATTGATGGACATCCCCCTTGATTTGCAGTTCTTTGCTACCACAAAAAGAGCTGCTATGAATATCTTTGTACTTATGGTCCTCCTCCCACTCGTATGATCTCTTTGGGATACAGCCCTAGAAGTGGTATTGTGCTGGGTCAAAGGGCAGGCACATATTATAACCCCATAGTTCCAGATTGCTCTGTGGAATGGTTGGATCAGTTCACAACTAGTTGTGGAGATTTGTATGTGTGGAAATCAGAAATAACAGGTTGTTGGTTTTTTTTAAGAGAAGGGAATAATATTTACTCACATTTGTATAGTGCTTTACCATTTTAAAGGCATGTTCACATAAGTTCTCATTTAATTCTCACAACAAACTTTTGAGGTAGGTAGGACTTCCCACCTACCTGCTCTGGGAGCTTTCCCATATAATGAATAATATATATATATATTTTTTGCTTTTTGGAGGGCAATTGGGGTTAAGTAACTTGCCCAAGGTTACAGGGCTAGGTTTTTGTTTGTGTGTGTTAAGTGGCTGAGGCCGGAACCGAACTCAGGTCCTTCTGGCTCCGGGGCCGGCACTCTACTCACTGCGCCACCTAGCCGCTCCATGAATAATATTTTTAAGACAAAAAGAAAATAAGAGAAAAAATAGGCCTAACTTATCAATTATCAGAAAAACCAACCACCTCCTGCTTGTACAGTCTTCTTACATCTTACTCCTTGCTATGTACTTTTTAAAAAAATTTTTAAACAAATGCTTTATTAACTTCTGTTTTACATCATTCATTTCCACCAGATTTTGAGTTATAATCATTTTCCCCCCATTATTCCCCTACCCAACTTCCCAGAATAGCAGTCCCACAAGATATCGCTTCCTCCAATCTGCTCTCTCCCATACCTTCTCCCATACCCCCATCGACTTTTCCATTAGAGGAAGGTGAATCTTTGTGTCCCAGTGCCTGCACATCTTATCTCCCAATTATAAGCAAAAGAGTATTAATAATAGTATTTATATATATTTAAAACATTTAATGTTAAGACTCAACTTTCAGATCCATTTCCTTCTTCCCTTGTCACCCATTCCCTCTGGGGAGATAAGTAATTCAGTATATGTTGTACATGTCTAGCTATGCAAAACATTATCATAGTAGATATATTGTACAAGGGTGCTTATAATTCCCTCCCACTCATCCCACCCCCACCTGGTCCATTCCCTACATGATCCTGTCCCTCTTCTATAGTGTGTACTTCCAACCTCCCCTCACCCCAAGGATGCCCTCCCATCCATCATCCCTCCTCTCATCCCCCTTCCCCCTATCCTGCTGCAGGTTGAGATATCCCATTTAGTATGTATGTTATTCTCTCCCTGAACCAAATTCAATGTGAATATGGTTTTGCCTTTTTAGCCTTCCTATTCTCCCCCTCCCTTGCAACCACTTCCCCTTGCTTCTTCTACATGGGATAGTTTACCCTACCCTGTCTCTCCCCATCTCCTCTTGCCACTTTCCTCTCTCACCTCATAATTTCATCCCTTGAGTATTCTCCCTTACCAACAAATTCAACCTATGCCCTCTATCCATATATAACTGTAACCATATACACACACATTCACATATGTATTCATATGACCACACACCCTTCTTCCATTATTTTCATAGTGAGAAAGATATCATCAGTCACAGTTATTACTTTTCCATATAGGGAATGTAAATAGTTCAACTTTGATAAGTTCCTTTTGATTTCTTTTCCCTGATTACCTTCTCAGGCATCTCTTCCTTCTTGTGTCTGGATGTCAAATTTTCTATTCAATTCTGGTTTTTTCCTCAAGAATGCTTGAAAGTCCTCTATTCCACTAAATGACCATATTTTTCCCTGAAACAAAATACTCAGTTTTGCTGGGTAGGTGACCCTTGGGTTCATTCCCAGTTCTTTTGCCCTCTGGAATATCATGTTCCATGCCCTTCGATCCCTCAGTGTAGAAGCTGCCAGGTCCTGGGCTATTCTGATTGTGTTTCCACAATATTGAAATTGTTTCTTCTGGCTGCTTGTAGTATTTTCTCCTTGATCTGGGGATTCTGGAACCTGGCTATAATATTCCTGGGAGTTTTCTTTTTGGGATCTTTTTCAGGAGGAGATCAGTGGTTTCTTTCAACCTCTATTTTGCCCTCTGGATCTAAAACGTCAGGGCAGTTTTCCTTGAGAATTTCTTGAAGGGTGATTTCTAGGTTCTTTCTTTGATCATGGCTTTCAGGTAGTCCAATAATTTTTAAATTGTCTCTCCTGGATCTATTTGTCAGGTCAGTGGTTATTTCCATGAGATATTTCACATCGCCTTCTAATCTTTCATTTGTTTGGATCTGCTTAACAGCATCTTGATTTCTCATAAAGTCATTAGCTTCCATTTGCTCCAGTCTAACTCTGAAGGAATGAATCTCCTCGGTGAACTTCTGAGATTCTTTTTCCATCTGGCAAATTCGACTTTTTAAGGCATTCTTCTCCTCATTGCCCTTTTGGGCCTCCTTTGCCATTTGAGTTAGTCTATTTTTTAAGGTGTTGTTTTCCTCAGTCAGGCTGTTGAGCCTCATTTCATACTTTTCTTGCATCCTTCTCATTTCTCTTTCCAATTTTTCCTCCACTTCTCTTATTTGATTTTTAAAGTCCTTTTTAAGGTCCTCTATGGCCTGCAACCCGCTCATGTTTTCCCCTGGGGCTTTTGGAACAGGACTTCTGACCTCACAGTCCTTTTCCGGCTCTATGCCCCCAAAATAGGAGTCTAGGGTTGCATTTTTCTGTTTCCTTTGCCTTGGCATGTTGCCACTTAATTGCTTGACTTTGGGGCTTGTTGCCACACTATGGCTTTAAGGCCAGATGGAGGAATTTTCGTCCCGAACGTGTGGGGGTCAACTTCCGTTTCTGGCAAGCTGTAAACCCACCCACGACTTCCACCCTAGATCACAATCCAGATCCAGGGAGGTTAAAGCAAGAGCGATTACCCCCCCCCAAGACTGATCGCTGGATCTTCCTACAATTTGCAGGCCGGGATCTGGAGCTGCCTCTGAAAACTACAAAATGGTGTTTGTCCTCAGAGGCTTCTAGCCCCCAGGGGAGGGAGCCGATGCATTCCCCAAATAGTCCCAAAGTCCATAGGACACTAACCTCTTACTTTGTCCTAGGCATGTCTATATTGATAATTCTGGAGTCACCACAGCTCCTGGTGTTCTGGGATTCCTCCAGCCGGCTGCTGGCCCTGCCGCCCTGGGGCTAAAACCTCGGCTCACGGGGACCTCGGCTCCCGCACACTGCCAGGTCTCAGACCGCTGCGCTGGTCCTTCCTGCAGGGCTGCTGGGCTGTCCTAGCTTCTCTGTGTCGTTCTGTGGGTGCTGGGGCTCCAGAAGTTGTTCAGAGTCCCCTTTTACATAGTTTGGGGGGAATCTGGGGGCAGAGTGGCTTAGACGAGCTGTTTCTACTCTGCCATCTTGGTTCCGCCCCCCCTGCTATGTACTTTTTGATGAAATGACACTAGTCTCCTGGCGGTTCCATGAGCAACACACTCCATCTCTCCGCTCCAGTAATTTTCTCTAGTTGTCCTCCATGCCCTGGAATGCTCTTTTTCCTTCACTTCAACTACTGACTTCGATGGTTTCCCTTAAGCCCCAGCTAATATCCCACTTTCTGCACAAAACTTTTTCCCAACTCTTAATTCCAGTGCCTCCCTTCTGTTAATTATTTCCTATTTATCCTATTTATAGTTTGTTCTCATATTTGTTTGCATGTTGTCCTCCAATTAGATTATAGGTTCCTGGAGGGCAAGAACTGTCTTTTTCATTTTTTGTATCTCTAGGGCTTAGCCTGTTACTTGGAACCTTTTTGTTATTGTTCAGTCATGTCAGTCATGTCCAACTTTTCATGACCCCATTTAAGGTTCTCTTGGCACAGATATTAGAGTGGTTTGCCATTTCCTTCTCCAGCTCATTTTACAGATGAGGAAACTGAGGCAACTAGGGTTAAGTGACTGGTCCAGGGTCACCCAGCTATTAAGTGTCTGAAGCCAGATTTGAACTCAGGTCTGCCACTCTATCCATTGCACCATCTAGTTGACCATCTGTCTAGCACCTAGTAGGTGTTTAATAAATGTTTATTGATTGATTGAAAAGTCTGAAAATATATACAACCTCTTACCTTTGCAAAGGAGTGGGGGGGAAAGGGAAACGTCTTCTCATGTCTTCTTTCAAACTATACTTGTTCAGAATCATTTTTTTTAAATACTATTTTCCCCCCAATTACATGTAAATATAATCTTTTTGTCTTTTGACATTCGTTTTTTAAAAACTTTTGAGCTCCAGATTTTCTCTTTCTCTCCCTCCTTCATCTCTCCCCTCTTTCAGATAGTAAGCAGTTTGATATAGGTAAATACATATTAAATCATATAAAACATTAGTCATATTGTGAAAGACACAGATACAAAGGGGAAAAATAATAGAGAATGAAAAATAATATACTTCTATCTGCTATTTGACTCCCATCAGTTTTTTCTCTAGAGGTGGATAGCATTTTTCATCATGAGTTCTTTGGAACTGTCTTGGATCATTATATTGCTGAGAATAGCTATGTCATTCACAGTTGATCATCACACAGTGTTGCTATCACTGTGTACAGTGTTCTCCTGTTTCTGCTCACTTTTCTTTTATCAGTTCATATTAAGTCTTTCCATGTTTTTCTGAAATCAGCCTGCTCATTATTTCTTATAGCACAGTAGTATTCCATTATATTCAGAGAATCATTCTTAAGATTTGAGTAGTCTAGTCAACCCCCTAGGAGAAGGGCAAATGGGCCACAAGGAACAAGTAAGTACATGATAATCTAAGCATATTCTAAATCTCAAATAAGAACAGATGACTTTGAATTGCTTGAGTTCAGTGTTAAGGATAAATAGGGATTTTGCTAGTCTATTCTAGTAGATGGCAGTGCTCTGGTTTCAATCCTAAGAAATCATGGATTGAATAATATTCTTTAGAAGTAAGAACTTTATTGTGGAAAAAGATGCAATACTAGGGATTTTGACCTTTGATGAAACCAAGGTGTAGAGCCTCAAAGCCATACTTGGGCAAACCTCAGCAAATACAGATTATTTCATATACATATGAAACTCTTTCAGAAGAGGCACAGTAAAATTATGACAAAAAAGTTAAACCTATAAGGCCCTTAGCTCTAAATCTATGATTTTATGATCCTTGTTATTGGTGATAGTCATCTTTTTGAGAAAAACAGTTGATGATAGTGACCAGCAGTATGTTTTAGTCCTGTTTAATGTAGTTTCAGTAACTTGATAATTAGAGAAAAAAGTAGACATTGAACATTATTGCATGTTTTGTCTTCCAGAAGTATTCTAGGAAGTAATGTGAAAAAGTTATTTACATCCCTAGGGTGTGACCTAAGAAATTTGACCTGCTTTCCACAGATGTGGAATAGTGTTGATTGTGGGATATATTAAAAATACATGAAACCTTAAACAGCCAGAACTCATTTAATTGGAATCCTCAAGTAATAGGAATTCTTCTTCCCACCTCCAATCTCAGCCCCACCCTAAAATTTTTAGGAATAAATGAGGGAAAAAAAGAAAGCAAAAGCAAGTCATATCAGGAATTTAATTCACATGATAGTGAATAAATATGTATTCAACATAACCTCCTATTTTTTCATCTATATTTATGGTACTATTTGGTTGGATAACTATGATCCAAAAGCACTTCAAGATTCTGAATCATCCAAGAAGGATTGAATTTTCTTCAAGCATACCATACTCACAAAGTCAAGAAACCACAAATATATTTTACAAAGATTTTAAAAATTAAATTCATTTTTTCAATGAACAAAAATCTATTTTCTTTCCCTTTCATCTTACTCCATATCCCATTGGAAAAGAAAGAAAAACAAATATCTTGTAACAAATATGCATTCTCAGTCAAAGAAATTCCCTCATTTGCCATGTCTAAAAAAAAGTTTATCTCTTTTTATACCCTGAATCTACCACCCCTCTGTCAGGATGTAGTTAGCATGTTTTCAGTTTGGATTATTGGGAATTGTGGTTGGTCATTATGTTTATCAGACTTATTATCTTTCAGAATTGTTTGTCTTTACACACTCTGTGTAATGGTGTTCATACATGTTTAACCAGGTTTCTCTGAAACCATCCCCTTCATCATTTCTTACAGCACAGTAGTATTCTGTTACCTTCACATACCATAATTTGTTCACTGTTTTCCTAATTTATGGGCATCCCCTTGGTTTCCATTTTTTTTTTCTAGTGCAAAAAGAGTTACTATAAATATTTTTGTACATGTAGATTCTTTTTCTTTTTCTTTAATCCCTTTGTGGTATAGGCTTAATAATGGTGTCAGAAGGTAGGTACGTTTTAGTAGATTTGGGGGTTGTAGTTCTAAGTTACTTTCAAAAATGGCTATACTAATTCACAGTTTTACCAGCACTACATTAATGTGGCTGTTTTGCCACAATTCCTCAAATATTTGTTGTTTTCCCTTTTTGTTAACTTTGTCAATGTGATGTGTGTGAGTTGGAATCTTAGAAATGCTTTAATTTGCATTTCCCTCTGTAAAGATTTTTAAAAGCAAAACAGGGCTTTCTTGTAAATACTGGTAAAATTTAGTTAACCTGAGCACACTATTATCAAATCATTTCAGTTAATTAAGATTTTAGCACATAATAGTGTCACAGATTTTAAGAATAATCCTAAGCTTCCTATAATGTTCATTATTTATACAGGCAAATTCCTTACGTAGGAATTGAGAACAAAATCCAGATAGACTAGAGGGATTGATTCTAGGGTACATAAATTAAGTGGAAAGAGAAGGGAAAACTTGTTTCATTTCTGTGTGTTTCCAGAACAGTATATCAGTCACAGTAGTATGTGACCTTAGCTATAAGAGAGTGTGCTGTTAGGAAGAAAAGGTAGCCTTTCAGCCTTAAGTTGTAGGAGCATGTGTGAACTTTCTCTTCCCTCCCCAACCCTTCGTTCATGCCCAGGTGGCATACAGCATTGGTATCCTTGTAATGTTAAGAGATCTGGAGGAATATTCCTGCCCCCACCATGTTGGGGGGACCCTCTATAACAGAGCCAAATGTACAGAATGTAAAAGGTATAGCTAAGTTCTTATCTCTCCCTTGGAGAGAGTACTCAAATTAGTGAGAAGACAAGCAGTGGAAATATTGAAGTATGTGTGACATTTCCAAGTAGATTGCCATTTTTTCCCAGAAGAGTATGCAGTGATACCTATAATGTGTACATTTTCAACTTTCCTAGTTAAATAAGGTCTGCATAATTTTTGATGAGCTTTCAGGGAGGTATATGAAAGAGATCACTGAATACCCGAGTTGTGTTGAATCATTGATATATTTTACAAAGTAGAATTATGGTTCAAATTGTGTTATCAAAGAATAATATGGAATGAATCCAAAAGAAATCATGATTTCTTAAAATCTATCAGTGACTTGCAGCAACATAACTATGAAGTGTAGATGAATTTTTTGGTTCTTATTTGTTTTCATTTTTTTCATAAAGAGAAGAGACTTTGAAATCTGTTTATCTGTAGGGAAATGTTTGTTAAATTCAACATGCTGTAGAGTATTTAACATGTCTATTTCTTATTCCCAAAGGTATCCATCATCCCACGTGGAAAAGGTTTGGGTTATGCTCAGTATTTACCCAAAGAACAATATCTTTATACCAAAGAACAGCTTTTGGATAGGATGTGTATGACTTTGGGAGGACGTGTGTCAGAAGAAATCTTTTTTGGAAGAATTACAACTGGTGCTCAAGATGACTTGAGGAAAGTAACTCAGAGTGCATATGCACAAGTAGGTGTTTTTCAAGTAGGATTTCCCTCCTTAAATTGTGTATGAAATTGACATTTATGAGATGATCTTTTGGTTAGGTTTTTACCTGTGTAGTTAAACCTATGAACATTTGGGTCAAAATCTGTTTTGTAAAGGAGAAAGGTTTCATTCTGAAAACAAAACTTGCGGCCTGATAAATATAAAGAAAAAATAAGAAATCTTGTAGGTAACTTAGATTATACTTCAGACAGATTTGTCCTTTTGGTCTAATACGGTTGAGTTAAATTATTTTGGAAAATTGTATAAATTATAGCATTAACAATATTAAATTATTCATTTTGATTCCCCACTATTCATTGTAAATTGTGTTTCTTCCCATAACTAGTTTGGCTTTTCATTTGATTTTGATGCTATGTCTTTGGGTCTATATATGTTAACTTTTTGTTGTTGTTGTTGCTTTTTGGAGGGCAATTGGGGTTAAGTAACTTGCCTAAGGTCACATGGCTAGGTTTTTGTTTGTGTGTGTGTTAAGTGTCTAAGGCCAGATCCGAACTCAGGTCCTTCTGACTCCAGGGCCGGTGCTCTACTCACTGCGCCACCTAGCCTCCCCCATATATATGTTAACTCTTGATATTAATTCATTGTCTCTGATACATTTCAGCACAATATAGTTTCTCTGTTTATATCTTTTAATTGCATCTATTTTTGTTGTTGCTTTGTCTGACATCAGGATTGCTATCACTGCTTTTTTTAGTTCAAATGAAATTTAATAGATTTTGTTCTAGCCTCTTATTTTAAACATTCCCCCCTGCCTCATGAATGTTTATGTTTAAAATGTGTTTGTTTTAAATAATGCTTTCTCTTCCATTCTATTATACACTTTCTTTTTATGGGTGAGTTCATCTCATTCACATTCACATTTCTCATTTTGTATTTCTCTCCATCTTATATATTTACATATATTTTTCCTCTTTTTCTCTCTACCCCTTTTACATAAAAGAAGTATGGAACAAGAATATATTCAGCAGAAGCAGATGTAATCAGTTTCTGCTTCCCTACCTTTCTTTTCTTTCCCTCATCAAGACCCCAATTCTTTTAAACCACTCTTAAGCATCCACCCTCTGAAGTTAGAGTGTGTTTTATTTGTGATTAATTCCTCACTGAATCTGTCCTCCCTCTTGCTTCCTCCTCTTTCTTCTCTTTCCTTTTTCCCTGTTAATTAAAAATTAAACATATTACTACACTCAGCTTGGTATGCATGTATTCCACCCTCCTTCAATCAGTTCAGATGAAAGTGAGGTTCATGTTTGCCCTTCCACCCCTTCTTCCTAGTTTATAAAGCCTTTTATTTTCTGTCATTATGTGAAATAACCCCTTCTATCCTTTTCTCCCTCATTCTTCCTTAGTATATTCCTTTTCATTCCCCTTTCCTTTCTTTTAAAATAATCAAAATATAACAAAACTGCTTCCACAGCCTTTGTCTTATTTAACTCCCTCCGATCCCTGATGATATTGCAGTCTTGAGGGGACATATATATGGTCCCTCTATTAGAATGTAAAACATCTCATCCTTGTTTAGTCCCTTCTGATTGCTCACTCATATTTACCATTTATGTTTCTATTGATTCTCATATTTACATTTCAAAATTTCTGCCCAGCTCTATTCTTTTCATCAGGAATAGTTAGAAGTCCTATTGGATTAAAGGTTCATTTTTTTCCTCCAGCTATACTTCGTTTCTTGTAGGATCCTGACTCTGGTTCCTTAGTACTTGAACTTTTTCTTTCTGGTTGTTTAATATTATTTTTTTCTTAGACTTGGAAATTCTGGAATTTGTGACATTCCTGAGAATTTCCATTTTGGGTTTTCTTTCAGGAGGTTACTGGCAGATTCTATTTTCAGTTTGGCCTCTGGTTCTAGTAGATCTGAGCAGGGTTTTTTTTTTTTTTTCTGTGATTTCTTGAAATATGATGACCTGGCTCTTTTTGGGGGGGGGGGGCAGGGACGAGTTGTCATGGCTTTCACATAAGTCTGATAATTCTTAAATTATGTCTCCTTGGTCCATTTTTCCAGGTCATTTAAAAAAATAAGATATTTTACTTTATTTTCTATTTTTTTCAGTCTTTTGATTTTAGTTTAATATTTTTATTTTTTCTCATAGAATCATTAACTTCTCTTTGGTTTGTTATTTTTAAGGAGTCCTTTCTTGGATAAAGTTTTATATCTCTTGTACTACACTGTTCTTTTAGTCTTTCCTACAAATTCTTTGCAATTTTTTTTCCTTTCCACTCATTCATAAGGTAATTTTTAAATTCTTGCTTTATTTCTTCCAGGAATTCTAGTGGACCCTTGTCTACTATGCTTTTCTTTGAAGTTTTGCTTGTATATGTTTTAAAGTCATTTGCTTTTTCTGGGTTTGTATCTTGGATATCCCTAGCATCATAGTAACTATTTATTGTAGGAGTCTTTTTTTTTTTTTAATTGTTCTTACTTCTCCGGTTGGGACTTTATATTAAGACCAGGCCCAGCACATTTGCATCTGGGTAATACCTAGGCCTCTTCTGGTCCTGATTTTCCTTCTCTGGGGTCTTGCTGTTACTTTCTGCAGATTTTGAATGCTGTGTTCTTCAAGAATCTTAGGAGAGCTTCAGGGCAGGACATGACACACATTCAATGCACTCAAAATGGTCTGATCCCTTTTAATTATAATGCCTTCTTCTGTTGATTATTTCTAGCTTATCCTCTACATATCTTGTTTTTATGTAATTTTTTGCATGTTGTTTCCTCCATTAGACTGAGCTCCTTGAGAGCAAGACTGATTTTTCTTGCTTACAAAACTTTTCTTTGTATTCCCCATACTTCCCACAGTACCTGGCACATAGTGTTTAATAAATATTTATTGACTAATTGAGCTAAGGCTGTCTTCTTCCTCCTTGTTCTGAGATTTGCAAGCTTGTGACTCAGGTTTGGCCCTAAGTGACAAAACTTTTTCCCTACCTCTGGCAGGAGTTCCAGTGGATTGATACTGGCTTAAGCTATGTCAGTTAGCTGGTTCAAAACAACACAAATATGAGCTCCCTACTCTGCTTACTTAGCTGTAGGCTTCAGATCAAATCTGGGGATAGAATCAAGATTCCATTCCAGCCTCTGTTCAGGACCACATAGCTACTGCTGGCTTCTGTTCCTACTCCTTGCCTAGTACACATCCTCAGGTCTGTGATGATTCATTGCTCTGATATACAGCTGTAGGTAGGCTGTTCCTAGGCACAGGTTCCCTCCCAAATCTGTATTGGATCTGTGAACTTGCTCTGAGGTAGAAACAACCTAACTTCCAGTTGGATCCTTTTCCTACTCCCTGAACAGTGTGATTTGTGATTACTTCCTGTCCTAGTATATAGCTAGCTCATTTTGTTCCACAGGTTGGAAGTCTCTGGGTAGCATCCCATTTCATCATTTTTGCTGTTCGCAAAAGTATATGCATTGAGATGCAAGTCACTAAGATATTTATTCTTCTCTTTTAGATTGTCCAGTTTGGTATGAATGAAAAAGTGGGACAGATTTCCTTTGACCTTCCACGACAAGGAGACATGGTATTGGAGAAACCATATAGTGAAGCTACTGCGAGACTGATAGATGACGAAGTACGGATACTCATTAATGATGCTTATAAACGGACAGTGGCTCTTCTTACAGAGAAAAAAGCTGAAGTCGAGAAGGTGGGTGTTTCATGAACCAATACTTCTGAAAAGTTTCAACAAAAATTAAAGTAAAAAGCTGAATTTTTATCTTCCTTAGATTAAGAAAGGTATAACTAGGGGCGGCTAGGTGGTGCAGTGAGTAGAGCGTCGGCCCTGGAGTCAGAAGGACCTGAGTTCAGACCCAGCCTCAGACACTTAACGAACACAAACAAAAACCTAGCTGTGTGACCTTGGGCAAGTTACTTAATCCCAATTGCCCTCCAAAAAAGCAAAGGGGAAAAAAAGGTATAACTCTACTTTATACCTCTGTTATATATATATATACAAATGTGTACAGAGAGACTATTGATTCAGCTTACTAGAACATCTAATCTCTCAACATTCTACACAAATGAGTTGATTATGCCACTATGTGATTATGAGTTCCATATGGTAGAGGAAAACATCTTTAATACTTGCTCTTAGTTTCTACAAATCTTAAATCAACAGTAAGAGCTGTGATTTGAAAAAAATAACAAAGGCTGTGGTATTCTCAAAACATAGGTGTATTAAAATTACAGAGTAGGTGATTATTACAAACTTAGTTTAATTTAGTCCTTGTTGAAGGACCAGCAATCTGAACCAAACCTGCTTAAATGTTTTCACCTGTGCATTATTAAACAATCTGGAATAATTTTATACTGTGTTCCCCTGGTATATGTATTTAATAGAAATTGTTCCTGTTTCAGGTTGCTCTTCGACTATTAGAAAAAGAAGTATTAGCTAAGTCTGATATGGTTGAACTTTTGGGCCCCAGGCCCTTTGCAGAAAAATCTACTTATGAAGATTTTGTAGAGGGTACTGGAAGCTTAGATGAAGACACCTCCCTCCCAGAAGGACTTAAAGACTGGAATAAAGATCGTGAAAAGGAGAAGGAGAAAGAGGAACCACCAGATGACAAGACAATTAAACAGATCAAAGGAGGGATGCCTTTTTAATTTCATTTTGTCTTGTATATTATCAGTTTGCACAGTACTTCAACTTTGGCTTTGTCAGATCAATGAAATCCAGTGCTGACGCATTTTGTTAGGTTGGTCTTAACCTACTACTTACCCAAAGGTTGAAATGATAGCAAAGAAGAAAGCTGTGATTTGTATACATGGCAGGCACTTTATCTCTAGGCCTCAGAAGTCATTGTCAGTGGTGAAGGTATGCTTCCTGCTCACACCAAAGGAGGACTAGCAGAGGAGAAATCAATAAGTAAAGATTTCAGTAGAGTTGATTGGAAAGATTCTGGAACTGTGCCAAGCTGTAGTCTCTTGTACCTAGGAAACATGTGCTTGAACATGTCAAGTATAATTAATTTATAAAACTTTGCAGTACAGTTTTTTCCTCTCACAAACCCAGCTGCCCCTAATTCCCACTCATTATCCTTTAGTGGTTTCCCTTCCATCTGCACATGGCAGATAGACTATGAAATGAACACCTAATGAGGAGAACATTCTAATTTGATGTAGTATTTTTTAAAAATTCAGATCATTTGTTGTGTTTTAATCAAAAGGTTTTCTACAGGGAGCTGTAAGATATTAAAAATGTGAATGTATTGTGTAAATAAGTCTTCTTTGAAATAAAAAATAAACTACATACAATGTCCTTTTTTGAACACAGATTTTTTGTTGTGGTTTTTTGTTTGTTTGTTTGTTTTGTTTTTTTGCAGGGGGGAAGGCAGGGCAATTGGGGTTAAGTGACTTGCCTAAGGTCACACAGCTAGTAAGTGTTAAATGTCCTGACTCCAGGGCCGGTGCTATTCACTGCGCCACCTAGCCCTCCCCAGATTTGTTTACTTTAAGAAAATATCCTTCTAGTAAACTTAACTCTGGAGATGGATGATCTTTATTAGAGAAGGCTTTTCATATGAAATCTTGATATTAGCCTTCTGTCTCTTCTTATTACTTTTATAGTAAGTGTTGATAAAGTTTCTGGTGCCCATGGGAAATTTTTCTAGATGAAACTGATATAGTCCAGTTTATTAATGCTTCCTATGAAGAACTCATTTGTTAACTCATCAGTTAGTTTCAGCAGAACTTGGAATAGCACACTAAATCCCTTATACTATCCCTTTTTTAGAGACAAGGAGTCAAGCCTGGATCAGTTCAATCTTTAACATGACTATTAATATTTATTTGGGTCTCAGCATCAAGCCCATCATGCTAGTGTTGAAGATCATTCATAATTTTTCTAGTCCTGCAGATTTTTGACAAAATGGTCTGAACTTGTAAAATTCCTGGTGTATAAAATAGAGAAACTTCCAATTAAGTTTTCTAAGAGGCTAAGTCTTGAAGCATTTTAAAATGCTTGTAAAGAAACTCTATGTGGAACAGTTTACTATATCACCAACTAATTAATTCAACAAATTATCTCTTTTTATGTATTTTCAATTTCAACTTAGGTTTATTTTAAGCAAAATTTTAAAAAAATTTCTGTAACCTTACCTTAGTAAGCAAGATTTTAATGACATCTTTGAAAATTCATCAAAGGAAGAACAAAAGCACAGTGATTTTTTTTTTCAACCTTTTGAGATTGTGGGAAAAGACCTGTGGCAAGGTATTTAGACTTGAAGGTGATTCTGAATTAAACAAGTATGTATACTATGACTACTCTCCCAAGAAATGTTTGGAGAAGTCTTGTGGACTCCTGGTGTTCCATGTTGGCAAGTCTAGTGAACATAGCAGAAGAATAACAATCTAGTATTCTGAGTTTATTCTCAGTTCTTACATTACACAATTTCTCTGGGTCTCTTAGAGAACCTGGGTTTGAATTAATATTTTCTATTTATTGTTTGAATTGCAGTTTCCTTTGCAAAATGAGGGAGTTAAACTAGATGTTAGCTCCCTTACAGCTCTTAACAGATCAAGGGTCTGCAAACTATGGCCTGCAGGCCAAATCCAATCTGATGCCTGTTTTTGTACATTTTTAAAAAACAGTAAAACTTGATTTAAAATGTAAAAACCGACTGGTTTTAGCTCTTGGGCCAGGGGTGGGGAACATGTAGCCCTGAGGCCAAAGGTTCCCCACCCCTGTCTTGGGCTGTAATTTGCCAATCCCTAGACCAGATCTTTAAGTATCTTTCAGCTCTTAAATTCTATGATTATATTATCAATTATATTTTGAGGAAGTAATCAATTCCTGATATGTAAAGTAATATTCCTTTGTATTTGTCCTAAAACTATTGTCAAGCTTTGGTGAGACATGGAAGCTACCAAAAATATTAGTTACTATCTCCAAGATTCTCTGACTTGTTTATAAGAACAATTTCTCCCTTTCAGCTTATTTCTTCAGTGACCAGGACTAGCATTTTGCTTAACCCAGAAAAAGAGATAAGTACAACCACACATTCCTGGAGTTACCATAGTTGTCATAAGTTTGTACAGCTATTATTTCTTTTTTCTTCTCCAACTTGGCTTTGTTAAACTACGTATTTGGTACCCTTCCCTCCTCCCCCTCCTCCAAAAAACAGATGCAATAATGTTCTTCTTTTATTATTAATAGATTTTCTTAAGGTTTATATTGCATATTCAGTATGATATTATACTGCACAGCCTATTATTTTCCACAAAGGGCTGAGAAGAAAAATTCTTATTTTTCCAACTACTTTCCATGTAAGTTATCTGCCATGTTCAAAAAACTTTAAATTGAAGACAATTTATACATTTAAAGGGATTTTATTAAGCTTTCATTTATATTTTAATGTGATAGGGGAAATTTTCTTTATTCATTGATCTCTTCCTCATCATCTTCAAAAGTTTCCTCTCCATCATTGGCTGTAGCTTCTTGATACTGCTGGTATTCTGAGACTAGATCATTCATATTACTTTCCGCTTCTGTAAACTCCATTTCATCCATTCCCTCTCCTGTAAACCAGTGAAGGAAAGCCTTTCGGCGGAACATGGCAGAGAACTGCTCAGAGATGCGTTTGAAGAGCTCCTGAATTGCAGTGCTATTGCCAATAAATGTGGAGGCCATCTTAAGGCCACGAGGAGGGATGTCACATACAGCTACCTTGACATTATTAGGGATCCACTCTACAAAATAGCTACTATTCTTGTTCTGGATGGCGAGCATCTGCTCATCTACTTCCTTCATGGACATTGGGCCTCGGAAGACAGTGGCCACAGTGAGATACCGTCCGTGTCTTGGGTCACAAGCAGCCATCATGTTCTTAGCATCAAACATTTGCTGAGTGAGTTCTGGCACTGTTAGGGCTCGGTACTGCTGACTGCCTCTGGCTGTTAAAGGAGCAAAGCCTGGCATGAAGAAATGAAGGCGTGGGAAAGGAACCATGTTGACTGCCAGTTTGCGGAGATCAGCATTGAGCTGCCCTGGGAAGCGCAGTGAGGTGGTTACTCCACTCATGGTTGCAGACACCAGGTGGTTAAGGTCTCCATAGGTTGGGGTGGTAAGCTTCAAGGTACGGAAGCAGATATCATACAAAGCCTCATTGTCGATGCAGTAGGTTTCATCTGTGTTTTCAACCAGCTGGTGGACCGACAGGGTAGCATTATAAGGCTCCACCACAGTATCAGACACTTTGGGAGAAGGCATGACACTGAAGGTATTCATGATTCTATCTGGATACTCCTCTCGGATTTTGCTAATGAGCAGTGTTCCCATACCAGACCCTGTTCCTCCTCCCAGGGAGTGAGTGAGCTGAAATCCTTGCAGACAGTCACAGTGTTCACATTCTTTCCTCACTACATCAAGCACTGAGTCTACCAGCTCTGCTCCTTCAGTGTAATGTCCCTTTGCCCAATTGTTTCCTGCACCGGTTTGTCCTGCAATAAAACACAGAAGAAAAATGCATATGATTTGAAAGAGGAGTCCTAATCTTCATCTAAAAGCCTGAATACAAAAAAAAGTCATGGAATTCTTCTTTCCCTATAGCCTGAGTTGCAAAACTTAAAAGAAAAATTGAACTCGTGCTCAAGAGTTCAGGTATGTGGTATTCTGCTAGACATTTGCAATTATCAAAGAATCATATGCCATGCTACTTGCCCTCAAAGAGCTTCCTGTCTGGTCTGGGAGACAAGTTTAACAGATGAAATAAATTTGTAGTTGTTGAATTTCCTCTGAGGCATTCAAAGAGCTGGGAAAAACATCCTTCTTAAGTTTGTTTTTTGACTGATGGTGGGAATCCACTTTTTCAAACAGATGAATCTCACTTGATAGAAGACAATTATTCCTAAAAAGTTTCCTGTGAAACAAATTTCTTATACCCCAGATCTTGTTTTCCTTGTGATTTTGTTTTGAACTTGAAGAAGTATTTCATTGGAAAAAAAATTGGTTTTAATACTTAAAAGAACCATGATTCTATCAGACTGTAACCATTCTAGCTTTGGTAGATGATAGTTTCTGTCACCAAAAATTTATTTCCCTGCACTCAACCTCTATGACTAGCCTCTCTGAACATCATCCATAAGGCCACGATTGGGCCTATACTCAAAATATTCCAGCTTTTTTTTGGAGGGGGGATGGTAGGGCAATTGGGCTGAAGTGACTTGTCCAAGGTCACGTGGCTAGTTTTTGTGTTAAGTGTCTGAGGCTGGCTTTGAACTCAAGACCTCTTGACTCCAGGGCTGGTACTCTATTCACTGCACCACCTACCTGCCCCTGAGTAGTCCAGTTTTTTAAAAACCAGCTTCAGCTTGTGCTTCACTGGCTCAACCTGTGAGAACTCAAGTCATTTCCTTGCTGACATGAGGCATCAAAAAGTAGGACTTCAGTAGAGAGCTGGTCCAAAGATATAATAAATTTGCATTTAAGAATAAAGCAAATCTTTTATTTTAAAAAATCCATACATTTGAATTCATTTTTTAAAATTCAATTTGCCATCTTTTAATTTTTAATTATATATTTCAAATTAACAAGCATTTATTTTCTCTCCTACCTCTTTCTCACTGGAAAAAAAGAAGAGGGGTGCACATATAGTCATGCAGAACAAATCCCCGTATTGGCCATGTTCACAAATGGGTCTCATTCTGCATGTTTAGTCCATCTCTTCTGATGGGAAGTGAGTGGGCAGCATTCTTTCTCTGAAATCATGTTTGATCCTTGCACTGATGAAAGTCCTTCAGAATTACTTAAATTTTTCTAATAAAAGATTAATATGTAGGTAAAATGTTAATATAAAATTAACACAAAATTATTTTTAGCCTGAAGTTCTGACAGATTGCCTGAATAGAACATACTCCATTGAAAAGTCATAAAACCTCTCTTGGTCTTTTCTACAGAGGAACAAAATCCTCTGTTTTTCCTATCCTGTTACTAATTCTTGATAGAATGCTACCTGGAAATATTAGTTTGATCTGGAATCCAGGCAGAAGCAAAACCACATCAGAAATAATGTTTTAAGATGCTGTCATATATTAAAGGAAGGGGAGAAAAGCACATTTGCTGAAGGGCAGTGTGGTATGGTGGAAAAAGGACAGTCAGAAGGCTGAAGTCTAGGCTCTGACACATTAGCAATATAATAGGAAATTTCAGCTACTGGTCAGATGGAAAGGTGCTGTGATCCTTAGCAGTAAAACAAATATATTTTCTTTAAAGTCATCTATCTCCACCTATAAAACTTCACTTTCTAATGCTGATACATTGGACAGTACCAAGAACTCTGATGGCCTCAACTCTTTTCTTGGGTCTTGAGTAACTGTGGCTGCAGCATTCTCAGAAGTAGTTACCAGGACAAATCTCCAAATCTCCAGCTTTTAGGGATAATGGTTACATGACTCTATGCTTGAGTCCCTTACTTTCTTATCCTGTTTCCTCTCATGCTCTGCCAAACCCCACCACTAGATCATTCTGACCATGGTCTTTGCTTCTATTTGAATGCTACTGAATGGATCCATTACAAAGCATCAAGTCAGTAAGCATTTATTAAGCACCTATTGTGTTCCAGATATTCCTAAGCACTATAAACTTCTTATAAATAATCTCAACTGGGTCTTTACTGCAGCAAGACAATCCTTAATACTTCCTTACTTAATTCACTATCCCACTAGCTAGAGCAGGTATTTCAAAACTTTTCATTCATCCTTGAGCCTGCCATGGCACCCCTTCCCCTAACCCTCTCAGCTGAAGGCTTCTCTTCATTGAAAAAATTGTCATTCACCAAGAGCTTCCTCTTTCCCCTTCCTCATCTTATATTAGTTAGATACCTTCCCCTACTATCTCATGAAAAAGTGGTCTTTGCAACGGCAAACCTATACACATTTACCTTTAATCCCAACTCATCTCCAACATATTGTTCCTACTACCATCCCCACTTTCTAGCTAATCTTCAGTCTCTACCTATTGACTGACTGCTTCCCTGATTCCTACAAACATGTTAATATCTCTCCCATCCTTAAAAAAAAAAAAACTTAATTTTTCTGACCATCCTTTTATCTCTCTTCTCTTTTATGGCTAAATTCTTTGAGAAAGTCATCTATCCCTACTTGGTAGTGCTATTTTCTCTGCTCTCCTGGCTTCTAAACCCTCTTCAGTCTGTCTTCTAACGATCTTTTAATTGCCAATTCTAATGGCTTTTTTCAGTCCTCATCCTTGACCTCTGCAGCCTCTGACACTGTCAATCAGCACCTTTTTGATCTCCTCGTCTCTAATTTTTCAGGATACTCTTCTCTCCTGGTTCTTGGTTGTCTAACCACCCTTCAGTCTCCTTTGCTAACCATGAGTGTTCCTCAAGGCTCTGTTCGGGGCCTTTTTGTCCTGCAATCTCAATTGGTTATCTCATTAATGCCCATGGGTTCAATTATCATCTCTATGCAGATAATTTCCAAAAGTATATATCCAGCCCTAAACTCTCTCCTGAGCTCCAGTCTCACATCACCAGTAACTGCCTTTTGAAAATCTCAACCTGGATGTCCTATAGACATCTCAAACCTAACATGTCCAAAATAATCCAGTGGATACAACTCCAGACCTGGAGTCAGGAAGATCTGAGTTCATATCTGCTCTCAGTCATTCACTAGTGGTGAGACCCTGGGCAAGTCAGCTGGAGAAGGAAATGGAAAACCACCCTAGTATCTTTGCCAAGAAACCCCCAAAAGGGGCCACGAAGAGTTGGATACAACTTTTTAAATAGCAACATTCACGTATATGGAACAGGTAGATGGTGCATGGATAGGACACTGGGCCTGGAGTTGGGAAGACCTGAGTTCAAATCCAACCTCAGATACTTAACTAGCTGTGTTACTCTGGGCAATTCACTGAACCCTGTTTGCCTTACTTTTCTTATCTGCAAAATGAGCTGGAGAAGGAAACAGCAAACCACTCTAGTATCTAGTATCTGGTACACTTCTAGTCTCTAGAAAATCCCCCAACAGAGGTCAAGCAGAGTCAGACAAGACTGAAAACAATTCAACAATATAACATAAATGATGATCCCTGCAGGTCCCATGTTGCATTTTTATTGATTTTGTTGAATATACCTTAATTACATTTTACTCTGGCTTGGACCTGCCCATGTGTTTGACACCTCTGCACTACTACACAGTCCTCTTCTGTGGTTCTTTCCTCTCTCATTAGACTGTCACCTTCTTGACATCAGAGACAGCCAGATTCCCTCACAGCATCTAGTCCAGTGCTGGTCACATAATGGGTGCCTATTAATTATTTGTTGATTGAGAGCTTAAATCTTATTATTTCTGAAAAGTAGAGAATTAGGTGGCGGGGGTGTGTGGTGGGAGTTAGGGGGTGGGAACAAACATACCTCAACCACTGAGCCCCTGCTCTGGCCCTGGTAAATATACCAAAATGCATTTAAATCCCCAAAGATTTGTTTCTAGGGTTGCAGCAGATTTTCCTCTGGTATGTGCCATACTTGGTATCTGCACCTGTTGGTAGGAGCTCTAGGGATATTCAGTCTCTTATCCAACTCAGGAGTAAATTCTGTACCTCCTTCCAGTTGTTCTTGCCCCAGATTTCCTTTGGTTTGACAGGCACAATGGCCATTTGCACAGCAGCATCTGATATTTATCAAGAAAGGGACAGATCAGGCCAAAGCAGAGATAGCAACCCATGCTTTCCACTCTTCTGCTTGGGGAGCCAGGACATGCTACAATTGCTGACCATTTCAGTTGTTTCAAGTGAGCCATTTCCTTCTTCTGTTTTCCCCTGGCTGTAGGCATAGTTTAGGATGTGACCATAACCTCCGGAGGATGCAGAAATCACTGTGCTTCCTGCACAGCTGTGGAACAACATAAAAAACAGCTGTCGTTTCTTCTTCTTCTTCTTCTTCTTCTTCTTCTTCTTCTTCTTCTTCTTCTTCTTCTTCTCTTCTTCTTCTTCTTTCTCTTCTTCTTCTTTCTTCTTCTTCTTCTTTCTTCTTCTTCTTTCTTCTTCTTCTTTCTCCTCCTCCTCTTCCTCCTCATTTTTCTTTTCTTCCTCCTCCTTTTTCTCCTTTTGCTTCTCCTCCTCCTTTTCCTCTTCCTCCTTCTCTTCCTTTTCTTCCTCTTCTGTCTCTCACCTTCTCTCTCCCCCTGTCTTCCTCCTTCCTCCTCTCTCTCACCCCCTTCTTCCTTTCCTCTTTCCCTTGCTAAGGTAGCCACATACATGGCAATCAGGCTAAACAAAGCTAATCAGACCCAACAGAGGACAGGCAACATCCCTGCTCCAAGCTCTACTGAAGCCAAAAGACTCAGAAAAGCAGTTGTTTCCCCTTTTTATCACTGAATAAGGATTATGCCTTTTTGCAAGAAAGATAACATGACTTGTAGCTGCTTTTGAAAAAGAGGGTACACGTTCCACCATTAAGACAACAAAAAGGTGGTATTGAAAACAAACAGGTTACTTTAGATAAGCATAAAACAAGAATAAATCAAGTCAAAAGTTGCTCCTTCAGTGAACGGAAAGAGCAGACTCCAAACTACTGTTCCCTTTTCCTGAGTTTATACAATTTGCTATGGTTCCTAAATATTTACAGCAGGTTGATTGGTCCTGAAGCTTTCTCTGTGTGTTCTTGGAAAAAGAAAGAAGCTAGAGACTTCTGAATATTTTGCAACAGTCTCATAGCAACTGAAGTTCCTAGTTAAATATTTGGGGGTTATGAAATGAACATCACTGGTAATAATGTGTTGTGACATTGCAGTCAGTGACTCCTGACTATAGAAAATGAGACTGTAATTTACTAAGCTTCAGTCAAGCCTCAACAGATACCCTTGAGCTGTCTTTCCCTGGAAAAGGACGCACCCTCTGACTTATGTCCTGTTCACACTTCTCTGAAGGCACCACTGCTCTGTACAGGTTTTCCAGTACTAAGGTCTACCAGGTTTGAAACTGGAGAAAAAGTTACAAATGGGAGTAATGCTGAAAGTAAACCCTCCCTTTCAGCTGCTCTTTTCTTCATAATATGCATATGATACATTTGACCCACTGAGACATCTTCCCACAAGATGCCTCCATAACTATAACCTAAGTAGAAATCAGTTGGTTTGACTTGCTTGTTAGGAAAAATGGAATTTAATCAATTTTTCCCTACAAAAAGATTTCATTCCTATTTTATATAACCTTGCTGCATATGCATGCTTCCCAATTCAGGTGTAGGTTTTTACAAAACGTACTTTAACAATTAAAAAAAATCAAATCCACTCACATATTACTGGTTTGTATCCATTCTGTTGGGGGTAGTCACAGATGGTGGTGGGCCATAGTAAGGAGCTTCCACCAAACTAGTTACCTGTTCTTAGTGATCACTCAGTGGAAGTACCCCTTCCATTTGTAGTCTTAATCAGGGGTTCTTAATCTAGGGGTCCATTGATCCCTATAGATTTCAGGGGGTCTGTGAATTTATAGGGAAAAAATCAGATCTTTATTTTTCATTGACCTCAAACTGAAATTTCACATTTCTTTCAATTATGTAAAAAACATTATCTGAGAAGGGCTCCATAGATGTCACTAGATAGCCCAAGGGGTCCATGACACAAAAAAACAGTTAAAAACTCCTGTTCTAAAGGCAGCTAATATCAGTATTTCAGCTACTCTAATAGCCATTAGGTCACTGGCTTCTACTGGGAATATCTGACCCTCCAATTCCAACTTGAGTACATATGCATTGCTCATTTCTTTTCAGGTCAGTCCTCTACACTGGAGACAGTATGACAGAGTGGTGAGAGCCTTGGACTCACTGAGACATCTTCCCATAGGATGCCTCCATAACTATAGCCTAAGCAGAAATCAATTGGTTTGACTTGCTAGTCAGGAAAAATGCGATTTAATCCATTTTTTGGATTATTAATGAATCTTATAGGAAGTCTTATATTGCTGCCATAGAAAGATGACAGGATCTGTAGTCAAGGGACCTAGATTCAAATCCTAGTTCTTCTACTTCCTAGACACTTAACTGTGTGACCTTGGGAAAGTCACCAAACTTCCCTCAGCCTCAGTTTCCTCATCAGTAAAAAGACAGCACGTACCTTACAGGGTGGCTAAGAGGTCAGCTGAGATAACATGGTTATCTTGGCAAGCTTTAAAGCACCATCTAAATGCCAGTTCTTCTTATTATCATCTCTTTGACCCTAGGCTAATGATTTAATCCCTTAGGCCTCCATTTACACAACAGTAAAGTGAAGAAGTTAGATTGCATGTCCTCTAGGGGAGTTTGTAGCTCTAAATGTATGATTTTATGACCTGGGTGAGTGTGCCAGTTGGACCACTTGGTAGCTATATGATTTGGGGCAAATTATTTCACCTTGCTCTGCTTCACTGTCTCCACCAATCAATATTTATTAAGTGCCTTTTATGTGCCAGGCACTCCACTGAATACTAAGGATTCAAAAAGGTAAAAAAATAACCCCTGTTTCCTCATCTTGAAATTGAGAAAAAGAGGGGCAGCTAGGTGGTGCAGTGAATAGAGCACCAGTCCTGGAGTCAGGAGGACCTGAGTTCAAATCCGACCTCAGACACTTAACACTTACTAGCTGTGTGACCTTGGGCAAGTCCTTTAACCCCAATAGTCCTCCAAAAAGCAAAAAAAAGAGAGAGAAAAAGTATGCATTTACTGCTTACTGAATAGGGTTATTATGAGGAATAAAGGAGATTTCCCATGCAAAAAACGCTTCAGAAACTGCAGAAGAGCTAAATAAATGTAAAGTAGTCATTCTCAGAAAGGCAGCATGGTTTAGTGGGGAGAACACTGGACTTGGAGATTGTGTTTGAACCCTGCCTCTGACACTTATTAGGGATGAGACCATTGACAAGTCACCTCATAGGATTATAGATTTAGAGCCAAAGGGATCTCAACGGTCAACTAGTCCACTCCCCTCATTTTACAGATGAAGAAACAGGCCCAGAAAGGTAAAGAAGAGATCTGCCCAAGGCCACACAAACTGGAAGTGGAAGAAGCCAGGGCGGGAACCCATTTCTTCTAACAATTTGAGACTCACTTTCCTTATCTGCAAAATGAAGATAATGATACCTGTAAGTCCTTAGCTTATGTGAGATAAAGTATATAATAAGATGCTTTGCATACCTTAATATGCTACATAAAATGTCAGCCATTATTATTCTCCTGAATATTAGAGAATTAAAAGGCAGAAGCTTATATGATATAGGTGAAACCAAGAAGATGGGTACAAACAATATCCCTCCCAGAGACAGAGATCTGAGCCCTGGCTTAGTTTTTTTTTTCTCAGCAAGAAGGCTGCTGTTAACATTGTTAAGTTGATATTCAGCCATTAAATGAACTTTAGGATTACAGAATATCGTAGTAGGAAGGGACCTTAGAAATCATCTAATTTTACCATGGCACAGTGGGCACAGCTAGATGAAGTCATTTGGTCCTGGTCACACAAGTAGTACCCAAAGTAGCAAATCAGAAGATCCTTCTAACACTCCTATACCTGGTTGTGTCAGATTTGAAATTATAGTTGGACACAATAGATATCTTTTATTCTACAAAACTGGCATTTCCTCAAAATGGTGGGGTTTGTTATTATTTAAAGGAAGATAAACCCCAAACTTTACTAGCTCTCCCCAAGAGTGAACTCCCCTTGAACTCAGATCATTTCTTCTGTATATTTCCTGTGAGAACATTGTGGTCAATCCTAGACATCGATATTTCCTGAGTGGGGAGAGAAAATGAAAGGTGGACATCTTTATGAACCCTGTGGTGTCATAAAGATAGTGGGAGGTCCCCAAAGCTAGACCTACGAACTTAGAGGCAAGGTTTGCTCTTTAATCTCTCCCTCTTACAAAGAGAAGAGCTTTGGGGGTTTTGGCTGCTTTCCTAAATAACCATAGTACCAGAAGACAAACTTAGACATGAGACCCACCCGAATCACTCCTGCTTTTGGCCAACTATGCCTTCCCAGGAGTTACTGCAGTATACCTAGAGTTGGGGGAGCTGGGCACATGGCTTTCTTAGACCCATCACAGTTACTCGTTATCCAGATTTCATAAAGATCCCACTCCAAACCTGAGCCAGTATCTCTGGGGGTAGTGGAAAGAACACTGACATGGGAATCAGAAGACCTTGGTTCAAATCCTGTTTTCTATACTAATTGTGTAACCTTCAGCAAATCACTTCAGTTCTAAGTTTTGTCATTTATAAAATGATGGAGGGCAGAAAAGAAGGTCCCTGAGGTTCTGTCTAGTGCCAAGTCTGATTCTGTAGGCTGGGATACCTGCTTTCTCCTTCTAACATCACCATAGCCTTAATCATTTGGAGAGGAGAGCCATTCCAGCCCTGATACCAGTCTGTGTTCTAGCTTTTGCAAAGATAATTCTATACAAATTGGTAGTGGCACTTTGCTATCTGATCTTACATCCTTGGGGATGGAAATGGAATGGAGGGAGGCATTCTCCCCTCTTCCCATGACAGCATACCAAAATTGTCCTTTAGGCATTGTCCAATTTATTTAGTATGTACACCTAGGATTTGGGTAGAGCAGTAATATTCACTGTGGCTCATTTTAGATCCCACCATGCCCCCTCCCCCAACACTCCCATCAACTGACATTCTCTACACTCACCCCATTTCCCCAACACCAATTCAATTAAGTGAAGCTTCTGAGAATATTTGTGTGTAATTGTGGGTACACATTTATCACCTTAACTTTTATGATCTTTAATGTGAATTCTCTTCTGTAGTGGATAATATATATATTTTTAAAAATCTTCATAGTTTGTATTTTGAGCCAGTTTCTGGAATGGCTTTGGGAAAGCTACTAAAATCCATGGACCACACTGATTCAAATAATAGGATAGAACACAGGGCAGAGGAGAGATGCTCCCAATTCCATATCACTACACTTTTTTGTTTTAAGGTCCCCAAGGCACTACATTACTTCAGGGAGGTAAAGGAGATATAAGATTTTTTCCCCTCTTTGAGCCTTTATTCATGTCTGGAATGACTGCCATCCTTTTCTCTAAGTTCTTCATTTTTCAAGCACTAACTTTTCCTCTATGAAACTTTTTTTGAACACAGCAGTCTGAAAGCATCATTGCCTCCTGAACATCTCTTTCTGCTAGGACCTGATCCTACACTTCCTTACAATTGTTATTTATCTTTTCATGTGCATGTATCTCATCTCTCCTACAGGACTGCAATTCCTATAATGTCTTAAAACTTTTTATATGCTAGTGCTATACTATACTATGCTAGCTTAGGGACTGAAGCTGTCCGATAAATGCTTGTGGATTTATTGGGGGCAACTATGTAAATAGCATTTGTTGAAGGAATTTATGAATGAATAAAGGAATGAATGAATGAGAAACACTGCTTTTCCATCAGGCACATTTAAAAAGTTATTAGTAATAGTAATGGTAGCATTAATAATAATACAATTTTGTTTCCATATAAGAATGCTTTCTGTTCTGGTAGAGTTCACAGTTCATATATATCTAATACCTCGTTTTTCTCTGATCCTCATGGGTCTGAACATGAGGTAGATCATCCCCCTCCAAGCTTCCAACCCCTATTTTGCAGATAGAGAAGGAAAGACAAAAAAGCCTAAAGTGATATTGAGGATGGTCACCCAGTGACACAGTAAATTGGACAGGAACATACATACCAAAGATGAAATTGTCAGGTCTGAAGAGCTGACCAAAAGGCCCAGATCTCACACTGTCCATCGTTCCTGGTTCCAAGTCCACTAGGATGGCCCTGGGAACATACTTCTGGGCTATTAAAAAAAATAAAACCCATCCCACCAAGTTATTTTCTAAGACTCTCTTCAAGGTAGGAGCTAACTTCCCATTAAGCTTGACAACTTCCTGGGATGTACCCTGGGAGTTGGGTCTCTTTTGGAGAAGCTGCTATGAGCCTGCTATGACTTGTTTCCAAAGGGAAGTTTTCCATTTTTAGTTCCATGGAAAATAAACTGTTTTTGTGGTAGCAGCTAAATTGGTGCTCTTTTGGTTCTTTGGTCAATTTCTCTCCTCTAAAAAGTTAATTTTACCAATATTGGTTCCCAAAATAAGCTCTTTAAAATTCCATTGAAAGTCATATAGCCCTCTGCCTTCCTGCTGATTACTTTCATTTGTATGGACCCTTTTCATTCCAGTTGGACAAGAAAGAAATTGTTTCCAGCTGCCCAATGAGAGGATAGCTGCTCCTGAGGTGAAATGTGAACAGAAACTATTCTGACACACTCCCTAGTCACAAAGAGTTCAAGATGACCTAAGTCTCTAGAAAACCAGTCATAACCAGTTCTTAGAGAACTGAAATCCACCAATAATTTAAACACTTAATCTTTATCCCCTAGTATTAGCTTCCTTCCCCACAAAGACTTATCATCGTGGTCTCAGCAGCAAAATTGATAAGATTCGAATTTGACTGTCTTTGCCCTTGGAGGCACAAGCAGAAAAAAGAAATAAAAACCCAAAGGGCAGGCAGCAAGAGGGAGAAAAAGAATCCCGAAACCCAAATGACCCAAAAGGTATAGTATGCAAACTCCTTTTTAATCAACAGTTGGCAATACTTTTTCTTCTAAATGTGCAAAAGATGGTTTTTGATTGGGGAGGGATGCTTTGTCGGGGGCGGATGGGGTGTAGTCGGCGGGAGGAGGTGGGGGGGATAATAAGAGAGGGGTGGCTTAGGGAAGCAAGGAAAAAACTGGCATCCCAGACAGCTGAGCACTTACTGGTTGGAATTCATTTAAGTAACAGCGGATTTCCCGCCTCTGAATGGGAGGAGCAGCAGCAGCTCCTATTGTAACTTTCCTGAAAACATAACTGGCTTCCGGCCCTCGTCCTTCTCTGCCCGGCTAAGCAGAAAGGAGCCGTCTAGAGGGAGGGAGGGAAGGAACTGCTGGACCCTGCCCAGACAGACTAGCTAGGCTGAGCGCCAGGGAACCATGGCCTGGGGGAAAGCGCTGGCCTCTGCTGCAGGTCCGACCTCGCGGGGTGGATGGATGGTTAGCGGATGGGAGGAGACAGTCCCTGACCCCCTTTCCTGGCGCACCGCACACGGGCACAACTCACTGGATGACTCATTGTAGTAGACGTTGATTCTCTCCAGCTGCAGAGCCGAGTCACCCACGTAGCCTCCGGCTGGGTCAATCCCGTGCTCATCGCTGATCACTTCCCAAAACTTGAGGGAGGAGGAAGAGCAGAGAGGAACAAAGCGGGGGGTGGGGGCAGGGGAGAGGAGGAGAGAAAGTAAGCACTTAGATGGACTGAACCCCTTCCTGGCCTGCCTGTCCCTGCCACCCAAACATCCCTCCTCCCTCACGCCCTACCCTCTATCCGCCGAGGGTATGCAGGCAGCCGCCCCCCTCTTTTTCTCTCAGTCCCAGGGAGGGGCGAGTAGTATGTACTCCTGATCAGGCAGGAGAGCAGGGTTGGGGCGCGGGGGGAGGGGGAAAATCCGTGGGTGGGGAAGAAGTTGCGGGGTGGGGGGGACGTGGTAGAGCAGCTGCTGAATTCCTGGCGCGCCTGAGCTCTGCGTTTAGCCGCTCCCTCCCTGTTTGGGGAGGGAGTGGACTGGAAAGGACGGGACTGGATGGGCCAAACCGGGATGGGCGATGGGGGATGGGGGATGAGGGGGTAAGAGGTGGGTCAGGGTGGCCTGTGCGGAATTTGGGGTTCTTGGCTTCCTGCTGCCCCCCACTTTCACTCAGCCTCCTCCACTGCCTCGGGCTTCTTTTTAGGATTACACGCGGTCGGGCTGAATAGGGTTTTGGGTAACTTTGGATGCCCAGAGAGGAGCAGGGAGAGGACTGAGGACTGCAGGACCGGTAGCAGGATAGGACGCAAGGAGAGGAGGATCTCTGGAGAGAGAAACGGAATAGGTGAATGGAGGGGAAGAGAGGAGATGCCACTTTAGAGGGACGGCACTGCTAATTCTTCTCTTCTGGGACCCAACTCAATAAATAGCAATCCTTCAGCACCACCCAAACTTATCTTCCTACTTCTGTATGAAACCTCTAAGAAGCGCCCCCCACACCAACACCATCTTCCTCACCTCGCTCCAAACCCACTCCCACCCCTGGCGCAGCCCTGTTCTCTCACCTTGGTGCCAATTTGATTCCCGCACTGTCCGGCCTGGATATGGACGATCTCCCTCATCGCGGACGGCGGTACCGGGTTCCGCTGAGCACTGCTGTGTCCTCCGCGACCCTTGGACGTGAGGGCAAGCGGTTTGTGTAGGGGGAAGATGGTATGAGTGAAGATCCGGGGACGCTGCAGGGACTTCGGGGTCAATCACCTCGTCTTGTCTAGTTCCCCGCTGTTTGCTCTGCCTTCCCAACAGCTGCAGTGGTTCGTGTCCCCGACTAGCCCTGACTGCCCGAGCCCAAGAGGGACCAGCTCCGGACCCCGCCTCTTCCACCCCTTGCTATCTCCCACCCCTGGCCTCGCCCCTGGGGCCCGGAGGAGGTCCCGGGACCAATGGTGGCGGGCCTCAATCCTCCCGGAGACGCCCCCATTTTCCTCCTCCTTCTCCTCCCCCGTCAGCCCTGTCCTACAAACCCAAATCGAGTCTTTGGGTATCAACCACAGGGCAGGACTCAGTCTTCGCTAGCCCGCCAGGAACTAGCAGTTCAGATTGAGGCGCTTTGCTAGGACTCTAGGAATAAGAACGAAACCATCTATGTTCTTGGCTTCTATACCAACCCTCTTCCCATTTCTGATTTAGTAAACATTGCTGTAGATAGTGACGGTCTCGGTTTCCACGTCTTTAAAAAAGGATTAAGTAGTTGGGTTACAAGGAGTAGTAGATAGAGAGTTGGCCTTGGAGTCATGAAGAGCTAAATTCAAATTCAAATTCTTCATCTATGAAATTGGGATGATAATGGTATCTACCTCAGGGAGCTGTAGCTATTATTTTTGTTTTGAGATCAAATGCAATGATATATGCAAAGTGCTTTGCAAACCTTAACGCGCTATATAAATGTTGGTTAGATGACCTCGAAGGTTCATTCCTTCTCCAAAAATCCCTGATCCTAATTCCTAGATTTGAATCCCAGCTCATTGTTTTACTACCTGTGTTGTTACAACACTCAGGTGATGATCAGGTTGATCTGCAGCGGTAAAGGGAGTGTCTTCTTTGGGTGGTCCCTGTACCAATGAAATCACCACTTCAATGTCCCCGAAAAAAGCCAGGTGATCAGAATTGATCGTAGGTGAGTAGATTTTGAGCTAGAAGGCATCTTAAAAGTCATGTCGTCTTACCCCCCTCGTTTTTTCAGAGGAGGGAAAGCAGACCCAGAGAAGTGACCTGTCCAAGGGGCAGAAGAGATCTGGGATTAGACAAAGATATATATTCAAATGCTACCCTGTAGAAGAGGCCCAGAATAATCTTCCAAGTAGCTGGTGCCTTCCTCTGCACCCCTAAAATTACTTTGCATTTTGCTTTTGCTTTCCCCTCCCCCCACTGTGATTTCATAAGTTTAGGGAGTTCCACGTGAGAAGCAACTACTACCAAAGTAGATAGCACCTGCTCTGTATTTTATATTCTTGATAGTGCTTGGGGCATTAAGAGGATAAGTGATGTGTCCAAGACCTTGCAGCCAGGATGTTTCAGAGATAGGATTTCAACCTGGTCTTCTTTACTCTGAGGGAAGCTTCATCATGCTTTATCAAGCATGGAAAGAGAAGAGAAGGGAGTGGGAAGGGAAGAAAGGGAAGAGAGGATGGAAAGAAGGGGAAGAGGGGAAGGGAAGAAGGGAGGAAGGGGAAGAGAGAAGGGCCAGGATCTGGTCCATCTCTTCCATCAAAGACTGTTGACTTTGTTTAGTCCTCCTTAAGACAGTTACTTTATCATTGAAATTGCAAGTGTAGGAATTTAAGAAAGGCATGATGCTCTCTCAGAATTGTTTAATAAAAAGACCTTGGGTCATAAGTTGAGAAATTTGGATTCTGGCTCTGAAGTGACTTGAGCAGATAAGCTCCCTAATTGCTTTCTGCTTTGATTTTTTTTTTTCAATTTTAAAATGCCACTAGAGGATAATAAATACTTTATCAAGAAAAGCATGTGTAGTTTGTACTACAGTATTGATTTGCCTCTTCTCTATATCATGTCTCCTTCCTTCATCCTTTTCAACATCTAAAACATGTTGGAAAATAGGAATACTTTGTCCTGGGAACTCTGGGCAGAGAAATGAAGGCTCTGGAGGGCAAATATCCATGTAGAACGGACACCATCTAAGGACTGAATTTTAAATTGTGTGTCCTGGTTCTTATCTAGAGTTTTGGGGTCTGCTTCCAGCTAGGTGGTGGGCCAGTGGTAGTAGAACTTGACATTTTGGTAGGATATAGCAAGCCGTTTGTGGTCCCTGGGTCATCCCCTTGACCCTTGATAATGACAGGGAGGTGGCATGCCAGCTTCTGGCTCAACATTTTTGCTTTGTCTCTGCTATGACAGATAGAATGTTCTTTTTCCAGATTCCCTGTGAAGGAGGGAGGAGGAGATGGGACATGCCCCTTTCCTGCACCCAGGTGCCATGTCGACATGTTTGAACATTATTCTTGGAGAGGACATCGCTAGGTTTGTAGGCAACCTTGTGAGTTCAAGAGGTATAGACGTGCCTTAGCCCAGTGGGTTGGAAATGGTTAGTGGCCAGGGAAGCTTCCAAATCAAAGAAGCAGCTGCTAAAAAGAGAACTGACCCAAGTCTGATAGTTTTACCAAGAGACATGTACTGGGAGATTTTTGGCCAGTCTAGACCAAGGTGAAATGTCAGATGCCTACTTAGAAGTCCTATTCATCTCCCAGCAAAATGTAACAAAGCTATATTGTCACTGAATCTTCTTTTATGATATTCTGTTATTGTGAGTTCAGTCTTTTTTGTTGAACATTTCTTCTGTGTGTAGGAATAAAATACCCATGCTCTCTCTGTTTCTTATTGTACCCTTTTTAACTTCTCCTTTTTGGGAGACCCTAGATATGAATTATAACTAAAGCTATAAGTAAATTTGTATCTAGGACACCAGGGTTGGAGTTTAATGAGCTAATGAGTATGAGAAGAAAGAGTTTATCCCTTCTCGTTAGAAGCAGGTTCCTCAAGGTACATACATAGGGACACACTTGTAATCCCTGCTGCTTGTGAGGTTAGAGCTGGTACATAGCTTGAGCTGCAGTTCTGTTTAGTGGACTAGGTTTTCATACTAAAGCGAGCATCAGTATGGTGAGTCCCCAAGAACTGAGTGGGAGGGAGGAAGAGCCTGGGGAAATCAGGTTGCCTAAGGGGGAATGAATTGGCCAAAGTCAGAAAAATAGCATGTCAAAGGTCTTATATGATCAGTAATGAGATATGGTCTGTGAACTTCCAGGCTGGGTAAGATGGAGAGGCCTACTCTCAAGGTTAATAAAAAAGAGAGAGAAAAGAATAGGTAGAAGGAAGAGGAAAAGACCTCTTAAAACTGAACCAGGTTCATACCTGGGAAGGGCATAAGGAGTAGGCACAGTCCTCTAATACCTTTGGGCCCAGCAGCAGTCCCTTAACATTAGATAAGTATTTGTGTTCAGATTGCTCTCAGGTATTTAAAAATTTGTCATAGGGAAAAAGACTGGTTTACCTGGTCTCCAACAACAAAACTAGGGCATCTAGATGGATAGAGTGCTGGGCCAGGAGTCAGGAAGACTTATTTTCCTTAGTTCAAATCTTGTCTCAGACACACACTAGCTGTGAGACCCTGGGCAAGTCATTTAACTCTATTTGCCCCAGTTTTCTTATCTGTACAATGAACAGGAATATCTTTGCCAAGAAAAACCCCAAATGGGGACATAAAGAGTCTGGCACAACTGAACAACAAACAACAAAGCAAAGCTAGGCATAAGGGGTAAAAGTTTCTGAGAGAACCATATTAAAGTAACTCTCTTGTCTCCTTTTCCATACCTGCTCAACTTACCCAGTATATGAATCCTTTACTATAGGACTTTAGGTTTATAGTTAAGGCTAAAGTTGATATCTTTTGTTCTCATAAGAGATCTTTTTTTCTCTCTTTCTTCTTCCCTCTTTCCCCCATCTTCATCCTTGGTAGCTGCTCCCTTATCCTTATCCCTATTACACCTCTGCCTGAGAATACAAGTAATGTTCCAGTATTAGGAGTGACCATGTGGTATAATGGTTAGAAACTTGATGCTGAATTCAGAAGACCTGGGTTCAGGTCCTACTTCTGATACATATGGGTTGCATATGATCCTGGGAAAGTCACTTTGCTTCTCAGTGCACTAGAAACTCATAAGACTATAAGTTGCAGAGAAATATGTTTTAGTGGAGAGAATTTCCTCACCTGGAAGTTCCTTATACCAGTAAAAATCACAAGTTCATCCCCAATTCTTATGATGAGTACCACCTGGTCAAATTGAATTAATTTGTGCCAACTATGCCTATAGGAGTAAAGTTGGGCTGAAAGGACATGAGGGCACTTCAAGATTCAAGCTAATTCAGGTGGATTTGTCCACCCATCCTCTCTCCATCCGTTCTGATTTAAAACTGGATGCCTTGGGCTTTCCATTAACCTTTTTATTTTTAGAGATGTGAAGACCTGAGGTGAGGAACAACACAAAGAAATGTGTTTTTGGAAACATGCTTCCTCTCTCCCCATGGCTTTTTTCTTCTTCAATTTTTCCAATGGGACTGGAAATAGGAAAAAAAAAACCCATGCACATACAAGATGACTACAAGAAAATCCCACTTTTTTCCCTTCAGAAGTTCTCTCCAAGCACTTACATCCTTATTTCTTTCCAAACAGTGGAAATGATGATGCATTCAGGGGAAGTTGCCCAAGAGAAATCCCTTCTATGCCATGTTTCCAGATATTTTGGAGCCTGCCTGGAACTAAGCTCAGCTCAGTCAGCCCTGTTCTTACAGCATGAAGCTGTTCGTGTCAGCCCCTCAGATGGATGATTGACTCAAAGTCAATATTGTCCTTGTCAGGTTGGCCCAGGTTTGAGCTTTTTTGCAGAGAGCCAAGGTGAAGGTGATTGTGGTGATGGGCTGCCTTACATGAATATCCCTTCCTTTGGAAACAGAAGCATTGCTATCTGCTTTACTGCTGCTCCCTAAGGACCTTGGAACCTTTCCACCTGCCTTACAATTGAAACCTTCCCTGTATGTTGTCTCCCCTTTAGAATATCAGCTCCTTGAGGGCAGGTGCTATTTTCCTTTTCTATTTGTATCCCCAGAACTAAACACATTGCTTTGCACATAGTAAGGCCTTAATAAGGCTTTTTTTTTCATGTATTCATTTATTTGAATTTCAGTTACTCCCAGGAAAATGGCATAAACATCAAATCAAAGGATGGGCTCTTGCTTTTTTCTAGAGCTGATATCTGTGTTAGAGTTTGGGTCATGGTGTCTCAAATCCAACCTTGTAGTTTCTCTTATAGTTAAATAAACTTCTATTACCTCTAGGACTAAGCCCTGTGCTTGACATTTAAATCCCCCAATTTGGCTCCAACTTTCTTGCCAGTTGAATTACATACTACTAACCTTCTCTAACTCTGTAGTCCAACCAAACTACTATTATCCCTTCCACATTGAGACTTTCCCCCTTGCAGTTTCAATATATTTCAAGTCAGCATAAGAAATTAAATGGGAATTTTGGGGGAGTTTTTGCAGAATTTGACAACACACTAAGGTCAGCTGACAACACAGAAAAATTTAGAAACTCAGAAATGCATAAATATGCATAGTACTGTATAATAGCAATATAATTTTCTTTTAATACTATAAATGTGCACAATTTCTTTTCTAACATTCAAATAAGTAAAAAGTTAAAGTTTGTGAAAAGAACATGCAAAAGCTAGCAGACAACACACAGAGGCTAATATTTTTTTTTTAAGCAATTGGGGTTAAGTAACTTGCTCAAGGTTACATGGCTAGTCATTATTTATGTGTGGGTGCTCATTTTCTGAGGCCGGATCTGATCTCGGGTCATCCCAACTCCGAGGCCAGCGCTCTTACTCACTGCGCCACCTAGCCGCCCCGAGGCTAATATTTTTACTTAACATTGACCCACATATAGCCAGCCTATGACCAAATTCTTAATGCAAACATATATATATATATATATATATATATATATATATGTTTGAGAAACTACCAAGGATGAAAACATGGGAAAGAAGGAAGAAGAGAGGGAGAAAGAGATCTCTTATGAGAACAAAACACACATATATGTGTATGGGAGGGGATGGCACAAACAAAGCATCCCATAGGGGGATTCCAAGAAGTGGAGATGAGGAGGGAGTGCATTCCAGGCACAGGGGATAGCCTGTACAAAGACATGGAGACTGGAAAAGGGCTGCTGTGTGTGTGAGGAACAGAAAAAGGCTACAGTTATCCTTTCCTATAACTGGGGTTAAGGTGTGGCACCCCCAGGATCTGGAAAATCCCTGTAAGAATTTTTGGCCCTCCCTTAGTACCAGAAAAAAAGTACCTGAACTTTTTCTTTTATGGGATGTTTACAGTACCTTATTGTAAAATTTGGGTTAAGAATTTGGTAGCCTTAGCTCTTCTGAACAATGCAACGATCCAAGACAATTCCAGAAGACTCATGATAGGACACTCTATCCACTTCCAGAGAAAACATTTTGGAGTTTGAATGCACATTGAAGTGTACTATCTTCCCTTTTTTCTTTCTTGTGATTTTCCCCTTTTGTTCTGATTCTTCATTCACATGACTAATGATATGTTTAATATGATTGTACACATATAACCTATGTCAGATTGCATGCTGTCTTGGGGAGGAAGGGAGAAAAAAATGGGAACTCAAAATCTTATAAAACTGAATGTTGAAAACTATCCTTACATGTAATTGAAAAAAATACTATTAAGTAATTTCTTCTCATTGCTCCTACTCTTTGGAATGAAGCAAAACAGGTCTAATCTCTTGTTCCCTTATCCATGTGTTTCTTAGTTTTTCAAATTCTTGGGTGGTGGGGGATGGGGTTGAGGCAAAGCAAAACGGCAAGCATTTGTTAAATGCTTACTATGGGCCACGTGTTTTGTCCCCTTGCAAAATTATGTGTATAAGCATCCTGGTTGTCCCCATGTGTCCCCATGACTGGGGACTGTATGGAACAAGACTGGCAACTGAGAAAGGAAGAACCTTTCTTTCAAGTCTATTATTAGAGGACCTGAGGAGAAATAACTTCTTACCTCTTCTTTTCTTTTAGATTTGTGGTTTGGAACTTCACCCACACTTCCTTGGACTTCCAGTGAAGGGAGCAGCAAAGATGTACCGGTGTACATGCATTCGTACACACACACACACACACACACGCACACACACACACACACACACACACACACACACACACACACACACACACAGAGACAGACTGCAGAACATGTGCTTGGTTAAGCCTGTCTGAGGCTCGAACTCTATTTCATTTCTTTAGCGAGCCCAGGTCACCAAACTGCCATTTTGAAAACGTACATTTCCAGCCTTGGCATCTACCTCATGAGTTCTAGAAGTCAGGAGTTCCCAAGGTGGTGTTGGCTGTTCAGTGAGAAGTATTCCCTGCAGTTACACTGCTTTCTGGAGGAAAAGACACACTATTGTCAGGAGGAATCATCAGGAGTAGGTAGGATACAGCCAAAAGGACTAAGAGAAACCCAACTGTGTCCTGACTTGCCAGGAGATCTGGACTTGTGAGTTGTACAGAAAGCACAGGTCCTAGTAAAGATGAACTAGCTGTTCATTTCCCACAAATGTTTCATGCTTTAAGTGATTGTTAATGTATTTTAAGCAATTATTTTGTGGAGGAGGAAATAAATGGCTGTCCTATGTCAGATATTTATTTTGTATGTTGAATATCTGTCTAGACCAGATCCTATTAAGGGGGGGAGGGAGCAAACTAAACCGGAGCTTCATTTAAGAATTTTCCCACTAACTCTGGAATAGGGGCAACAAACTGAAGAGTGTGAGAAAAGGCCTAATTCCTTTTCTTTGGGGTCAGGCTCTCCAAGGATTGACTCTGGTTAAAAAAAAAAGAGCCAGTTTTGCAAGAATACTAATAATGGCTAACTTTTATATAATGCTTACTGTGTGCCAGGCACTTTACAGTTATTATCTCATTTGCTCTTCACAACAACCCTGGGAGGTATGTACTAAAATCATCCCCATTTTACAGATGAGGAAACTGAGGTTGTGACTTGCCCAGAGTTACACAGCTGGTAAGTATCTGAGGCTGGATTTGAACTCAGATCTTCCCAAGTCCAGGCCTGTTACTCTATCCACATCTAACTGCCACTCTGACAAGGAATCACTACATTCCTATCAGGAAGAGAAGCGATTTTTCTTCCCCTGCCCTGCAGTGGCTACAAGCATCTTGCACTCTTCACCCTGTCAAGTCAACAAACATTTACTAAGCCCTTACCATGTAAGTGGAAGTGCTCTGCCCATCCAGGAGTAGATGCCTGTAGCCTATGCCTACTTATCAAAGAAGCTGTGATCAGTGGGAGTATCAGCAGGATAACCCAAGAAGAGAAAGGACAAGGGGCTCTTGCAGCAACAGAGTCAGGAGTCTCCTCAATCATATTTGTTTCCTAAGCAAATGCTTCTTTACCAGCATATTCTCTGTGTCTTCTCACTCTCCCCAGTAACCATGCGTATATTTATGGAAGAGAATGTTTTAGAGCTATTGTTATTATGATAACATCTCAAAATGCCTTTGCTTTGAGCTAATTATGTACACTCACTAACTGTGCAAGGTAAATGAACAGGTGGGGGCTTATGAGCTATTGTTTTAGGACTGCTAACTCAGAGTATCTTGAAATTGGGATAATCATTCCACCATGGAATTCAGCATGCAAATTTGAGTCGAGGTGTATTCCATAGGGGAAGCCAAGAAAAGGGAGAGTGTTAACCATAGTTGGTTGGTTACCATAGTAACCAAAGAGGTCAAAGAAGAGGAGGATGAAGACTGAGAAAATGCCAAGTAAGATTACTGATCAACATTACAATAATATCTAAGACAACTTGAATGGGTATCTGAGTCATATGATCAAAAACAACGTAGATTTCTTTTTTCAGTTTAGAGCTGGGGATAACTTTTTTTCTTTTGATGGTTACTCTTCCAGAAAGTCCTGAGATCTAATTGCAGATAGCTTCTTTTCTTTTCAAATAGACACAAAGATATTATTTTTCCTTGAGGTTGTATTTGAAGTAGTGGGGACAGGGAAGAGAGGAAAGAGCATTCTGAGGGGTTGAAGAATTCTTCATATCCTAATGAAAAGATGAGGATCCAGACTGGATATGGCCACCATGATTCTTCGGTAATATTCTTGCCATTGATGAAGACATGTGATCTCACCTTTCTCTACCATTCCACAGAAGCATCCTCAGTCTGGAAGATCACTCCACCCTTAGACTCTCACTCTAGATGTACACTCAGCCTTAGTAGCCTTTTCTTTGGATTCACTGGTTTATTTTAAATTAAGTGCTCAGGCCAGCCATGCCTTCTTTCCTCTCCAAGCTCCACTACTGAGCCTATGGACTATCTCTACCATGCTGTGGTATGCGCACCTTCTCCTCCAGCCTCCTTTTCAGTGTCATTTTATGTGCTGTCTTCCTCAATTTGAATGTAAGTTCCCACTGTTTGCTACCTTTACTCCTGCTCATGTATTGCTGGAGAAAATCATGACACTTCATTATATGTTTTTGTTACATTGTCTGAACTGAGCACTCCCTGTGACAAAGGGGCTTTTCTAAACCTTTTTATTTTATTTTTTTTTTTGCTTTTTGGGGAGGGGAAGGCAGGGCAATTGGGGTTAAGTGACTTGACCAAAGTCAGACGGCTAGTTTTGTGTTAAGTGTCTGAGTCCGGATTTGAACTCAGGACCTCCTGACTCCAGGGAGTCACTGTGGCACCTAGCTGCCCTTTTTCTAAACCTGTTCATCCCTCATTAAGCTTCACCCTATCCCTACTTTCTTCAGCTGAGAAACTTGCCTCATTTAGTTGGAAAAAAAGAAGCCGTTAAATTACAGCTTTCTTCTCCTATCCTCATTTCATATCACTCAGATGCCTTATCCCTGTGTAGCTATGTGATCCTGGACAAGTCACTTTAACCCTGTTTACCTCAGTTTCCTCATCTGTAAAATGAGTTGGAAAAGGAAATAACAAACCACACCAGCATCTTGCCAAGAAAATCTTAAATGGGGTTATGAACTGAAAAATTACTGAACAATGTAAGTCTTTTCTCCTTGCCAAGGAAAACCCCTCTACACGAGTAGGGATGTGGCTGCCTCAGATTCAGACATGTATCTTGGCAAGAAGTCTTGTGAGTAATCTTTGAAAGATCATGGAGAATGGGATTGATGCTGGAGGAAATAAGACTAAATGTTCTTATCTGCAAGAAATGTAGGGGGATGGAATCCATCAAATGCAGGCCAGTGATCTTGGTTTTTGTTCTTGGTAAATTCTGGAGTGCATTATTAGAGGGATAGTTATTTGACAAATAGATAAGGATGTAGAGGTCACAAAGAGCTAGCATGGTTTCATATGTGATAAATTAGGGCTTGTCTCAGAGGGAAGGCACTAACACTAAGAAGGACTAAGAAAGGCCTCATGCAGAAAGTAGGATTTTGGCTAAGATTCAAAAGGAGCCAGGGAAATAAGAGGCACAGCTGAGGAGGGAGAGCCTCACAGACATGGAGGATAGCCAGTGAAAGTGCTCAGAGTTGGGAGATGGACTTGCATTCAAGGAACAGAAAGGAGATTAATGTCACTCACTAGATCATGGAGTTTATGAAGGAGAGTTAGGTGTAAGATGACTAGAAAGGTAGGAAGGGGCCGGGTAATAGCTTTAAAAATGTAACAAATGATTTCGTATTTGATCCTAGAGGCAAAGGGGAACCACTGGAGTTTATTGAGTGGGAGGGATGTATGATGTAAACAGATGCGTGCTTTAAGAAGATCAGTTTGACAGCTGAGTGGAGGATCGATTGCAGTGGGGAGAGATTTGAGGCTGGGAGGCCAAACAGAAGGCTATTGCAATAATCCAAGCATGAGGTGATGTGGACCTGCACCAGAGTGGTAGCAGTGCCAGAGGAGAGAAGGGGATGTGTGTGAGAGATGTTGTGAAGGTGAAATGATAGGACTTGTGGATGGATCGGATAAAGAGTGAAAATGGAGAAAAGCCAGGTTGCAAACCTGGTTGCCTGAGATGATGGTGCTGCCCTCAATGACACGGGATTACCTAGCTATTAAGTGTCTGAGACTGGATTTGAACTCAGGTCTTACTGACTTTAGTACTACTGTGCTATCCACTATGCTATCTAACTGGCAAGGTCAATGTCTGGACAGAGTAGTCTCCTAGTGCCACAATAGATGGCCAAGGGTACATATAGCTAGTAACACTTTGTTTCAAAAAACAGGAAGTATATAAGACTTCCTTCATAAAGCCCCAGGATATGGGCCTTACAAGCCCTGGCGAGCAGAAGCAGGTTGACTAGCACAGTGACAGCTCTAATGGTGCCACAGAACACTTGGGCTTAGACAGCCAGGGATTCTGGGTTCCCTAACACTCTAGCCTGAGATGCCAGAGAGAGCCCTGAAGATTGAGCCCTTGGAACTTCAAAGAGCAAGAAGGCAGGGGTAAGGGGCACCAAACATGCTAAGATGAAGAACAGAGCAAGAACTTAGGAAACCCAAAAAGGGACAGAGACAGTGTTTAAGATGGAGGGTAAAACTAGGGAGGGAATAATCACAAGCGAAAAAGAAAAACCCTTCCTGATACTGAAGAGGGGAATTAAAGGAAGAAACAAAAAGAAATAAGATATAAAGGGTGGTTTAGTTAGCCCCTTTGACAATTCAAAGTGTTTAAATAAATTGTTATATCTACCTGTAAGAGAATATTACTGGACGATAGGAAATGACAAAAGAAAATTATTTCAGAGGATCTTGGTTAGTATTATCTGGCACAGGAAGAGATCAGCTGAAACAGGAGAACAATTTATTCAAAGACAACATTGTAAATAAAAACAACTTTCAAACACTTAAGAATTCTCATCAAAGCAATGGCCAACCATGTCTACAGAGGACCTATGATGAAGCATATTACCCGTCTCCTGACAAGAGGTACAGAAAGAGACATACATTCTTAGGTATGGCCACTGGATGGATTAATTTTGTTTGAGTATGTTTACTTGTTACAAGAGTCCCCCCTTCCTTTTCCTTTTTTTCTGTTAATGGGGGGAGGGAATAAATGGGGAAGCCGAGCTAGGAATAGTGATTTTAAAAAGTGTCATTATGACACTTCTGTAAATGTGCAGAACAAAAGCAAAAGTATATTCAGAAGGAAACAAAGACAAGCAGGGCAGTTTTGAAAGTAACTTGTAGAATTTATTATACGCTCTTTTAAAAAGTATGACGATCACAGACACAACATATGTGTGATGACCAGCTATGACAGACTGGACTCTTCTCAGCAATGCAGTGATATAAGTCAATCCCGAAAGACTCATGAAGGAGAGAAATTCGACACCCAGAGAAATAACTAGAAAGAACTGAGCTTGAATCCTGATGGAAGCAAACTAATTGATCTTTTTCTTTTCATTGTTTGGTTTTATTTCTTCTTTACCATTTTTCATCCCACCTAGTATAATATGCCTTTGTAATTGGACTAATGTCTAATATGAAAGTATTTGCAGATCCTATACTGGACTACATGCTGTTGTGGGGGTTGGGGGGAGGGAGGGAAAGGAGATTTGAAAATCAAGGAACTATGGAATTGAATCTTGTTAACTAAAACTAAACTAATAAATTAATAAAAAAAAGTTGTATGAAATGGCAATTCACAATTTCATAAAAAATTCTCTTTTTGTATTTGTATTCTGTTTACAGAATTATTCTCTTTTTGGAGTGAAGTTCAGAATAAAATTTTTTTTTTAATTTTAAGTAGATTACTCACAGCAACTAAGCAAATAGAAATGCCAATTCTTTCAGTACTCTGAGATGTAGTTCTTCTTTATCTGGTGACTTGAATTTATATTTTGGGTTTCAAAACTGTAAAACCTCTCTATACCTATACTTACCCCCCCATTTCTCTCTCTCTCTCTCTCTCTCTCTCTCTCTCTCTCTCTCTCTCTCTCTCTCTCTGTCTCAGGGAATGAAGCACCCCTCTCCTTGCTCATGCTAAGCTCTACATATGTGATCTTGATCCTTTTATTTCTCCTTAAGGTGTTGGCCTAATCAAGCATTCTTTTTTTATTTTTAATTCCTCCCTATACACTGGCTCCCTCCCCATTGCCCACAAATATGCCTACATTTCCTGATCTTAAGAGTCTTTCCTAGAGGAATATTTCAATAAAACCTGTAAATCAATATGTATTAAGCACTATGTGCCAGGCACTGTGCTAAGCACTAAGGATACAAAAAGAGGCAAAAGACCTTGCTTTCAAGGAGCTCAGAATCTAATAGAAGGAAAAAGACTTGTATGAGCTGCTGCCGAGTGAAGTGAGCAGAACAAGAACAACTTATAACCACAACATTGTAAACACAAACAACTTTGAAAGCTATAAGAACTCTGATCAATGCAATAACTAGCCATGATTTCAGAGACCAATACTTAAGCAACCTCCTCCTGATATTATCCACCTCCTGACAGAGATGTCATGGATTCAGGGTACACAATGAGACAAATCTTTTGAACATAGCCAATGTAGGAATTTCTTTTGTTTAACTATGTGTATTTATTATGAGTGTTCTTTTTCTTTTTCTTTTTTTTGTTTCAATGGGAGGGAGAGAAAAATCAATTTTTATTAATTGAATGAAGTAAAATCTAATAAAAAAAATCCTTCATTTTTACTTGCTATCTCATCCTACTTTGCTATTCCTTACACTCCTAATTTCCTAGAAAAAATAATCTCGATTAGCTGCCTATACTTCCTCATCAATTCACTCTCTTGCAATCTGGCTTTAAACCCCCCAAATATGGAAATTACTTTTTGTGATCATCATTTATTCTCTCAAAGGTTACCTATTAATCATTAAACCCAATGACTTTTTCTCAGTTCTCATTCTCCTTAACATTTTTGCAGAATTTGATGCTGTTGACTACTCATTTGTAATGGTAATGGTAATTTGAAGATCTTCCCTGCCCCTTAATAAACCTAGGGGAATTTGAAGACTTTCCCTGCTTTGAAAGTGAACTCTGCCCCCTTATAGGCTGAATGTAGTCATATGGAGCCTGTTGTGGGAGAAGTTTGCTGAAAGGTGGAGCAGAGCCCATGGAAAGCTGGGAATCAGAGCCAGAGAGACAGTGGAAGAGAGAGGATGTTCAGGGAAGGAGACAGATAAGTTTGTGGGTAAATATTGATCTTATATTGATTTATGGGAAGGCTAAAGGATGCTGTCCCTCTCTGTGTTGTTATGGCTAATTAACTTCTTTGCTGCTATGATGGAATCAGCTTACTGATTTTGGGATTTGGTTTTTTGGAGTCTGAATAAATATTTTGGTTCTGTCCTCTATATGGAGAGTCTGCTATATTTTTAATCAAGCACTATATGGGAATATTTATAGTCATGGTCAGTGCTGTAAATATTGCATTGGCATCACATCCTTCTATATGGATATTTCACTTTCCTTGGCTTCTATGTCATTAGTTTCTCCTACTTCTCTTCCTAACTGTTTACAACTCACTAGTGTACTTTCTTGGTTCAACTTCCCTAAGCATAAATGCCTTGTCCTCCAAAGTTCTATCTTAGATCCTCTTCACTTTTTCTCCAAATGTTCTCCCATTGTGATCTTAGTCATTTCTAGCACCTTTACATAGATGATTTCCAAATCTATATTTCCACACTGAATCTTTCCACTGATTTCCAATGCCATGTCTCCAGCTTTCTTCTTGACATCTCCAACTAGATGTCCTCCTAGAAACTCAAACTAAGGTATGTAAAATTGAAGTTATCTTCTGGTAAAAGTAAGCTGTAGAGGGGAGATGTTGCTTTTCATTTTTTTGTCTTTGTATTTTCAGCACTTGCCACAGTAACTTCTATATAGTAGATGCTTAATAATTGTTGAGTTGAATTCTCCACCAAATCTGCTCCTCTTTCAATCTTCACTATTTCTATTGATGGCAAAGCATCTTCTCAATGATGCAGATTCAAAATCTATTATTTTTTGTCATCCTCTCTCTTGCCACACAGATGCAATCAGTTGCTGAGTCTTGTTGATTTTACCTGCACAATATTTATTGCAGTTGTCTTCTTATTTCTACTCATATTACTACCACCCTAGTTTAGGCCCTTATTACCAACCACACGGATTATTTTCAAAGAGACTTAAATAGGTCTCCTTGCTCCCAGCCTCTCTTATCTCCAACTTATTCTTTTAAAAAATGCTTTATTGATGACATTTAAATTTTTTTATTTAACATTTTTCTTTTTTATTATTACAAACTTGGTAAAAACCAATAAATATGAACATTTCTTTATACAGTGGAGAGGAGGAAAAAAAAGAATTATATATAATGCTATGAATCTCTATTACACATAACTTAGTTTCTTTTAAGCATATATTCATTTTCTCACATTAGTTCCAACATTGTTCTGCTTGTTTGTGTCTTGTTCTGAACTTCCTCAAGTTCTCTTCTGTGTATTTAAAAAGTTTCACTGACAACTCTTCTTCTTCTATCACTTTACACACACACACACACACACACACACACACACACACACACACACACAACATACAAAGTTGTCCATTGTAATAAATAAGTACAATCAAGCAAAACAAATCACACATTGGCTTTCTGAAAACGTTTGTCTTGCTCCCCAGTAGTCTATGACCTCTCTGACAAGAGGTGGGGAAGATGATCGGTTCTCTGGAGACATAATTAGTCATTCTATTGATCAGAGCTCTTAAGTCTTTTGAAGTTATTTTCCTGGGGCAGCTAGGTGGCGAAGTTAACACTGGCCCTGGAGTCAGGAGGACTTGAGTTCAAATGTGACCTCAGATACTTAACACTTAACTAGTTGTGTGACCTTGGGCAAGTCACTTAACCCCAATTGTCCTGCCTTTCCCCCTCCAAAAAGACCAAAAAAAGAAAAAAAAGAAAAAGAAATTATTTTCCTTTCCAATGTTTTAGTCATTTTGCAAATTCTGCAAGCCAGTCACCAAGCATTTATTAAGCACTTATTAAGTATGTGCCACGCACTGTGCCTAAGTGCTGATGATATAGAGCAAGGCAATCCTCTCCCTACCCTCCATAATTAATCCTCTAAAAGAGCATACATTCTAATGCTCTCCAAAAATCTAGTGTCTGTGTCATTTGCTCTTTGGAATATTTTTATTCCTTTTCCTTAATTTCCAGGGGGAAAATTCTTTCAATTTGATTTGAAAAAATTTTCTTTTAAAAATTAATGCATTTTGGGGCGGCTAGGTGGCGCAGTGAATAGAGCGCCGGCCCTGGAATCAGAAGGACCTGAGTTCGGAGCCGGCCTCCGACACTTAATCCGCACAAACAAAAACCTAGCCGTGTAACCTTGGGCAAGTTACTTAACCCCAATTGCCCTAAAGGGGCGGCTAGGTGGCGCAGTGAGTAAGAGCGCCGGCCTCGGAGTTTGGATGACCCGAGATCAGATCCGGCCTCAGAAAATGAGCACCCACGCATAAATAATGACTAGCGATGTAACCTTGAGCAAGTTACTTAACCCCAATTGCTTAAAAAAAAAAAAATTAATGCATTTTATTGATATCTTTTATTCTTTATATCGTCAACATTCCTTCCAGAATTCTTCCCTGTTCTCCCTCTCAGAGAGTTATTCCATATAACAAAGAATTTCTTAAAAAGAGGAAATAGAATCAGAAAACCTTATTAGTATGTTGAAAAAGTTCTGAAAATAAATACACTGTTTTTAACTTGTAGACCCCCATTTCCGTAAAGGAGGTATGGACTGACCTAAGAGAATATCAAGTGGATGATGGAAAAAAGAGTTTGTCAAATCTAATGGATGTGAAGTAGAATATTTTAATGTTATTTCAATGAGTGTCTCTGTCTTTCTGTTTGTCTGTCTCTCAGTAATTTGGAGCATTTTTTAATATGGTTATTGATATATTGCTTTTCTTTTTTTAAGAACTACATTTTCATATCCTTTAACCACTTATATATCAAGGAATGACTATTGTTCATATGTATTTGAATCAATTCCTATATAACTTGGATATCTTTTATCAGAGAAATTTGCTGTAAGGTTTCTTTTTTCTCCAATTAATTGTTATTTCTTCTAATCTTAGCTGCACTGGATTTATTTGTGCAAAAAAAACTATTCAATTTTATGTAATCAAAATTGTTCCCTTTGTCTTCTCTACTTCTCTCTATCTTTTGTTCAGCCAAGAATTCTTCCTCTATTTACAATTGTAAAAAGTATCTTCTTCCCCGCTCATCAAATTTGCTTATAAATGGACATTTTGTATCTTTTAAGTCACATTTTCATTTGAAACTTATTGTGGTAGATAATGTGCCAAGCCGCTTTCCAGTTTTCCCAGCTATTTTCATTAAATGATAGGCTCTTATTCCAATAGCTGGAGTTTTAAGGTTTATTATGCAACTATGTTTGATTATCTTTGGATCTTTATATACTTAATGTGCTGCATTGATCATTAAAAAATTTTTTTTGACAATACCAGATAGATTTTATGTTTATTTCTTTGAAGTATAATTGGAGAAATGATATTACTAGGCCCCCTCCCTCTCCCCACCTTTTTCATTGTTTCCCTTGAGATACTAGATGTTTTGTCCCTTCAGATGAATTTTGTTGTTATTATTATTTCTAGCTCTGGGAAATAATCCTTAGTCTGGTATGGAACTAAATTACAAATTATTTAGGCAGGATTACCATTTATATTATGTTGGCACAGTGCAACCAAGAATAGTTAATATTGCTGCATTTATTTAAGTCTATATTTCTGTAAAGGAAGCCAAGTGAGGCACTGGATAGAATGTTAGGCTTAGAGTCAAGAAGTTATAAGTTCAAATACCCAAGTTATGATTTCATTTAATTCTTTAGTTGGATCTTTACCATTTTCTAAGAAAACAATCATATCCCCTGTGAAGTGTGATCATTTTATTTCCTCTTTGCCTATACTTCCCCTTCAATTTCTTTTTCTTATTGCAATAGCCAGCATTTTCTAGAACTATATCAAAATTACTCAAATCTTATAGAAACATCTCTAGCGCTTCTCCATTCAAGATAATGCTAAATCTTAATTTGAGATAGGTCTGTCTACCATATTAAGGAGTGATCCTTTTATTCCTATGATTTTTAATATTTTAGCATGAAGGAATATTGTTTTTTGTCAAAAGCCTTTTATACATCTATTAATATAATAGAAATTTGTATTTTGTTTGGTTATTAACACTGTCTATTATGTTATTTTCCTAATATTGAACAGGCTCTGCATTCCTAGTATAAATCCAGCCTGGTTGTAGTACAAAATCTTTTAAATATGTTATTATAGCCTCTTTGATAATGTTTTATTCAGTATTTTTGGGTCAATATTCATTAGGATCATAGGATCATAGAGCCAGAGCTGGCAGGATGTCAGAGGCCATTTAAAGATCATATTGTTCTCATAGAAGGAGCTGGGGAGAGTCCTTCTCTCCTTATTTTTTTTTTGCCAAGAATTTATGTAACATTGTAATTAATTTCTTTCTTTCTTTTTTTGAGTTAATTTTTCTTTCAGTGTTTCATAGAATTCACTTGTCAAACCATCTGATCTTGGGAATTGTTTTTTGTTGGGAGTTCCTTCATATTTGACAAATTCTCTATTTTTAGTTTTAAAATTTTGACTCATCAATTTTTAAAAATATTATTTATTTACTTTTAGTTTACAACATTCAGTTCCACAATCCCTTGAGTTCCAAATTTTCTCCTCCCCCCTCGCCCCCCTGCCATGGCAGTATGCAATCAGATATAGGTTCTACAAATATCTTCACATTAAACATTAGTCAAGTCATCAAGAAGGATTTTAACCGATGGAGTGAACAATGAGAAAGAAGGAACAAAACAAAACAGAGAGAATGAGAGAGAGAGAGAGAGAGAGAGAGAGAGAGAGAGAGAGAGAGAGAAAGCGCAAGTAGTTTGCTTCAATCTGCATTCAGACTCTAGTTCTTTCTCTGGATATAGATATCCCTTTCCATCATCAGTCTTTTGGAATTGTCTTGTAACCTTGCATTGCTGAAAGGAGCCCACTCTGTCAAAGTTAGTAGTCACACATACGACATGTCTGTAATCATGTACAAAGTTCTTGTTCTGCTCTCCTCACTCAGCATCAGTTTATATAAGTCTCTCCAGGTTATTATGAAGTCTATCTGCTCCTCATTTCTTATAGCACAGTAATATTCCATTACATTCATATACCACAACTTGTTTAACCATTCCTCAATTGATGGGCATCCCCTTGGTTTTCAGTTCTTTGCCACCACAAAAAGGGCTGCTATAAATATTTTTGTACATATGGGTCTTTTTACCACTTCTATGATCTGTTTGGGATACATCCCTAGAAATGGTATTGCTGGGTATCACTTTTTTATAGCCCTTTGGGCATAGTTCCAGATTGCTCTCCAGAATAGGTGGATCAATTCACAACTCCGCCAACAATGCATTAGTGTTCCAATTTTTCCATATCCTCTCCAGCATTTATAATTTTCTTATGTCCTTTGACCATTTATCGATTGGGGAAGACTCACCAATTCTTTAGGATTAAATTATTTAGTATTTATTTATTAAATTATTTAGTGTTCAAGTTTTAAACCTTCTTTAAAATGTTCTCTGTTGATTTAAAGCTTTATTGCATTGTGTTCAGTAAAGGATTTTTAAATATTTCTTCATTTGTTTATGATATTTTTATACACAAACTGTAGCAGTAAAAACCCTAGCATACCTAGGATGGCTGCTAGCACACGTTCTTTGACCTGCTTTTCTAAAGGAAAACAACTCAAAAAGGCTTAACATTCTTACTTTAATCAAACATATATATATATATATATATATATATATATACATATACATATATATACATATACATATATATAATTTACTTAGTTCAGGGGAAAAGTCAGCACCCTGAAAGTCAGAAATTACAGGCAGACAAAAAATACAGAGAAAATAACACAACTCAACAGACCAACAGCCAGGGTTTCTAGCTGTCTGACCATTACATACATACATACATACATACGTACATACATACATACATACATAGTTATCACAGAGAGAAGCACCAACATCTGGGTTCTCAAAGCCAGGGGTGGGGGATTGGGCTGGGGCTCAACAGCTACCCAGAGTCTCATCTAGCCAAATCACATAACTCTTCCCGTAATTGAGCCCCAAAGCAAAACCTCACCTCAGGGTATATATATAGTCTTCTCCAGGGTCAGAGGACATACACAACCTTCGTAACCCACTACCTAATTACAAAATAATAAAAGGTGTGGGCCCTCCTGAAAAACAAGCCTCCCCTAAGCAAGCTTCCCTTGTTGGGACTCCAAGTGAGGCCTATTAAGGGACAGGGAAGATCTTCAAATTCCCTTACCATTACACAAGCAAATGGTCAATTTTTCTAATTGTTTAATGTACAGATAATAAATAATACAAATTGTTTCTATTACCTATAATTGCCAGAAATATATTATATCTAATTTTTGAAAAATTCTATTCATGTCCTTAATTTCTTTCTTGTTTATCTTTTTGTTAGGTTTGTCAAGTTCTTAAAGGGGCACATTGAGGTCCCCAGCTCATAGTTTGCTATTTATTTCTCACTTTAATTCCACTCTTCCTTAAGTATGTAGATGCTATGCTATTAGATGTTTACTATCTATGCATTAAGTATTAATATTATCCCTGCTTATATCTTTTAACCATATTGACTTTTACTATGGTCTTGTCTGAAATCATAGTTGCTACTTCTGTTTTCTAAAATTCACATGAAGCATAATATATTCTCTCCTAGTTCCTCATTTAAATTATGTGTGAATATTTTTCAAGCATGTTCCTTGTAATATTGTTGGATTATGCTTTCTGTGAACCATTCTGCTACCATCTTCCATTTTGTGGGTGACATAATCCCATTCACATAACCAGTTATGATTTTAAAATTATATAGTCCCATCCATCATATACTCTTATTCTTTTCCCTTCCTTCCTCCCCCCACTCTTTGCAAAGAAGAATGAAGGGAAGAAACAGTAGCTAGCCAATACTAATAGTCTTTAATGCAAGTGATCAGTTCCTAAATATCTGCCCCTCCTTTCTTCATTAAGCCTAAATATCAATCCCAGGTTCTTACACTTCCTGTTTCTCTTTTTAATTTGACTTTTGTGACCTAATCTCTGAAACTGACATCTGTTTTGCTTATGACTATTCCTTCCCTAACTCTCTGCTCTCTCTCCAATTCCCCTTCCTGCTTTTTCCTATCTCTGTCTTTCCTAACTGGTATTTTTTCATTGTGATTGATGTTTCCTTATGTTTGTTCTTATTTTTCCCAGTATGCCTCTCTCTCAACAGTTAGGTTTAATGTCCATTTATTTGGGTTGTTTTGGCTTCTCCAGTATGTCACCTCTCCTAATCTCTACTGGCATATGGCCATCTTTTTATGCAATTCTGGACTGAATGGAGGAGTTCTGTTTTCTTTATTCTTGCCTTATCTGGGCTTCTACTGAGACATTTGCTGGGGGTGCACATAGGAAAGCTGGACTCCTCTATTCTTTCATATTGATATTTTTATCAGAAGTGTAACATTGACTGATAATAGTTAATAGTCACCATAGTGTGGTGTTGCAGTGCAAAGTCTAGGAGTGCTTATTCTTGGTCACCTGACTGCTCCTTTGAACAGGTACTAAGGAAGAGGATGCACAGAGCTCTTCCTCTATGATTGATCTTCCAGTGACTTCTCTAGGTTGGACACGGGAAGAAGTTGGGGAATGGAAGCCTTTTTATTTTTACATAACACAGTTACATGTGTTATTTTTGTTATGTAGCACAATAACTTACACTATATAACACATTTCCCCCATCCTTGCAATAAAAAACCCCAACTGTTAAGCAAAACAAAACAATAACTTTTTCACCATGAAAAAGGGAGCATATTTCATCATCACCTATCTTTTTGTATCAGATATATTCCTAAGGTCCAAAGCTAACCAAATCACTTTCCTGTTCAAAACATATTTATTAAATGAAATTTAGGTTTTTTTCCTTGGTAGTCTATATTTTAGTTTTTCAAATTACATGTAAAAACAATTTTTTACTTTGGTCTTTAAAATTTTTAAATTCAGAATTACCACTCTCTCTCCCTCCCCACCCCTCTTTCTGGAATGACAAGCAATTAGATATCAATTATACTTGTGCTGTCATGAAAAATATATTTCCACATTAGCCATGTTACAAAAGCAAACACAGGCTGCCCCCTCAAAAAAAACACCCAAGAAAAAATTTTGAAAAGTATGCTTTGATCTGTATTCAGACTCTATCAGTTCTTTCTCTGGATGTGGATAGCATTTTTCACCCTAAGTTTTGGATTATTGTATTGCTGAAAATAGCTAAGTCATTCATTATACAATATTGTTATTATGCACAATGTTCTCCTGGTTCTGCTAACTTCCTTCTGCATCACTTCATTAAAGTCTTTCCAGGTTTTTCTGAAGTCATCCTACTAGTCATTTCTTTTTTTTTTTAAGTGTTTAAAAATGTTTATTGGATTGGATTGAACTTCCACAGGGCAGTAGATGATTTTTTTTGTTGTTGTTGTTGCTGATCCTTTATTCTTTTTTTTAAACAAATGCTTTATTAACTTCTGTTTTACATCATTCATCTCTGCCAGATTTTGAGTTACAATCATTTCCCCCCCATTATTCCCCTACCCAACCTCCCAGAATAGCAGTCCCACAAGATATCCCTTCCTCCAATCTGCTTTCTCCCATACCCCCTTCGACTTTTCCATTAGAGGAAGGTGAATCTTTGTGTCCCAATGCCTGCACATCTTATCTCCCAATTACAAGCAAAAGAGTATTAATAATAATATTTATATATATTTGAAACATTTAATATTAAGACTTCGAATTTCAGATCCATTTCCTTCCTCCCTTGTCACCCATTCCCTCTGGGGAGATAAGTCATTCAGTATATGTTGTACATGTCTAGCTATGCAAAACATTATCATAGTAGATATATTGTACAAGGCTGCTTATAATTCCCTCCCACTCATCCAACCCCCGACCTGGTCCATTCCCTACATGGTCCTGTCCCTCTTCTATAGTGGGTACTTCCAACCTCCCCTCCCCCCAAGGATGCCCTCCCATCCATCATCCCCCCTCTCATACCCCTTCCCCCTATCCTGCTGCAGGTTGAGATATCCCATTTAGTATGTATGTCATTCTCTCCCTGAACCAAATTCAATGAGAATGTGGTTTTGCCTTTTTTGCCTTCCTATTCTCCCCCTCCCTTGCAACCACTTCCCCTTGCTTCTTCTACATGAGATAGTTTACCCTACCCTGTCTCTCCCCATCTCCTCTTGCCACTTTCCTCTCTCACCTCATAATTTCATCCCTTGAGTATTCTCCCTTCCCAACAAATTCAACCTATGCCCTCTGTCCATATATAACTGTAACCATATACACACACATTCACATATGTATTCATATGACCACACACCCTTCTTCCATTATTTTCATAGTGAGAAAGATATCATTAGTCACAGTTATTGCTTTTCCATATAGGAATGTAAATAGTTCAACTTTGATAAGTTCCTTTTGATTTCTTTTCCCTGATTACCTTCTCAGGCATCTCTTCCTTCTTGTGTCTGGATGTCAAATTTTCTATTCAATTCTGGTTTTTTCCTCAAGAATGCTTGAAAGTCCTCTATTCCACTGAATGACCATGTTTTCCCCTGAAACAAAATACTCAGTTTTGCTGGGTAGGTGACCCTTGGGTTCATTCCCAGTTCTTTTGCCCTCTGGAATATCATATTCCATGCCCTTCGATCCCTCAGTGTAGAAGCTGCCAGGTCCTGGGCTATTCTGATTGTGTTTCCACAATATTGAAATTGTTTCTTCCTGGCTGCTTGTAGTATTTTCTCCTTGATCTGGGGATTCTGGAACCTGGGTATAATATTCCTGGGAGTTTTCTTTTTGGGATCTTTTTCAGGAGGTGATCTGTGGATTCTTTCAACCTCTATTTTGCCCTCTGGATCTAAAACATCAGGGCAGTTTTCCTTGAGAATTTCTTGAAGGGTGATTTCTAGGTTCTTTCTTTGATCATGGCTTTCAGGTAGTCCAATAATTTTTAAATTGTCTCTCCTGAATCTATTTTCCATGTCAGTGGTTTTTCCCATGAGATATTTCACATTGCCTTCTAATCTTTCATTTGTTTGGATCTGCTTAACAGCATCTTGATTTCTCATAAAGTCATTAGCTTCCATTTGCTCCAGTCTAACTCTGAAGGAATGAATCTCCTCAGTGAACTTTTGAGATTCTTTTCCATCTGGCAAATTCGACTTTTTAAGGCATTCTTCTCCTCATTGCCCTTTTGGGCCTCCTTTGCCATTTGAGTTAGTCTATTTTTTAAGGTGTTGTTTTCCTCAGTCAAGCTGTTGACCCTCATTTCATACTTTTTCTGCATCCTTCTCATTTCTCTTTCCAATTTTTCCTCCACTTTTCTTATTTGATTTTTAAAGTCCTTCTTGAGGTCCTCTATGGCCTGCAACCCGCTCATGTTTTCCCCTTGGGCTTTTGGATCAGGACTTCTGACCTCACAGTCCTTTTCCCGCTCTATGCCCCCAAAATAGGGGTCTAGGGTTGCATTTTTATGTTTCCTTTGCCTTGGCATGTTGCCAGTTAATTACTTGACTTTTGGGCTTGTTGCCACACTATGGCTTTAAGGCCAGATAGAGGAATTTTCGTCCAGAACGTGTGGGGGGCAACTTCTGTTTCTGGCAAGCTGTAAACCCACCCACAACTTCCACCCTAGATCACAATCCAGATCCAGGGAGGTTAAAGCAAGAGTGATTACCCCACAAGACTGATTGCTGGATCTCCCTACAGTTAGCATGCAGGCCAGGAGCTGGAGCTGCCTCTGAAAACTACAAAATGGCGTGTCTCCCCAGTGGCTTCTAGCCCCCAGGGGAGGGAGCTGACGCATTCCCCAAATACTGGTCCCAAAGTCCATAGGACACTAACCCCTTACTTTGTCCTAGGCATGTCTATGTTGATAATTCTGGAGTCGCTACAGCTGCTGGTGTTCTGGGATTCCTCCAGCCGGCTGCTGGCCCAGCTGCCCTGGGGCTAAAACCTCGGCTCACAGTGACCTCGGCTCCGCTTGGCTCCGCTCCCCATGCTCTGGTGCTGCTGGCTCCCAGACTGCTGGGCTAGTCCTTCCTGCAGGGCTGCTGGGCTGTCCTCAGCAGGACGTTAGCTTCTCTGTGTCGTTCTGTGGGTGCTGGGGCTCCAGAAGTTGTTCAGAGTCCCCTTTTACATAGTTTGGGGGGAATCTGGGGGCAGAGTGGCTTGGATGAGCTGTTTCTACTCCGCCATCTTGGCTCCGCCCCCCTACTAGTCATTTCTTATAACACAATAGTATTCCATCACAATCATATACCACTATTTGCTCAGCCATTTCCCAATTGATGGGCATCCCCTTAATTTCCAATTCTTTGGCACCACAAAAAAATTGCTATAAATATTTCTTGTACAAATTGGTCTATTTCCATTTTCTTTTATCTTTTCAGGATACAGACCTAGTAGTGCTTTTGCTGAATCAACAAGTAGGCATAGTTTGATCATCGTCCTTTGGGTATAGTTTCAAGTCACCCTCCAGAATGGTTGAATCAATCCACAACTCCACAAACAGTATATTAGTGTCCTCTTTTTTCCCCACATCCTTTCCAACATTTGTCATTTTCATTTTTCTGTCATATTAGCCAATCTAATAGGTGTGAGATGGTACCTCAGAGGTGTTTTAATTTGCATTTCTCTAATCCGTACTGATTTGGAACATTTTTCGTATGATTATAGATAGCTATGATTCCTTCTGCAAACTGCCTGTTCCTATCCTTTGACCATTTATCAATTAGGGAATAATTCATATCATTAAAAATTTGGTTCCTTTCTCTATATATTTGAGAAATTTACCAGAAAAGCTTGCTGAAAATTCCTACATCCCAATTTTCTGCTTTCCTTCTAATCTTGGCTGCATGTGTGTGCAAACTGTTTTAAAAATTAATGTCAAAATTATCAATTTTACATCCTGTCATGTTCTCTTAATTAGGACAAAAGAGGAGAGTGTAAAATCTGGCTTAAAACTTCCTGTAAAAGACCCCAAACAAACCAAGGATCTTGCTAACTCGGCCCATCATTTCCTGGCAAATAGGGGAGAAGAAAGGAATATAGTATCCGATTTCACATTCTCGAGCTCAAAAATCACTACAGATAGTAACTACAGCCATGATATTAAAAGACACGTGCTCATTTGGAGGAAAGCTATGGCAAATCTGGGCAGAATACTAAAAATCAGAGACATCACCTTGCCAACAAAGGTCTAGACAGTCAATGCTATGTTTTTTTCCCAGTGGAATGTATGGCTGTGAGAGTTAGTCTATAAGGAAAGCTGAGCGCTACAGAATTGATGCTTTTGAATTGTAATGCTGGAGAGACAACAAGGAGGTCAAATCAGTTACTGCTTAAAGAAATTAATTCAGATGATTCACTAGAAGGTTAAATACTGAAACTGCAAATTAGATACTTTTCCACATATTGAGAAGAGAAGACTCATTGGAAAGGACCCTAATGTTGGGAAAGACTGAAGGCAAAAAAGAAAAGGGGAGAAAATGAGATGGATATATATATGCTATCATGGAAACAATGAACATGAACTTTGACAGACTTTGAGAAGTAGTGGAGGACAGTAGGTTCTGGTGTGCTGTGGTTTACAGGGTCATGGAGAGTTGGACACAACTGAATGACTGAACAACAACAACAACAACAACATTATCTTTTCTTTGGTCATAAATTCTTTCCTTACCCTTAGATGTGACAAGTAAAATATTCCATGCTTCTCTAATTTCCTTATCATGTGTGTAAAACATTCTGATCTTATCTTGGTATATGTCATGAGATGATGGTTTATGCCTAGTTTCTGCCAAACTGCTTTCCATTTTTCACAGCAATTTTTATCAGATTGCTAGTTTTTGTCCCCAAATCTTAGATCTGTAGTTATCTAATACTAGAGTACTATCTTCTTTTGCTAATGTATATTGTGTATTTAATCTATTCGATTGATATGCTCCTTTATTTCTTAGCCAGTATGGGATTATTTTGATGATTAACTTTTTGTAATACTGTTTAAGATCTGGTACTGCTAAGGCAATTTATATTTTTGTAAATATTCATCCATTTCACTTAGATTGTTAAACTGACTGTCATATATTTTGGCAAAATACCTCCTAGTAATTGATTTAATTTCATTTTCATTGGTGGTAAATTCTCCCTTTTAATTTTTGATACTGGTAATTTGGTTTTCTTTCTTTTAAAATCAAATTAATCACTGATTTATCTTTTTTATCTTTTTCTCATAAAACCAACTTCTAGATACATTTATTAGTTCAATGATTTTCTTACTTTCAGTTTTATTAATCTCCCCCTTGATTTTCAGGATTTTCAATTTGGTGTTTAATTGGGCATTTTTATTTGTTCTTTTCCCAGTTGTTTTTAGTTGCATGCCCAGTTCATTGATCTGTTCTTTATTTTATTGATGTAAGCATTTAAAGATATAATTCCCACCCCCCCACCCACCAAGCAATGCTTTTACTGAATCCTATAAATTTTGGCATGTTGTCTCTTTGTGGTCTTTCTCTTTAATGAAATTATTGGTTGTTTATATTATTTGTTCTTTGACCCACTTATTTGGAATTAGATTATTTGTGTTTCTATAGTGAATGTAATTTTTTATTGCATTATGATCTAAAAAAGATACATTTACTATTTCTGCTTTTCTGCATTTGGTTGTGAGGTTTTTGTGTCTCAATACATTTTTGTGTAGGTGCCATTTGCCACTGAGAGAAATGTATATTCCTTTCTATTACCATTCAATTTTCTCCAGATGGTTATCATATCTGATTTTTCTAAAATTCTTTTCATCTCAACTTTTTTCTTGTTTATTTATTTTTTGGTTAGATTTATCTAGTTCTGAGGAAGGAAATTTAAGGTCCTCCACTAGTGTAGTTTTACTCTCCATTTCTTCCTGTAATTCATTTAACATTTCCTTTTAGAATTTGGATGCTATGCCACTTGGTGTATATATATTTAGCATTGATATTAGTTCATTGTTTGCAGTACCTTATAGGAAATGTAGTTTCCCTGTTTGTCTCATTTAATTAGATTTGCTTTTGCTTTGTCTGAGATCATGATTGCTACCTTTGTCTTTTCTTTTAATTTCAGCTGAAGCATATTAAATTCTACTCCAACCTCTTGCCTTTATTCTGTGTGTATTTCTCTGCTTCAGTTGTGTTTCTTGTAAACAACATATTGCCAAATCTATTTGTTAATCCACTCTGCTATCTACTTCCATTTTATAGGTGAGTTCATCTCATTCACATTCATAGTTATAATTACTAACTTTGTATTTTCCTCCATCCTATGTTTTTCCTGTTTCTCTCCTTCTCTCTCTCTCTCTCTCTCTCTCTCTCTCTCTCTCTCTCTCTCTCTCTCTCTCTCTCTCTGTCTCTCTCTGTCTGTCTCTCCTTCTCTCTCTCTCCCTTCTTCCCTCCTTTCTCCCCTTTCACCCTGTCCCTCCTCAAAAGTGTTTTGCTTATGTCCACCAACTTTCACAATCTGCCCTCCCTTCTATCACACCCCCCTTTTCTTGTTTCCCCTCCGTACTTCCCTGTAGGATGAGATAGATTTCTATACCCAACTGATTGTGTATGTTATTACCTCTTTGAACCAATTCTGATGAGAATAATGTTCATGCATTACTCACCCACCCCCATCTTCCTTTCTCCTTTAAAAACTCTTTTGTGCCCTTTTTATGTACTTCTCCATTCCCCCTTCTTCCAATGCATCCCTCTTTCTCACCCCTTCATTTTAATTTTTTTCGAAACCATCCCATCACAGTCAACTAACACCCATGCACTCTGCCTATTTATTCACCGTCTAACTGCCCTAATAATGATAAATTTCTTAGGAGGTACTTTTTTTTACATTTAGGAATGTAAAAAGTTAACCTTCTTGAATTCCTTATTGTTTTTCTTTAATGTTTACCTTTTTGTGCATTTCTTGAGCCTTGCATTTGAGAGTCAAATTTTCTCTTCAGCTCCTCTTCATCAGGAATGCTTGAAAGTTGTCTATTTCACTAAATAATCATTTTTTTGCCTTGAAGGATTATATGATACTTTTCTGGGTAGGTGGTTCTTGGTCGTAATCTTAGCTCCTTTGCCTTCCCAGATTGTCATATTCTAAGATTTTCAATCCTTTAATGTAGAAAATGCTAAATCTTGTGTGACCTGACAGTGGCTCCATGTTATCTGAGTTATTTCTTTCTGACTGCTTGGAATATTTTCTCCTTTATCTGGGAGCTCTGCAATTTAGTTATAATATTCCTGGTAATTTTCATTTTGGGATCTTTTTCTTCAGGTGATCAGCGGATTCTTTTTTTTTTTCTTTTTGGAGGGCAATTGGGGTTAAGTAACTTGCCCAAGGCCACACGTCGAGGTTTTTATTTGTGTGTGCATTAAGTGTCTGAGGCTGGATCCGAACTCAGGTCCTTCTGACTTCAGGGCCGATGCTCTACTCACTGTGCCACCTAGCCGCCCCTAGTGGATTCTTTTTATTTCTATTTTATGTTCATTCTAGGACGTCAGGACAGTTTTCCTTGATAATTTCTTGAAATATGATGCTTAGGCTCTCTTTTGATCATGGCTTTCAAGTAGTCCAACAATCCTTAAATGATTTCTCCTTGATCTGTTTTCCAGATCAGTTGTTTTTCCCACTGACATAGTTCACATTTTCTTCTATTTTCTCTTCTTTTGATTTTGTTTTATTATTTCTTGGTTCATGGAGTCATTATTCCACTCGCCCAATTCCAATGTTTAAGGAATTATTTTCTTCAGTGAGCTTTTGTACCTATTTTTCCATTTAACCATTTTTGATTTTTTTTCTAGGTTCTTTTTTTTATCATAGATTTCAGGCAGTCCAAAAATTTTTAAATTATCTCTCCTGTATCTATTTTCCACGTCAGTGGTTTTTCCAATGAGATATTTGACATTGCCTTATATTTTTTCATTTGTTTGGATATGTTTTATAGTATCTTGATTTCTCATAAAGTCATTAGCTTCCATTTGCTCCAGTCTCATTCTGAAGGAATTATTCTCTTCAGTGAGTTTTTGAAATTCCTTTCCATCTGGGCAATTCAACTTTTTAAGGCATTCTTCTTCTTATTGGCTTTTTGGGCCTCTTTTGCCATTTGAGTTAGTCTATTTTTTAAGGTGTTATTTTCTTCAGTATTTTTTGGGGTCTCCTTTAGCAGGCTGTTGACTCACTTTTCATTATTTTTCTTCCATCATTCTCATTTCTCTTCCCAATTTTTCCTCCACTTCTCTTACTTGATTTTCAAAATCCTTCTTCAGTTCCTCCATGGCCTGTAACCAGCTCATATTTTTCTTGGAAGCTTTTGATGCAGGAGTTCTGACTGTGTTGTCTTCCTCCTCCCTTTCCATGCTTTGATCCTTTTTGTCCCCCAAAAAGGATTCTATGGGCTGATAATGCTTCCTCTGCTTGCTCATCCTGCCAGCCAATTACTTGACTTTTGAGTTCTTTGCCACAGTAGAACTCTGCTTCTAGAGTGGAGAGCTTTGTCCCAAATTGCTAGAATTTTTGCAAATGTTGTCAGAGGTCTGAGGAGGGTGCCTTCTCTACAGACACCCCACTGACACACTGGTGTTTCTTACCCCAGGACCACCACCCAAGACAGCAACCCAGATCCAAGCAGGTTAAAGCAAGAGCTATTTCCCTCTGAATGGTCGCTTGGTTTCCCTACAATCTGCAGGCCAGGAGCTCTGGAGGCAGATGTACCTCCACCATCTCTTGCCTCAGTGGCAGGGACTGGGCCCACTCTTCCTTCACCCCAGTTCCAACAGAGTTCTCCACTGACCTTCTACTTTCTCTTTAGCATTTATGGGTTGAGAAGTGTGGAAACTGCCACAGCCGCTGGTGATTCACTCTCCTGAAGTCTGCTCTAGCTGCCAATGGTCAGGGTTGTCCTGCTGCCAGAACTGTATGGCTCATGTGGGACTGTGCTCAGCTCTCAGTGTTCTGTGATAGAACCTTCTTGTAGGCCTGCCAGGCTGCCTTCAGTGGGAGATTTGTTTCTCTGTCACTTTGTGGGTTCTGTAGCTCTAAAATTTGTTTAGAGTCATATTTTACAGGTATTGGAGGTGGTTATGGGGGGAGCTCATGGAATTTCCTGCTTCTACTCTGCCATCTTGACTCTGCTCCCCACCATTTTTACTTTTTAAGGAGTTCTCTTCAAGACATTTTTCTGCCTCTTTTACCAAGCTGCTGACACTCTTTTCATGATTTTCTTGCATCACTCTTATTTATTTTTCCAATGTTCCTCTACCTCTCTTACTTGATTTTAAAAATCTTTTTTGAATATTTTTTAGAAATTTCTTTTCAGGTCTGTGGCAAATTCACAGTTTTTCCTTATATTTTGAATACAGTTGCTTTGATTTAATTGTTTTCTTCTGGGTTTGTGTCTTGATCTTCCCTGCCACCATAGTAACTTCATATGGTCAGGTTCTTTTTTTGTTGTTTAGTCATTCAAAACCCATTTTCAAAATGTTCAAAAGCTGCCAGTTTTTCCCTCTTAGGACAAAACACAAATTCTTCAGTATGACCCTTAAAACCTACCTTTGCCATCTTATTTATCTTATTATTTGCCCCTATATACTCTATGTTTCAGGCAAATGGAACTCCTAAGTATTGCCTGAGCTTACTCTACTGTTTCTTATCTCTGTGACATAGGTCATCCTCCACCCTTGCAATGTACTGCCTCCTTTTCTCCTTCAGGATTCTCAGGATCTTGAAGGATTAAACTCAGGTCCTACCCAGTATATGATCCCTATTCAGATAAAGATATCATTTCTGTTCTCAAATTTCCCCAGAACACTTCTGCTTTGCTGAAATCACTCCCTACTTTAAGTTATATTTACCTATGCATATATGTACCTTCCTGTAATACCTAGTACCCTAGTAAACTCAAGATGGCCTGCTAGCATGGGTTCTTTGATCTGCTTTTCTAGGAAAGACTGCTCAAAAAGGGGTTAAGAATCCTACTTTTAATTACATTCACTAGTTCAGGGGAAAGGTCAGCACCCTGAATGTCAGAGAAAATATGAGCAGAGAAATTAGCATAAAGACCAACAGACAGGGCTCTGCTTCCCTGAATTAAAGCAATATTGCTATATACTTTACATACACCACTGGATCAAGGGAGCCTTTATATCTGAGCAGTTAGGAGAATTGAATATACAACTACTCAGAGTCTCAACCAGGAAATCAAAATTAACTTTCTAATAAGTGGACCCTCAAAGCAAAACACCAACCTCCCAGAATATATAACAGACTCAGCAACTGATTGGCTGAGTGCCAAGGAGCTTGAAAATTTTTGTGCCCCAGTACTTAATTGGAAACTCCCTTTAGCCCAGAGCCTGATTATAGCTTTGGACCAGGGCTCTATGTGCCTATTAAGGGGCAGGGGAGATCTTCAAATTCCCTTAACACTATACTTCCCTAGCACCTAAATCTTTATCTTCCTCCCTCAATAAAATGTAATTTCCTTGAGGGCAGAGACTTTGTTATTTAAAAAATCTTTGTGCCTCTAATGTCTATCATACAGCCTTAAACATATTAAGTTCTTAATAAATGTTTGTTAAGTGGCATTAAAATTGGGTCTCAGATATATTAAAAGTCATACTACTGGCTAATAGTAGAGGTGGGACAAAAACTCAAGTCTCTTGATTCCAAGTATAACGCTTTCTTTCTTTGGCTCTTGAGATCTATGCCACGCACATCATCATTTTGACTAGCCTAGACCCTAAGTCATTGGCTTTGGGAGAAGAAGGAAAGGTGCTCTTCAGGGACTTCTTTTCCCCACATTTCTATCATATTTCTTTGTTGTTGCAACATGTATGGAAAATATCACCATTCCTACTGGACTTCTACCAAGGAGCTAAAAGTTAATCTGGACATAGTTTAATTCTCAAGACATTTCTTTTTCCTAGGCAATAGTTATTTAGTCAGTCAACAAACATCTGTTCAACCATCTGTGTATTCATAAGGTTTATGAAAATAGTCTTTATTTAATATAGCTACTATATTACATTCACTCATTAATTCATTAAAAGGTTATTTGTCCTTCATTCTCAAAGAGGACCATGACATCGGGGAGGTGATGCCATGACATGTAAGTGAATTAGATTTAAGTAAGGGAGGGGTGTGCAAAGTCACCAGTCTTGCTTTCTCCTCTGGAGCCATCTGGGTTCAGTGATGAGATATAGATCAAGATGATTGGAGATGGCCCTTTCCATTAAAAAAAAGATTTTTTAGGCACCTACTCTGTGCAATGCATTTTGTTAGGTACTGATAGAGACACAAGGGTAAATTAAACATGACCCTTACCCTCTAGTAGTTTATACTCTATTAGACTCACATATGAGGAAATCCCTTGTAGTCTCTGAATTTTAAAGTATACAACTTACATCCATTTTGTAATTTGTGATGTCTGACTCCAAGTCTAGCTATATAAGCAAAGGATGATTTTAACTCAAAGTTCTTAATGGCTTTTCTTTTCAAAGCAACACTGGTAGGGTCAGGTAGGTGGCACAGTGAATAGAGCACTTGGCCCTAGAGTCAGGAGGACCTAAGTTCAAATCTGGTTTCAGATACTTGACACTTAACTAGCTATGTGACTGTAGCAGCAAACACCCTAACATACCCAGGATGGCTGCTGGTACAAGTTCTTAGATCTGCTTTTCTAAAGGAAAGCAACTCAAAAAGGGTTAACAATCTTACTTTAATCAATCAAACATATATCATTTACCTAGTTCAGGGGGAAAAGTCAGCACCTTGAACTTCAGAGACTATAGACAGAAGTCACAACAGAAAATAACACAATTGAGCAGACAGGGCTTCCAGCTATCTGACCATTATGTCCATACCTAGTCAGTTACCATAGAGGGAAGCACCAACACCTGGGATTTCAAAGCCAGGGGGCTCAATGGCTGTCCAGAGTCTCCTCTGGCCAAATAACACAACTTTTCCCAAAGTGAGCCCCAAAGCAAAAACTCACATCAGGATATATATAGCCTCCTCCTGAGTCAGAGAATACCATAACCCTCTTGATCCACTGCCCAATCACAAAATAACAAGGTGTGCATTCCTGAAAAACAAGCCTCCCACCAGAGACTCCATGTGACCACATTCAGCCTATTGGAGGCAAAGTATATAAATCAGAGAAGGTTCTCAAGAGTCATTTAAGCCTATCAAGGGGCCAAGGGGTAGGGAAGATCTTCAGATTCCTATTACCATAACAGTGATCTTGGGAAAATCACTTAACCCCAATTGCCTTGCCTTCTCCCCTCAAAAACAAAACAAAACAAAAAAGCATTACACAAAGAGCCTTCAATAAATACAGAAGTAAGTATTCTCAGGAGGAGACTAAACCATCTGTACTAAGGCTTGGAGGAGCAGAGGTATTTCATTTTGCTTTGTCAGTTTTCAGACACCACTTGAGGTGACCTATTGGGGGGTGGTGATTTTTTTCTTAAAATACACTCTAGTCTCTGTTTTATAGGTTCCAGTTATCTGATCAAGAGTCTCACACTCTATGGGCTATGTAGCTTTAGTGAAGAAAGAGGTCATTTCCAGTGGCCTAGGAGCAGTCCTGTAGGAGTAGGATGGCAGAAGTAATCATTTCCAGGGATCCTTTTCATTTACTTCTATTTTGATCTTCACACTATAAGTTAAATTATAAGGCATGTAGAAAACTTGGAGATAGTTCAAAGGAAAGTCAAAGATGATTAAAGAGTAGCATAATAAAGACATAAAATGAGAGGTTAAAGGAACTGGGATTGTTTAGCTGGGTGAGGAGAAGGCTAAGAGGCACCTGCATGGAGATTTCCAAGAATTGTAAACATAGTGCTGTCTTCAAAGGGAAGGCTATCAGCTTGTTATCAGCCTTCGCTGAAATAAGAATAAGAATAAATGGATACAAGAAGCAGCAAGGAATGTATTAGGGTTACTCTAAGGAAGAACTTGTTAATATTTTCCAAACATTTGTTCTGGCTATTGATGGTAGTTGTACAATTCTGGTTTGTTTGTGGGGTTCTTCTTTTTAAAATTTTTTTTAAATTTTAATTTAGTTTTAGTTTTCAATATTCATTTCCATAAGATTGTGAGTTCCAAATTTTCACCCCATCTATCCCCTCCCCCACCCCAAGATGGCATGCATTCTGATTACCCCTTCCCCCAGTCTGCCTTCCCTTCTATCACCCACCCCCCTCTCTTATCCCCTTCCCTCCTACTTTCTGGTAGGGTAAAATAGATTTCTATGCCCCATTGCTTATATATCTTATTTCCCAGTGGCATGTAAAAACAATTTTTAACATTTCTTTTTCTTTTTTTTTTCTGGAGGGCAATTGGGGTTAAGTAACTTGCCCAAGGTCACACGGCTAGGTTTTTGTTTGTGTGCGTTAAGTGTCTGAGGCCGGATGCGAACTCAGGTCCTTCTGACTCCAGGGCCAGCACTCTACTCACTGTGCCACCTAGCCACCCCAACATTCATTTTTAAAACTTTGAGTTTGTGGGGTTTTTTAAGGTCTTTGAGAAGAGGCCAAAGTTAGATTCTGTTAGGCATGATTAGTCTGATACTATGTAAAGAGGGGTGGGAATGGACAAAATCACTTCAAAAATTCCCTTCTAATCCTGAAATTCCATGAGGCTTATTTTAGGCTTATCCTTTATATAATGGATTGGGATGAGACTGGTGAGGTGCTCAGCTGATGTGATCACCACATGGAAGATGTTTGAGACACTGGATAAGTATTATGACATATGGAAGGGATTTGTTTCCTGAATTGGCATATGTGTCAGATATTCTATACCTGGTTCTAGTCTGGTAACTTCATAATAAATAGATAGGCTGCAGATGGCTGTGGGATCCAGTACTGAGATACCTTCAGTGCTAGGGAAAGTTCCCATAGGCTCTTAAGAGCTGGTTGTTAAATTTTGGTGTGAACTTATACACCCTAAAAATTGGCAAATGCTACAAATCATGGCTTAATGTGTCCTGGTTTTCTGGAGAGCCAGTTATCTACCAACATATACCCAGCAGAATTCAAATGACACTCACCAGATCTAAATTGTACTGGTCTTTCCTTCCTGGCTGGTGTTCCAGAAGGAGGTAGAACCAAAAAGAATGACTGCAGTGGACCTCTGAGTGGGGAAATGACCTCTAGCCTTCTCTTGCTTGGAGTTGCATGGAAACCAAGAGTACATGGCTCTACTCTTGCTTCTATTTCTGTTGGTCTCATTTTCCTGATTTGGTGTGAAGGAATATTTGAGATAGCTATGCCCTTGTTAAAAATTATATTCTTATTAAATAAGAGGAATTTTGTGTCCAGTTCTGAGTTCCAGAAGTGGGCAACCAGCATGTTGAAGGTCTTTGAGTTTATGACATAGGCCCATCAGTTGAAGGAACCGAAGGTGTTCTACCCAGAGAAGAGAAGATTTAAGCAGATTTCAAGGATATGTGGGAGAGGGGTTAGACTTGTTTTATTTGGTCCTGGAGGACAGAATTGGAAGCAAATGGTGTAAATTGCAAAGAGGCCATTTCAAAGCAAAGGGGGGAAAACTACTTAATAATGAGAGTTGTGCAAAAGTGGAATAGGTTACCTTAGGAGAGAGTAGGTCCCTCTTTCCTGGAAATCTTTAATCAAAGACTCTCTGAACACTTATAAGATATGTGTGTAGTGGGTATTCTTGGTTAGGTATGCATTGGACTAAATGGCCTCTGTGATTCTGTAAAATATCTGTTTAAGTTTGCATAACTCAGACACAATATATTTTGGGCATTGGGACTTGGCAACTATTTTTTTTCAAATTCCAGTGGAGGCTTTAGGCAATCTGACTTATTAACTATCAATTTCTAAAATTTCAGAAGTTTTTAGTGACAGTAAAGAATTCAGATGTTACAGTGAAATGTCTAATCTGAAGGTATACAAACCATTGGTTCCTGTAGAGCCTTTCTATTTTTCTTCATTAATTTTTTTTCTTCCTCAAGTGAAGCATTTTACCATTTATCATTATTTGATGAAAGCAATGAAGTGGAATGACTTGCAAATTTTGAAAGCTTATGGATTTAAGCTCATTTAGAAGCAACTCTTTCCCAAGAATATCAGTCAGTGGAACATTTTGATGTTAATTTGCTTCTCCATCTATCTCATATGTCTGTTGCAAACATAAAGAAGAGATCTGATTTTGTCCAGAGATTGTGTGTGTGTGTGTATGTGTGTGTTATCATACTGATAACTTCTAGTAAGTCACCCTATACACATATGCTATGCCTCCTTTAATAAGTCTTGATATAGTTTGCAGGTTGTAGTCATTATGACAGAGCCTAAATCTGGGATTTTCTAACCCCCTCTTTTATTTGAGTTGGCGTCTTATAGTATATTCAAAAGACTAATCCCTTTTTCTGCCCCAAATAATATAATCTATAATTTTTGCTGGTTGGTTAATATGACAATCCAATTTACTTTAGTCACTTGAGTAACTTCAGTCATATAATTTGGAAAGAGAAATGTAATTCAGTTCAACATAGAAGTCTTCACTAGCTGTGTCTTTGCTGGCTTTGGAAACATCTGGAAAACTGAACAATTTGGAGAATGACTACAGTGGGCCTCTGGATGGGGGAATGGAAGCCAAGAGTGCTTGATTCTGCTGTTGCTTCTATCTCTGTTGGTCTATTTTTCCAGATTTTAGGTGGAAGATAGTTATAACCTTGTTAAGAATCCTATGCTTGTTAAATAAGAGGAATTTTGCGTTCAATTCTGGGTATCAGAGAAGGGCAATCAGGATGTCGAAGGTTGTTGTGTTTATGACATAGAACCATCAATTGAAAGAACTGAAAGTGTTCAACCCAGAGAAGAGAAGACTTAACCAGACTTCAAGGATATGTGGGAGAGTGATTAGACTTGTTTTGCTTGACCCTAGAGGACAGAATTGAGAGCAATTGGTGTAAATTGAAAAGAGGCCCATTTGAAAAAGATATAAGGAAAAATTGCTTAACAATAAGAGCATTTTATATAAATCCTATAATATGATTTTGTGTAATTTTCAATCATCAAAGTTTCCTCATTCCAAAAATGAGGTAGTTGGAGGAGGTGACCTTTAAGGCTCCTCTAGCTCAAAAATTCTATGAATTTATAAAGGAAGAAACTAGAGATTGAAGGGAAGACATAAAATCACAGAATCTCCAAGTTGGGAGAAAACTCAGAAGTCTTCTAGGGTCAAGACCAACAATACTTGGCTAAGAATACCTTGAATAATATCTCCCCAAAGTGGACACTTAACTTCCACTTAAAGAACTCAAATGAGGGGGAAAACATTGGAAAATTTTCTACACCTTGCTCATAATTATATCCTGTAGGGAAATGAACAAGTTTATCTATTAAACTAGATAAAGCATTTATTTATCCCTTACTATGTTCCAGAAGCTGTACTTAATGCTGAGAATACAAATATAAGCAAAAAGACAGTGCCTGCCCTCCAGAAGTTTACATTTTAATAAGGAAAGATAGCGCATAAAAAGAAACAGAAAAGTATGAAAGGGTAGTACCCAATCAGGAACAAGGTGGATAAGGTCTAGAGAGTCAGGAGTTGGGTTAGAAGTGAGCATGGCTGCTCCTCAATGCAGCAGCAGCCCTTCTTTCTCCACAGTGGTCAGCTACAACCCCTGTGTTTACGACTTGCTGTTGTGGGATGTCACTCCTCTTTCCCTTGGAATTGAAATTGCTGGTGGAGTTATGACTGTTCTGATCAAATGTAATACCACCATCCCCACCAAGAAGACACAGACCTTTACCACCTATTCGGACAACCAGCCTGGTGTGCTTATTCAGGTTTATGAAGGTGAGAGAGCAATGACAAAGGATAACAACCTGCTTGGCAAATTTGAGCTCACAGGAATCCCCCCAGCACCCAGGGGTGTTCCTCAGATTGAAGTAACATTTGACACTGATGCAAATGGCATCCTCAGTGTTTCTGCCGTGGATAAGAGCGCAGGCAAAGAGAACAAGACCACTATTACCAGTGATAAAGGACATCTGAGCAAAGAAGACATTGAGCATATGGTCCAGGAGGCTGAGAAATACAAGGCTGAGGATGAAAAGCAGAGACAAGGTGTCTTCCAAGAAGTCTCTTGAATCTTATGCTTTCAACATGAAAGCAAGATAAAGGATGCAAAACTGCAAGGCAAAATTGGTGATGAAGACAACCAGAAGATCCTTGACAAATGTAGTGAAATAACCAACTGACTTGATAAGAACTAGACTGCTGAGAAGGAAGAATTTGAGCATCAGCTGAAAGAATTGTAGAAGGTCTGCAACCCCATTATTACTAAGCTGTACCAGAGTGCAGGGGGGCATGCCAGGAGGCATGCCTGGTGGGTTCCCAGGGGGTGGAGCAGCCCCATCTGGAGGTGCTTCTTCTGTACCCACCATTGAAGAGGTCAACTAAACACACCAGAAGAAAGAACATTCCACACAGCTTTCCAAAAATTGAAGGACTCAAATTTGTAGCCAAGGCAGTAGCAGTTTAAACGTAACATTTAAGCTATGTTGTAAATCTGGGCATTTTGAATACTTGAATGTGTGCAGAGGTAGAGAAGGGAACAACATTGCACTTTATGAGTACTGTAAAGAAGTGGAAATGCAATTGTCCTGGAGAATAAAATGTATTTAAAATTGGCACCATAAAGAAAAAAGTGAGCATGGCTGATACGGGTATTTCCTCAAATGGGATCCCCTATCTGGGCTAAACATTTCCACTTCCTTCAATTAATTCCTATATATTATGGTTCTTAGTAATAATAAGAATAAGAAAGTTCTTAGGGGTAACAAGTATCATCTTCCCATATAGGAATGTAAGCAATTTTACTTTATTAAGTCTCTTATAATTACTCTTTCATATTTACCTTTTTATGCTTCTCTTGAAATGTGTTTGAATATCAAATTTCTATTCAGCTCTGGTCTTTTCATCAGGAATACTTGAAAGTTTTATATTTCATTAAATGTCCATTTCCTTCAGCCCCCAAATGTTGATTAGGTTATTCTTGGTTTTAATCTTTGCTCATTTTCCATCCAGAATATCATATTCTAAACTCTCTGCTCCTGTAACATGGAAGCTGTTAAATCTTGTGTAATCTTGACTATGGCTCTGTGATATTTGAATTATTTCTTTCTGGCTAATTAACCTTGGAGTTCTAGAATTTGGCTGTCATATTCCTCGGAATTTTCATTTTGGGATCTCTTTCTGGGGGTGATCAAAGGCTTCTTTTAATTTCTCTTTTGTCCTCTGGAACTAAGATATTGGGGCAGTTTTCCTTTATAACTTCTTTATTAACTTCTGTTTTACATCATTCATTTCCGCCAGATTTTGAGTTACAATAATTTTCCCCCCGTTATTCCCCTACCCAACCTCCCAGAATAGCAGTCCCACAAGATATCGCTTCCTCCAATCTGCTCTCTCCCATACCTTCTCCCATACCCCCTTCGACTTTTCCATTAGAGGAAGGTGAATCTTTGTGTCCCGATGCCTGCACATCTTATCTCCCCATTACAAGCAAAAGAGTATTAATAATAGTATTTATATATATTTGAAACATTTAATGTTAAGACCTCGAATTTCAGATCCATTTCCTTCCTCTCTTGTCACCCATTCCCTCTAGGTAGATAAGTAATTCAGTATATGTTGTACATGTCTAGTTATATCATAGTAGATATATTGTACAAGGCTGCTTATAATTCCCTCCCACTCATCCCACCCCCCACCTGGTCCATTCCCTACATGATCCTGTCCCTCTTCTATAGTGGGCACTTCCAACCTCCCCTCCCCCCAAGGATGCCCTCCCCTCCATCATCCCCCCTCTCATACCCCTTCCCCCTATTCTGCTGCAGGTTGAGATACCCCATTTAGTATGTATGTCATTCTCTCCCTGAACCAAATTCAATGAGAATGTGGTTTTGCCTTTTTTGCCTTCCTATTCCCCCCCTCCCTTACAACCACTTCCCCTTGCTTCTTCTACATGAGATAGTTTACCCTACCCTGTCTCTCCCCATCTCCTCTTGCCACTTTCCTCTCTCACCTCATAATTTCATCCCTTGAGTATTCTCCCTTCCCAACAAATTCAACCTATGCCCTCTATCCATATAACTGTAACCATATACACAAACATTCACATATGTATTCATATGACCACACCCCTTCTTCCATTATTTTCATAGTGAGAAAGATATCATCAGTCACAAATATTGCTTTTCCATATAGGAATGTAAATAGTTCAACTTTGATAAGTTCCTTTTGATTTCTTTTTCCTGATTACCTTCTCAGGCATCTCTTACTTCTTGCGTCTGGATGCCAAATTTTCTATTCAACTCTGGTTTTTTCCTCAAGAATGCTTGAAAGTCCTCTATTCCACTGAATGACCATATTTTCCCCTGAAACAAAATACTCAGTTTGCTGGGTAGGTGACCCTTGGGTTCATTCCCAGTTCTTTTGCCCTCTGGAATATCATATTCCATGCCCTTCAATCCTTCAGTGTAGAAGCTGCCAGGTCCTGGGCTATTCTGATTGTGTTTCCACAATATTGAAATTGTTTTTTCCTGGCTGCTTGTAGTATTTTCTCCTTGATCTGGGGATTCTGGAACCTGGCTATAATATTCCTGGGAGTTTTCTTTTGGGGATCTTTTCAGGAGGTGATCTGTGGATTCTTTCAACCTCTATTTTGCCCTCTGGATCTAAAACATCAGGGCAGTTTTCCTTGAGAATTTCTTGAAGGGTGATTTCTAGGTTCTTTCCTTGATCATGGCTTTCAGGTAGTCCAATAATTTTCAAATTATCTCTCCTGGATCTATTTTCCAGGTCAGTGATTTTTCCCATGAGATATTTCACATTGCCTTCTAATCTTTCATTTGTTTGCATCTGCTTAACAGCATCTTGATTTCTCATAAAGTCATTAGCTTCCATTTGCTCCAGTCTAACTCTGAAGGAATGAATCTCCTCAGTGAATTTTTGAGATTCTTTTTCCATCTGGCAAATTTGACTTTTTAAGGCATTCTTCTCCTCATTGCCCTTTTGGGCCTCCTTTGCCATTTGAGCTAGTCTATTTTTTAAGGTGTTGTTTTCCTCAGTCAGGCTGTTGATCCTCATTTCATACTTTTTCTGCATCCTTCTCATTTCTCTTTCCAATTTTTCCTCCACTTCTCTTATTTGATTTTTAAGTCCTTCTTAAGGTCCTCTATGGCCTGCAACCCACTCATGTTTTCCCCTGGGGCTTTTGGAGCAGGACTTCTGACCTCACAGTCCTTTTCCTGCTCTATGCCCCAAAAATAGGAGTCTAGGGTTGCATTTTTCTGTTTCTTTTGCCTTGGCATGTTGCCACTTAATTACTTGACTTTTGGGCTTGTTGCCACACTATGGCTTTAAGGCCAGATAGAGGAATTTTCGTCCCGAACGTGTGGGGGGCAACTTCCGTTTCTGGCAAGCTGTGAACCCACCCACGACTTCCACCCTAGATCACAATCCAGATCCAGGGAGGTTAAAGCAAGAGCGATTACCCCCCAAGACTGATCGCTGGATCTCCCTACAGTTCACAGGCCAGGAGCTGGAGCTGCCTCTGAAAACTACAAAATGGCGTGTCTCCTCAGTGGCTTCTAGCCCCCAGGGGAGGGAGCCGACGCATTCCTCAAATACTGGTCCCAAAGTCCATAGGGCACTAACCTCTCACTTTGTCCTAGGCATGTCTATGTTGATAATTCTGGAGTCACCACAGCTGCTGGTGTTCTGGGGTCTCTCCAGCCGGCTGCTGGCCCTGCCGCCCCGGGGCTAAAACCTCGGCTCACACGGACCTGGGCTCCGCTTGGCTCGGCTCCCCGCACTGCACGCTGCATGCTGCTGGCTCCCAGACCGCTGTGCTGGTCCTTCCTGCAGGGCTGCTGGGCTGTCCTCAGCGGGAGGTTATCTTCTCTGTGGGTGCTGGGGCTCCAGAAGTTGTTCAGAGTCCCCTTTTACATAGTTTGGGGGGAGCCTGGGGGCAGAGTGGCTTGGATGAGATGTTTCTACTCCGCCATCTTGGCTCCACTCCCCCCTTTATAACTTCTTGAAATACAATGTCTAAGCACCTTTTTTTTGTCATGGTTTTAACGTAATCCAATAAATCTTAAATTATCTCTCCTGAATCTGTTTTCTATGCTAGTTATTTTTATGATTAGATATTTCATATTTTCTTCTCTTTTTAGTCTTTTGATTTTGTTTTATTGTTTCTTAATGTCTCATGGAATCACTAGCTTCTACTTACCCAATTCTAATTTTTAAGGATTTTTTTTAGTGAGCTTTTGTACTTTTTCCATTTGACCAATTTTGCTTTTTGAGTTCTTTTCTTCAGTGAATTTTTGTGCCTTCTTTTCCATTTGACCTATTCTATTTTTAAGGTGTTATTTTCTTCAGTATTTTTTGTGACTCTTTACCAAGTTTGTTAATTTTCTTTTCATAATTTTCTTGCATCACTCTCGTTCTTTTCCCCAACTTTTCTTCTACAACTCTTTCTTTAATTCTTCCAGGAATTCATGGGGGACTTGGGTGTAATTAACTCTTTTCTTTGGGCCTTTGGTTTTAACTGTTTTCACATGTCTTCTTCTGAGTTTATGTCTTGGTCTTCCCTACCACTATATTAGCTATTTTATGGTCAAGTTCTTTTTTGTTATTGTTATTATTTGCTCATTTGTTCAGCCTATTTCTTGACTTTGAACTTTATGTTAAAGTTGAGGTTGGCTCATTTGGGGGTGAGAAGATGTAATGGCAAGCAAAATAGTACTTTATTTCTTTCTTCAACTATTCAAGTGCCTTTGAGCCTCACCTTTGATTGTGTCAAGTCTTTGTTGGAAACAGTATAGGCCTAAGGGATTTTGGAGACCTTCTCCTCCCACCCTCCTTAATAGGCCTAATGTCATCACATGGAGCCCATGGTGGGAGGAGCTTGCCAAAAGAGCAGAACAGGAAGGGTTGGACAGGAAGGAGCAGAACAGCTAAAAGCTTGAGCATAAGCTGGGACCAAGTAGAACTGAGAGAGAGAATGTTTGTGATGTCTGGCACTCTGTCTGTCTATTCTGTCTGTGTTGATGTTACTTTGTCAGAACAAAGCATTCTGTCTGTTGAAAGAGGACTTTACAAGAAGCCCTGAAAGAGGACTACTGCTGATACAGAAGCCCTAAAAGAGGACTTTTACTGTTATTTACAGAAGTCCTGGAAGAGGACTTTAGTGCTCTTTACAGAAGTCCTGAAAGAGGGATTAACTGCTGTTTACAGAAGTCCAGGGACTTTACTGTTGATGTGTATTTGATTTCTCAGGCAGAAACTTTGTCTGCTGGTTTGTATTACTTTGTCAGACAGAAAGTGAATTGAGATGATAGTGCCAGCAATGTGTGTAAATATTGTTGTAGCTCTGTTAAGCTTTGTCTTCCCAGAAACAGAAACTGTGAAGGGTTTAGAGTGGAATAGTCCCCATGGACTGAGATATAGAACCTGAGCAGAGAGCTGCCTGCATGTGAATCCAGGCAAGAGCTAGGAGAGCTACCTGTGAATCTAGGCAACACTCAGGTGAATCCAGGCAAGAACTGGGAGCATGGAAGAGGAGCCATGGGGTTTGGAAGTCAGCCTTGTGTTAAGATGAAAGAAGACTTTACTTGGGTACTCAGTGCTGACTGATAATATTGTAACTTACTGTGACCTAGGGATGGATGGTGTTTGTGCTTTCTGCTACCCCTTAAGCAAGATTGGCTTAAGTATGATTACCTCTTAAGGATAATTGACTTAAGGATGATTGGAAGCCAGTCTGGAGTCAAGATGAAAGAAGACTTGATTTGGGTACTCTATATTGATTGAGGATATTATGTGGCTACCTTAGTAATAAGTTGTTATTGTTGTGAATGTTGTGTTTTGGTTTCTTGAATGTTTTGCTTTAGTTTATTGCTGAATAGAGAGTACACTATACTATGTGATTAGATCCTTAAAGTTATTCACAGGAGCAGTCTTCAGGACAGCTGCTCATGATTGACTTTACAGAAGACACTGTCTTAAAGTTCAGACTTTTTTGTACTGCTGTTTTCAGAACTAGTTTTGGGAATCCATAAGTTTTTGGTGCTTCCAAAGTGGTATGATTTGGGGAGAGGTGTGCTCACTGCTCTCCTGGTCAGCACTCTGGTGTTTATCCAGGAAGGGCACTGCTTCCTTGCAGCTGCAAGTGTTAGTACTCTTATCTGTCTTGGAACTGTAACCAGGGCCCTGCTCTTTTGTGACCTACCACAATTGCTCCTCTCCACCCTGAAACTGAGACCTAGAAGTGTGAATGGGAAATAATATTACTAATCAGTGCCAGCTGCACCTGGTGCCAGCAAAGGGTCCCCTGTAATCCCTTTCTTCTTTTTAAGCTTCAATTCAGAAGGCATTTATTGCTGTACCTACTATGTATTTATCACTGTTCTTTAGCAGTACAGACACAACAACAAATACAAAATAGTCCCTGCCCTCAAGAAGTTCTTATTCTTTTTTAAAAGATTGTTTTTGTTCTTGATGTAAACACAAAAAGAACATTTGCATATTCAGAGTAGAACAGAAGATTATATATGCCACATTAAAGCCATACTTACTGTTTGCTTTTTTAAAAAATTTATAATACATTCAACATGTTACTTTCAAAGTTGTCCTGCTTCTCTTCATTTCCTCTTGAACTTCCTTTTGTTATCTTTGAGTCATTTAAAAAATGCTTCAATAACATTATTTTCCCCTAGTGTCACAGACCTCTTCTGTCAACCTCCTAAGTCGACTTGGCCTAGAAAAGTGTGTCACTCTGACCTTTTGTTGGCTCTGCTGCTCCAAATTTTGATTTGAGGAGTTATTTTAAAGTTGTTTGGAGGAGAATGTTGGGAGAGTTTAGCTGGGTTGGTGCCATGAATACATTTTGCCATCTTGGCTCCACCCTCCATTTTGTCCAACTCTTATACAAATCTTCCCATTAGTTCACCTCTGAGGTCTACTGAAGTTAGACCTTCCTTACTTTCTCCTGATGTCATGAGTAGTTGGCTATCCACCTGTTATACTTCACTTTCATGATGGGACAAGCACATATTCTCTCCCTATCTGTAATAGTAATGGAATCTGAAGATCCCCTTGTATTGGCAAGCTAAAAAATACTTAGCACTTAGTTCCAAGCTCATGATTGTGTCAAGAATTAGGATCCAGGCAGTCCCAGCCTGGCTAGCTCCGTCTAACTGGTCAGAATTAACTGCCGGAGTTGTGCGCCCTTAAATCATGAAGCCTCCCAGATTCACTACTTTTGATGTGGCCTTTGATACAAGTAGCCAAATAGGAAGAAGGAAAATGCTGTTATTTCTGGCACCCTACATGGCGTGTGAGATGTGCTTCTGAGCAAGATTTTGATTCTCCTAACAAAATGAGGTGCAAGATACCAGTTATTCTTCTTGCCTGTGGCTCCTTTAACCCCATTACAAATATGCACCTGCGTTTATTTGAAGTGGCTAGAGATCATCTTCACCAAACAGGAATGTACCAGGTGATTGAAGGCATAATTTCCCCAGTAAATGACAACTATGGAAAGAAAAATCTTGCAGCTGCAAAACATCGGGTCGCCATGGTACGACTGGCCCTACAGACATCCAGCTGGATTCGAGTGGATCAATGGGAGAGTGAACAAAAGGAATGGATAGAAACAGTGAAGGTGTTGAGACACCACTACAGTGAATTGCTCAGATCTTTACCTGGGAGGAAAGAGGCCACAAGCTCTAAAGCAGCCTCTGAAATACCTACTGAGGATATTGCCACTCCAACACATACAGCTGCTCCTGAGTTAAAGCTGCTCTGTGGTGCGGATGTCCTGAAGACATTTCAAACCCCCAATCTCTGGAGAGATGAACACATCCAAGAAATAGTTGAAAAGTTTGGCTTGGTATGTGTTAGCAGAGCTGGCCATGACCCTAAACAATACATCACTGAATCAACCATTTTAACGAACTATCAACATAATATACACCTAGTCAAGAATGTGGTACAGAGTGATTTGAGTGCCACATACATAAGACAAGCCTTGTACCAAGGACAGAGTGTGAAGTATCTGCTTCCAGATTCAGTCATTTCCTACATTAAGGACCATAACCTCTACCAGGAAGAGAGCAAATAGACATAATTAAAGGAATGGTATGATGCAGGAAATGCAGGAGATTGAACACACAGCACATTATCAGGTTCTCTAAACACTCCATCTCTGTCCAGAACTCTCCCCTACCACCAAAAAAAAAAACAACAAAAACCATACACATACAATTAATTTTATTGGGTCACATTTCCTGCAAATGTAGGAAACATTTCCTGTAGGAAAAATTATTAAGTTATGAAGGAAAGAGTATCTTGCAAAAGTTACTCCGTTGCAAGTTAGTGGATTATTAAGAAGGAAGGAAGGAAGAGAAAGAAAGAAGGAAGGAAAGAAAGAAAGAAAGAAAGAAAGAAAGAAAGAAAGAAAGAAAGAAAGGAAGGAAGGAAGACAGGAAGGAAGGAAGGAAGAAAGAAAGAAAGAAAGAAAGAAAGAAAGAAAGAAAGAAAGAAAGAAAGAAAGAAAGAAAGAAAAAGAGAGAGAGAGAAAAGAAAAGAAAACCTTTTGAAAAGGCCACAATTTTAAGAAGTTGGGGGAGTGGCTAGGTGGCGCAGTGAGTAAGAGGAGTTGGGACGACCCAGGATCGGTTCCAGCCTCAGAAAATGAGCACCCACACATAAATAATGACAGGCCGTGTAACCTTGAGTAAGTTACTTAACCCCAATTGCTTTAAAAAAAAAAAAAAAGAAGTTGGTAGAGATTTGGCTTCCACTGTTATTAGGAGCATTCAGAGTTTGCGCAAATAATAAGTTGGTTGTTTTTTAAATACGGCAAAATGTTCCCTACTCATATTATCAGTATTGTGCACATTGAACTCTTTAATAAGCCTTTAAGCACAATATCCTCTTCTTTATTGGAGATATTTGACAGGATGCTAATTACTTTACAGTGGACTTAGTAAGCTTTTGTTTTGAAACGAATAGTTCTAATTGAGCAATATTGGAACAGGAAGTTCAGTAGTGACAAGTGTGGACTCCTTGGCTGTGTGTACTCAGCACTTTCCCAAGCAGTACTGGATATTCCACAGAGAACCATTTAAGAACCAAGAGAACCATGCATTTCTGTTTGGTATTAATAAAAGTGAAAATTAAGCTATTTTCCAAGCAAATGTTTTTACATATTTTAATATAATAAATATTTTAATACTGTTTTAGCAGGAAATATAATATTCCTGACTACAAATGTCAATGCTCTTCTTTCTCGGGTTTCTTCACTTCATTTTAACAGTTTCTTTTGAGTGTTTCATGTCAGCATATTGGCAAACATAAAAAATAAAATGGCATCAGGAAGTCCTAAAAAAAAAAAAAAAAAAAAAAAAAAAGAATTAGGATCCAGACCTTGTGAATCCCATGGTGGGATGGACTTCCTGATGTAACAGGAAAGGGCTAGAACAGTGAGAAACTAATACCTTATATAAGGAAAAACACAAGCTGGAGAGTCAGAACTTCTTGGAGCAAGCTACATGGAAGCTGAGGAGGAGAGGCCCAGGCTGGAGAAAGTGATTTTGATTTTGACAACAGAGCTTCTGGTGGTGGAGCTTCTTCTGAGAGCCAGCTGAAACTTCTGCTGAGAACTTCTGAGAACCAGCCAGAGCTGCTGAAGACTGAGGAAGTATGACTGTGGTGTTGGTACTTTGTCTGTTTTGTGTCTATGTTGATTTCACAGGCAGAAAGTGATGTTGATAAGGGTGACAGCAATGTGATGAATGTTATTGTGGCTTTGTTAAGCCTTGTCTTCCTGGGAACTGAAACTGTGAAGAACTTGAGGTGGATTAGACACTGTGAGCTTCAGTATGGAACAGGGACTGCACAGAGAGCTGGAAAAAGAACTGGGAGCTGTCTGCCTTTGAACTCAGGCAGCAGTTGGTTGGATTCAGGTAGGAGCTGGGACCATGGAAGAGGAATAATGGAAGCTGAGAGCCTGTTTCGAGTCAAGATGAAAAGACCTCTTCTTGGGTATTTCATGCTGATAAATGAGATTGTAACTTACTTGTAACCTAGGGGTAGATGGCTTTTGTACTTTCCACTACTCCTTAAAAGGGTACTGAGTAGTGACTGATGATATTGTAACTTGATTGCACCCCATAAATGGAGGACTTTGACTTTTGTACTTTGTCAATTAAGGAGGATTGCTTGCTTAAGGGTGATTGAATTAAGGATTTACTAAATGAAGGACTTACTAAATGAATGTTATCTTTTGCTTAAAACTATGTGACCACTTTGGTGAAAACTATGTGGACATTTTAATGATAAGTTGTTGAGTTGTGACATGGTGAATGCTGTATTTGATTTTCTGTGAATATTTTGCTCTAATTTGTTACTGAATAAATAGAGAGTTCACTTTACTGTGTAATCAGAATCTTGAAAGCTGTTCAGAGCAACAATTCTCTGGAAAGCTGCTTGTGCTTGGCTTTACACTATCTGAAGATATTTTTTACTCCTGTTCTTTGGAGTTCTTCACTGGTTATATGTTGTAGCTTTCTAACACCTATTTAACACCTATCTAATACTTCTCCATTCTTTTCATGTGATATATGTTTTTAATTCTACTGAGAATTATAATTCCATATCTTGTTATCATGTAGCAACATTAGCAGAATGTTGGTATTGAAAATATGGGCCTTTCCTTTCATGGGAAACTTAGAGTCTTAAATGATATTTCATGATATTTGATATTTCCTACTCCTATCCAACTCTGGGCTCAACTCATAGTCCATCTGCACTGTTTGTTTTTAGTGAATATACTGATGAACAAGTTCTATAGTTTGCCCCTCAAAATACATATTGAAATCTAGACAATAGACATTTTCATCCACTTGTTCTTTCTATTTGGATGATCAAGCATCCTTTTTGTCATTACAGATCTCTCTCAGGACAACTAGGTAGTGCAGAAGATAGAGCACTGGGCCTGGAGTCAGGAAGACCTGAGTTCAGATCTGGCCTTAGACACTCACTAGTTTGTGTGACCCTGGACAAGTCACTTAACCCTCAATTTCCTCATATGTAAAATGAGCTGGAGAAGAAAATGGCAAACCACTCTAGTATCTTTGCCAAAAAAACTCCAAATAGGGTCACAACAAGTTGGACACAACTAAAATAACTGAATGACAACAATAAAAACAAAATCTCTCCAAGGAAGTTCAAAAATTGTGGCTGGTTCAATAAGTAAAAATACTAAAAATAGTATTTACTGGAGGCTCTTATGACTTACAAAAAAAGTAATAAATTCCTTTCAACCTGAATTCTATGTTAGCTCCTTTATAATAGGGATGAATAATTGGAAAATACTCACCTCCTTCTTTTATCCTTTGCCTGTTTATCATCAGATGGTCATTAATCAGAGATATTTCAGTAATATTTTTCAAGAAATCTTGAATGACTGTGATGTATGGATGGGAGGCACCTTGTTGTAAAAGAGTCTGTTAGGCAGTGTTTTCTCCTCCCAAATCAAATGATTTTTCATAATCGACAAACAGTAAGTGCAATGATATCTTGTGTTCTTTACTCTTTTAGTTAATTACCAAGTGATAAAGGTGTGGTTCCACTACTGAATCTCACTTTTAAAAGCTTACTTATTCCCTACTAGTGCTACTAATGGAGATGGCCTCCGTTCACAAATACACGACTCTTGTACTGTTTTCTATAAATGGTCGAGTAAGCATAAAGGTTGGCAGTTATTGATGTTCTCTGAGTCACCTTTTTCCAGGATTATTAAAGCTCTTCCTTCTATTTACACCAAACTTGCCTCCTTATGACTTCTAGGCACTGAGTCATTCTCTGTCTCTCACTGTCTCTGTCTCTCTGTTTCCCTCTTCTCTCCCCCTCCCCTCCTCGAACCTCTCATCCCCTCCCCTGTCCTCTTTTTTCCTCTCTTCTCCTTTCTGTCTCTGAGTAGTGAGTTTCCCAGGCCTCACTTTCCTACAGCCAAGTTGGCCATATCCTCTCTGCCCTCTCAGGGTTCTAGGTGTTTACCAGAGGGATTAGGGTAGCTTTTCTCTAATCCTGTCAGCTCTAGCCCCCATGCAGTTCTCATTCTAGCATGGTTCCCTCCATTGTTAGCCATCCATTGACTGGTACCCTAGTTACATTTAACTAATTAGTATTAAATAGCTTTTACCAATAAATATTTACTTCACAGAAATAGTAACAGAAGTATAAACATTTTCTCCAACACTGTGGGAGCACACTAACTTTTATCGTGTTGATCTTTAGGAACAGAGGGCTCAGACTTAACACAGTTTTTATATGCTTTATCCCCACCAAGTTCACATCTGGATGTCTTTGTCTCTGTTAACTGCTGGTCTGGGACTTGAAGATTGCTCTTCTGGGACCCAGTGATGATCAGCTTGCTTCAAAACCATTCATGCACTCTACTTCCACACCTTTCAAAACTCACAAGGTTATAGACTTCAATATCCACTTAAAAATGAAAGAACAAATGCAGAGGGAAAGATATCCACCACCATAGGCCACATGTCAGCCTCAGATAGGACAGCCAAGGCCTCTTTGCCTTACAGAATTGTATCTCACTATCACTAGACACCAAGAGCAGAAAGAAGCAGCTAAAAATAAGGGACAATTTCCAAAAGACTAATGCCTTTTGAATGACCCATAGTTCTGACTCTACAGCCAATCAAAGAGGCTCTGATTCATCATGTGGTTAGCAGAACAGAACCAGTTGCAGCATATCTGCGCATGCTACAAATCCCTCCAATCACATATCATTACAATTCTCCCAGAATCAGGCTCCCAGCCTCTTCCCTCAGGGACTTGCATCAGCTTAGCACACTGATGCCTGCTCACAAGGGCTGGGCTCATTGGCTGGTTCCCAGTTACTTCTGTAAATGGGGATAATTCTTGTGGTTCTTTCCTCACAGGATCATTGCAAGGACAAAATGAGACAATGTATGTAAAGCACATCGAAAACCTTAACATTCTATATAAATGTCAGTTGTGAATTTGCTGTTGTGTTTGCGTTTGGTTTTATAGACTATTGCTTGATTAATAGTTTATTTAATTATATGACTCCTTTCATGAAAACTTTATTGCAAACGCAGCTATATTTTCCTCCTAACATTCTCCTCTAACAGGTCTAGCTGCCTTCCTTCATGCTTTGACCTGTTTTGTGTCAATGATCTAGTGTCTACATCTCGGCCAGAATTAAATCTATATTTCCACCTCTGCTTTCTAAGAAAATATATTCATTTCTGCAAAGACATCAAAAAGAATGGGCCTTCCCCTAACTGTTTCTTCAAATCATATCAGAAAATGGCTTTTGAGACTCCACTCAAAGACTGGTACTGAAAACAGTAAGTTTCATAGAAATATGCTCCAACTGCATTCTTCAACAGCAGAATTGTGCAATGTTTTATCTGGTCCCTTCTCATCCTTTGGACTTTGAAAAACTTGCAGCAAGCCTAGGTGTTCATTTCAACTTAGCAAACATTGAGTAAGGCTCTGCTAGCTCATGGAATCAAAGTATTTCAGGCCAAAAGAGACCTTCGGGCCATTTTGTCCTTAGGAAGGGCATGACCTGAATGATTCATCATTCTTTTTTTGGTGCACAAAACAGAACTTGCCCAAAGTGATGAAATGAAAATGCAATCCAATGGAGTTCCAGATGAATACAAATTATAGCCTTTTGTAGTTAGGTTTTTGTCCTCTCCAGCTGCCTGGGAGATTGTAATGTGTAGATAGCTGCTAAATGAACTGTCTGTTTCTTTGGAGTTACACATGCAAAGTATTTCTCCATGTTTGCATTCATACTTTATTAAAATCTACAGCAATTGTCCATTGTCAGTCTCTAAATTTTTGTAATTTTTCAAAGTCTTAACATACAAATGCCTTTTGTTGGGAGTTGGGTGAATAAATTGAGCTGTTTAATATTTTTTTTCATCTATTTGCTTTTAACAAAGATATAGAATGGCCTGGGATATTTCCTGTCTTTTTATCTCCAGTATCTAGTACAAAGTCTGACTTAGAAGCCAGTTTGCAAATGTTGATTGAATTTAACTGAACAACATCAAAACTTCAGATATCAAATGATAACTTTAAGTAGTTTAAAACAGGGTCTCTTTGTAGCAAAGTGTTAACGTTTACACCATACACAATTCAGTTGTGATTAATTAGATGCTTTTCTGGGTGTTTCTTGCTATTTACACAACATTGCAAATGCCCCATATGGCATAGTGGCTTATATCAAATGGGAGTAGGAACCCAGGAGAAAATGGGACCCTATTTGGGGGTGGGGGTATATGTGCATGTGCATGTACATGCATGCATCTATGCATTCAGGAGTCTCAATGTCCACTGAGCCTAGCAGCAGCATAAACAAGCTTTAGCTGCTTCTGCAGTGCCAAGATGCTCTCAGATAAAAACAGCTCCAAGCTTTATACCCTGTGGCTTTTTGACTCATTTATCAGTTTCTCTATTTCTCTGTCAAAAGGAAAAGGTCTATGACCTCAGCATATACTTATGCATAGACACTCTGAAAAACTATTTTTGTTGATGAATTCACCCTCTCTTGTTTATTCTACCTCCTTAAAGACTGTGTTGTTAAAAAAAATCTAAATCTCTTCTCTCACTGGGTTTTGACTTTCCCTTTTCTCTATCATGTTCCAAGTATCCATGGTCTAATAAACTCATAGCAGATGACCACTTAATTTTAAATAACTACTGCAAATAGCATAGAAATAAAAATAAGCAATTAAAGAAATAAACTTCAAATGCCAACTTGTTTTGTCTGGAAGCCAAGAAGGGCACAAGAAACTTTTCTCTACCTCCCATATCCCTCTGCCCACAGGAAAAGGAGGAAATGTTTGGCAGACAGGTAAATGAAAGCAGTTTCCTTGCTCCAGAAATGGAGGAGGTGGGGATAGTAGCAAAGGAATTCCAGTTAGGACTAAGGTTATTGCACCAATTTCTCTCTGTCCCTCTGGCAGATGCCAGCTTATCCTTCTCTCACACAACTTGGTCAATAACTCTCCTCTGTTCCCCATCCATCTCTCCCATCAACTTGTAATCTTCAGGTGAGCAATGGTTGCAGGCCATCATCACTCTGCTACATGACTGGATGGTCCAGAATGGAATTTTGAAGAGTACTCTGCCCTGATTCTAGTCATTGTCTAATGGCTGGCTTGGCTTCTCGGTGAAAGACATTCAAGGTCAAAGCACGGAAATGTGATGAACTCAGGGTAAAGTTACCCTATTCCAGGCAGACCCTTCCAGCCCTTACATCTCCATGATGAGGTTTCCATGAGAGAGGAGTAGATCTACAGGGTGTCCCTAAAGTCTGAACACACAGGAAATCTCATTAATTATATATATTTTCAAGAAATGAAATGGGGGCGGCTAGGTGGCACAGTGAGTAGAGTGTCTGCCCTGGAGTCAGAAGGATCTGAGTTAGGACCCAGCCTCAGACACTTAATGCACACACAAACAAAAACCTAGCCATGTGACCTTGGGCAAGTTACTTAACCCCAACTGCCCTCCAAAAGGCAAAAAAAAAAAAAATGAAATGAAGGAAATTTTCAGCAATGTTTTATTAAATTAGCATAAATTTTAGCCATGACAATTTCATATGGAATAAAAGCTTTCATTAGTCAATGGGGACTATTTTCCATATTAATGAGATTAATTTGATTTAATTAATTGATGATATTTCCTATGTTTCTCCTATGTTTTCCTATGAAATCTCATTTATGCTAATTAAATAAAATGTTGAAAATTTCATTCATGGGGTAGCTAGGTGGTGCAGAGAATAGAGCACTGACCCTGGAGTCAGGAGGACCTGAACTCAAATCTGGCCTCAGACACTTGACACACTTACTATCTGTGTGACCTTGAGTAAGTCTCTTAACCCAATTGCCTTGCCTTCCCTGCTCCAAAAAAGAAAGAAAGAAAACTCATTCATTTCATTTCTTGAAAATATACATAATGAGATTTCCTATGTGTCCAGAATTTAGGGACATGCTGTATACTGACAAACCTCAGCTCAAATGCATCTCCAGCATAACATCCCCTGCTCCCTTCATAGACAGTCAATTAACAGTTAACAGGCATCTAGTACATATTTGCTGGGTGTCAGGCATTGTGCTAAGTGCTGGAGGTACAAATAAAAACAAAAAGCAAGATAGTCCCTCCCTTCAAGGAGGATACATTTTAATCGGGAAGAGGAGGCAGGGGAAGGTATCTGTACATAGTGGTGCAATCCAGAGAATCCAGAGAGGAATAAAGAATGGATTCTTCAAAATGGAGATTCCATGAGGAGCTCATCAATGGGAGAAAGGGACTCTACGGACCAATGGATGTTGCAGAGTGAGAAGGAAGCTAAGGTATGGTGTGGCAAAGTCTGAAGAGTGAGAAGTTGAACCCAGAGCTGTTTAGTGTCTTCCATCTAAAATTATTTTGCATATAACATGTGTTGTATGTATGTGTCACCTCCCCCTATAGCACGTGTAATGGGAGTCTGGTACATGTGCAGACCCCAGTTTGCTAGAATCATTATGATGTGTGAGGAAAGTGAATGTGGGTATATTCTGTAATTGGTTTCAGGTGGCATACCATGTGATTGGGAGGACTCTTTTTTCCATTGACTATGTAGCCAGAACTGCTGAGGTCTTCAAAAGGACCTGAGTCAGCTCTGGCTTTCTCTTTTTGTTGTATTTTCATGTGGGGGAGTGAAGTGACCCTTTCACTCAAGTCTAGTGATGCCATGTAGTAAAGGGAGGGCCTACAGTTACCCTTCTCTCCCCATGCTAACTGCCCCCAAGAAATTGGCCTGGACAGCCACATTGTGTGATGACTAATTATGATAGACTTAGCTCTTCTCAGTAATACAACGATCCAAGACAATTCCAAAAGACTTGTGATGGAAAATGCTAACCACATCCAGAGAAAGAACTATGGCATCTAAATGCAGATCTAAACATAGTATTTTCACTTTTGTTTTTTCTTTCTCATGGTTTTCCCCTTTTGTTCTGATTCTTCTTTCACAAGATGACTAATGTGGAAATATGTTTAACATGATTGTACATGTATAACCTAAAAAAAGAAAGAAAAGAAATTGTCCTGGGTCCTTGGCTCTTTCTGTTCATTCTTTTCTGTTCTAGAAGTGGGTAGTGGAACCTCCAACTTTGGGAGTCTCAAAGGCTGGGGAAGAGATCCTCAGGAATCTGGGACCACAGGAATTCAGGCTGGGTCTTGTAGCCACCCCAGCAATAAGGTTTCTAGGAGCACAGAGTGATCATCTGGAGTGAGCTTCAGGATTCCAGGGCAGCAGAAGCCTTAATGATGCTACCTTTGGGTGTGAACTTGATGGAAGCAATGCCATTTAGGAACTGAGATAAGTTTTGAGCCTTATGCCTGTCCTCAGAGACCAAGGTAGTAGTGTGGGGTAGGTGTGTGTGTATGTGTGTGTGTGTGTGTGTGTGTGTGTGTGTGTGTGTGTGTGTGTGTGTGTGTGTGAGAGAGAGAGAGAGAGAGAGAGAGAGAGAGAGAGAGAGAGAGAGAGAGAGAAAGAGAGAGAGAGAGAGATTACACTCCCCAAGGTGTTGGGGAGAATGTTTATACAATTGTTCTCACTAAGTCTTTGAAATAAATATTCTTTTGTAAAAGCTATCCAATGTTAAGTGCTTAATTGGAAAAGGAGTTTTAGTTATTGGCTTGCTAAAAATAGGGAGAACATTAGCTGGTGGGGCTTGAGCCAATAACAGAGAAAAGAGATACTCAGAACACTTCAGAGTACTGGAGAAACCTCAGGGGGAGATGTAACAGGTCTGACCCTCAAAGAGCTGGGCCAGAGTCAACCATGTTATATATTTAAGCCCTTTGAGGTTAAGGACTGTTTCATTTTTGTCTTTATAGAGCCAATGTCTAGCCAAATGCTTTTCTTGTTTGAAGGCATAGCTTCAGCATGACTTCTAACTTGTCTCTTTTCCCTTCTGTCATTTAAAGCAAAGTAAAACCTTTAAGGCCCCCACAAAGTCTTAGCAGAAGTACATTACCAACAGTTCAGAAAATATGGATCCTCTGAACCAAGTTCTTTTCCCAGGATACTTTTGTCACACTCATCAGAACAAAACACCAAGAAATGGACCATGAATTCGAATGTATAGATAGTGGTGAATGTCTCATCATTAGTTTTACATTTGTCAGGCCAATATTATTTTTGTCTCTTCTTTCTGCTTGTAATGCCTTAGGGGTCAGAGCTCTAGCACATTTTTAAGGTCTTCTCGTAAGAGCCTTTACCGACAAAATTTCATCTTAGTGCAGCAGCTGAAGTTGGGGAAAAGTCTCAGTTTCTGCTGAAATTTCCCAGACATCAGAATTTTGTTCCTCTTTCATCATAGTGTTGCATCTGGGAGAAACCCCACTTTGCATGTTAGGCTTGTCCTGCAAGGTTACTGTAGTCATTTGCAGTGAATTAGGGACGCTTTACTGCAGCCATTTAAATGATGGCTCTCTGTGAGTTCCAAGACTTTTAAAATATCTCGATTAGTTTCTCCCCCACATTTCCATTCTTCCTTTTTATGTCAAAGATCTCTTTGGAAGAGTGATTGTGTGGTAGTTCAGTCATTACAGTAGGGAAAGGAGGAGGATAAAACCTACAAAAGACTTGTGTTTAAGAGAGATTTATTAAAGGATATTCTTTACAGTAAACTAAGGATAGGAGGGGGATGCTGTGGTCCTCCAAATCTGCATCCAGATGGGAGAGGATGGTGGTCGTAGTAGTGTAGCAACTCCAGAAATGGTTTCCCATCTTTACATTTTTTTTCAGCAAAATTCCCATTTTTGATGCATATTAGGGATGGTCCCTTCTTTTGGTGGTTCCAGGATAGTGAAAGGTGGTTATCATCTATTCAGTTTCCAGATCTATGGTATGTAATCTTTGATCACAGTAATTGATTGAGGGAAATAAGCCTACGGGATTTGATTGTTTCCCAGTGTATTCAATGTTAACTAGCAAGGAGGATGTGGAGGCTGTTCTCTATGATCCTAGGCACTATAGGACTATTTGGGCCCATGTGGGCACAACTATGAACTTATAATTGGAGGAAGAGCTGGTGATGTTCTGGGCTAGTTTCCAGGGTAAAAATAGCAGTATAGTAGCCAATTAATATGGGCACGAGTCTTCTTTGGGAGCCTTGCCTCTGAAACAGGCAAAAATTGCCTATCAGTGCCAGGATGTTGGTTTTGGGTTATTTTATCAAGTGAAGATCAAAAGCCCTTTTATGAAGTCCTTTCCCTTGAGATTATATATATGACTACTAACTCAGAATCTATAGGTGAAGGAGAAAAAGACTTCTAGTACAGAAAGATCCTAGAAAGGGGAGAAAGACCTAATCAATTAATTTCTCTCTCTGTATATAGATAGATGGATATACATATACATATATAGTATCTATATCATATATATGTATTTATATATATGTATATGTGTGCAAACTATCAATTAATTTGCATCCATCTAAGGAAGTATAACATTATTACAAAATTATAAGAAGCAAACATATACATATATAAAGCAAGTAAAGGTCATAGAAACCACAGACCAGTGACTATGGAATGAATTGTGGCAGTCATAGTTTAACAAGCTCTAAATCAATGATACACATTCCATCAAAACCATAGCTCATAAGCCCTCATCAGTGTATTTACTTTTTAAAGACAGCCAGAAGACACATTTGGTTTGAAGCAAAGGCATTTTATGAAATATAATGGCCAAAAAAATAGCAATAAAACATTTTCTCCATAAAACCTCCTTTAAATCCCTCCTGCATTCTCACCAAAAGCAGAATCACTGTCAGAGGACTCACTTTGACTAGATGTTAGAAATTCCTTGTGGCCCCCTGCTTAATTTCTGATTGTTAACTTGCATGTGATTAGCATTAGATTAGAGGTAGGTATGCTTCCAGAAAACTGCCAAAGACTCTCTGGATTTGCCTCTTCCAGCCCCAGTTTATCAACCCCAAGTTTCTCTGTGTCTTCTATGCAAATGAATAGGAATGGGAAAAGTCACAGACAAAAAACTAAGACCCCAGGACAATGCCTTTGTCCTTCTCTTCCTTCCTCCTCCTCCTTCTCCAATTCCTCCTCCTCCTCCTCCTCCTCCTTCTTCTTCTTGTTTTTTAGAGGGGGGAAGGCAGGGTATTTGGAGTTAAGTGACTTGCCTAAGGTCACATGGCTAGAAAGTGTTAAGTGTCAGAGGCCACATTTGAACTCGGGTCCTCCTGACTCCAGGGCTGGTGCTGTATTCACTGTGCCACCTAGTCACCCTGTCTTCCCTCTTCCTGATACTCCCTTCTTTCTAGGGTTTCAGGGCAACACTCTCCTGGCTCTTCTTCCTCCCTGTCTGACTGTTCCTCATTCTCCTTTGCTGGATCTTCATCCAGGTCGTGCCCACGGATCACTGGTTTCTCACAGGGCTCTGTCCTGTTCCCTCTCTTCTTCTCATTCTACCCGACTTCAGTTGGTGACTTCATTAGAGCTCATGGATTTAACGATTACCTCTATGTTTATGATTCTCAAATCCTTACTGCTCCATGCAGTAGACATGTAGTCTCTCGGCTCTGGGCATTTTCTTTCCTCTCCTTTCTTCTCCTGGAATTGACTGTGGAGGCTGTCATTTTACAGAATAGAAAAATAAAGGACAGAATTTAAGTGATTTACCCAGGTCATAAAGCCAGGCAGTATCTGGGGCAGAATTTGAATCCAGATCTTTCTCACTCCAAGTCTGACACTGTATACACTACACTATGCTGCCTCTGCAGCATAGCGACATAACTGTGTACCTGGTACCATCTGCTCTTTGACTTGGGTTTATTTCTACAAATGGTGGGAAAAGAAATATTTTTCTTGGGAACTGTGGGGAGAAGTGAAGACTCGAGATGATGAGACCCCAAATTCAGAGGGAACCATCCCATGGAACATGCTCAGAGTTGCATGTCTTGGTTCTAGAGGAATACAAGTATACATACTTAAATATGAGAAACAATTACATATAAAATAAACAAGACATTTTTTTGAGAGGGAAGAAATAAGAGTTGAGAGTGTGAATCAAGAAAGACCTTATGGTGGAGGTGGTATCTGAGCTGAGCTTTGGAGGAAACAAGGGATTCTAATGGGAAGAGATAAATGGCAGGGAAGCAAAGGAGAATCTAACAATGGTCATCAACGCACACACACACACACACACACACACACACACACACACACACACACACCAACTCACCTAACCAATCATTTAATCAAGCAGTTTCAGGGAAATCAGGCAAAAAAAAAATCAGTCTGCTGGTAGACTGGCTGTGTGTGTGTGTGTGTGTGTGTGTGTGTGTGTGTGTGTGTGTGTGTGTGTAAACGTACATTGGAACCTAGATTTAGAGGTAGAAGAGCCGTTAGATGCCAGCTAGTCCAAATCCCTCATTTTACAGATAAGGTAATAGGCACAGAGTAGTGAAATGACCTGCCTGAAGTTATAGGTAGTTAGTGGCAGGGCTGGGATCTGAACCCAGGCTCTCCAAATCCAATGTTCTTTCAGTATTGCCTTACTGCTTGTAATCCAGCTTGTTTCTTAAATGTTTGTTTGCACTCTTTCCTTGGAGCTAAACATTGCCCACTTAAAGGGTTTAACTGAGTCTAAATTGAAGGTCCCAGACTTTCTCCCCAGCTGTCTCAGCTGCTCTCAGGAATTCTGTGGCAGCTTCCACAGTCAGCTGCCCCCTCAGTTTTGGTCCTGGCTCAGTGATTCAGAAAGCATCTTTCTCCACCCCTTCCTCACCCCATCCCTCTTTCCCCACCCTCCTTACTAGCTCTAATCACCTGGCTTCCTTAATCCCTCTCTACTAAATTAAAATTGTGAGTAGCCCTTCCCAAATGTTATTTATATAGTTTTCTCATTTGGGAAAGGGTACTTAGACCCTGGGCACTATATCAAGGAAATGGCGCAGTGTCTTAACATTCTATCTGTGTATTTATTATTGGTATAGATTATTGGAGACAAGAAACATTTAAGCAACATTCAAAAAATGATTAAAGGGTTTCTTTAGACCTTTACCCTCCCTATGGTTCCTTCTTGAATTAGATAAAGATCTGAGATTTCTTTAGCATAGAGGACTCCCATAAGAAGAAACTCCCTTTACCAATGCAAATCAACACCTCTGAGAGTCTTAGAAAGTAACCCAAAACATAGAGAATTTAATTTACTTGCCCAGGGTCACAGAGCCAGTATGTGTCAGAGTGGGCTAATTCTTTCTGAATTACAAATATTTAACAAGAACAGCAGGTCTATTTCCCTTTGGTGAGAATTCCTCTTTCATTGTCCTCCTCTGTAACTCAGATTCCCTTCATCTCAGGGAGGCATTCATGCAAAAGCATCTATCTGAGTACACACACACCTTCTAGGCCTCTGGATGCAGGATTACATCACGTGACTCCCACTGTCTTCTCCTGCCTCACACTCTCAGCTGGTTTGCCACAACCAGAATGGTCTAGAAGTGCCCTCTCCAGGGCTCCCAGCCTATTTTTATGAGACCATCTGAAATGCAGGATGGGCCCAACAGCAGAAGCAGCAGCGCACCGGGGGATGTTGGGCCAGATGGATTACATGGCAACAGCTGAGGAGGAACAGCTCTGGAGTACTGGCTATGGATGTGTTTACTGATCTTGAGAAATCTGGGCTGGGACCAGCCAAAATATACACCCAGAAAACTCCAAATCCTTAGCCTCTGTGCTGTATCTGGGCTCTTTCTCCCCCTAAGTCTATAAAGTGCTGCTGAGGACAGGGCCAGGCACTGTCTTTGGAACCTCAACAGGTCTATGGGAGATAAGGATGTGGAGGTCAGGAGGGCCACGAGCCAGGCCTCATTCCTGATAGAGGCCAGCACTGAATAACCTGTTTCACGGTCTGTGTGTTAAAACACTGTGGTCAGCCCAGTGAAAGATTAGCTTATCTGCCACTGCTGATACTGCCACCAACACAATACTACTCTGCCCTGCTCTGCACAAAACAAATTTTTAAAAATGCCTTTGTAGGCAAAATACAGAGAGAGCACATATTCTGGCTTTCATTGTTAGGGAGATTTGGAGCTTTTATAGGACAAAACAAAGAGAAACCCAGTGGCCCAATTTGGGACTGAAGCCAGGGAGACCTGGGTTCAAATCCTCCTTGGGTGACCTGAGACAAGTCTCAGACTCCTGGCTTTAAAATTATTACAGAGGGGCAGCTAGGTGGTGCAGTAAGTAGAGCAGCAACCCTGGAGTCAGGAGGACCTGAGTTCAAATATGGCCTCAGACACTCGACACTTAACTAGCTGTGTGACCTTGGACAAGTCACTTAACCCCTATTGCTCTGCCTTCCCCCCTCCAAAAAAAATAAAATAAAATGAAAAGGTTACTATAAGTGCTCTTAACTTTTATGTGTGTATATTGCAGACCCTTTTTGGCAATCTAGAGAAGCCCATGACCCCCTCCTAAGAATAATGTTTCAAAATGCATAAAACAAAATAAATATTGCTAAGGAAACCATTTACATTACAACAGTCAACTAGCATTTATTAATTGCAGACTATGTGCCAAGCATTGTGCTAAATGCTACAGTTATAAAAATATTTAAAAATTTAAAATAAAATAAATTAGAATAAATAAATAAAAATAAAATAAAAAATTTAAAAATCAAGTTCACACACCTCAGGTTAAGAGTATTTGATTTACTAAATTGCAGATGGGAAGGAGTTCCCACATTAGGATTTGGATGCTGGAACTATTGCTATACAGGCATCAATTCTACTAGAAATTTTAGAGGTGGAAGTGAGTTAAGAGGGGAATCCCCTTATATTACATACAGTTGAGGCACAAGAAGGGTAAGTGGCTGGCCAAGATCCAACAGGTTGTACTTGTCAGATGTGAGATTAGAACCTAGATTCTATGACTCCCAGGTTAGTGCTGCTACAAAGGCAACTGGTGTCCCTAAATGGGGGTCCAAGATCATAGGACAATCACCAATAAATATCACCTTTTCATTCAGGCAGTAGACCTGGGAAAGACGTGAACTCGCTTCTTTGATCATATCACATATGTTTGGTAGAAATAAAGTATTTTTAAAGGGCTTTATAATGTACCCTGTTTCCTCAAGAAAAAGAATCGACAATGAATGACTTGATTTTCCTTTTCTAGGAATGGAGAGAGTAATAAGCTGGTGAGAAACAATTTCTGAATAGCCAGACTCATAGTGTTGACACAGCTTCTTTCCTCTAATAGAATCAAGTTATGAATTCAACAAAGATCTGACTTTTGATAAGAGATTCGGGAAGCAACTGACCATATAAATATGAATGGGCAAAATATGTTGCAAGAATTCCCACCATACAGACACATTTGTTTGGAAAATTAGCCAGTTGGGGGAGGGAGCATCTAGTGGAAAATGTCCATGGCCAGAAATAGGGGGACCCTGGTGCTAACCCTGAGATTTAAGCTCTCCATATCCTAGATTCCTTACAGATGTGAGAATTTCTGTAAGGATTGGTGTTTCAAATAAAATTATCCTCAAAATGCAATGGCATAAAAGCTAATGTGTGTTTGTGTGTGTGTTTAATAAGAATGGGCTAGTAAATAAATTTTGTATCCTTTAAGTTACATGTTTGACTATTGCAGTACAAGTCAAAAGGAGTTATTCATTCGCAGGAAGATTAAAATAAGCAAAAACCATGGATCTCTTGGACTTAAGCATATGGGTCTATTTTAGAACTGGAAAAAAAGAAAATATTTATCTATGTTTGATAGATTGAGTGCCTGTTCATGACTGTGAAGAATATCCTTGACCAAAGCTATCTGACCTGTTTTAGAGTCTCAAACCTTTATAATGCTTTTAGCAGCCCTGAGCCTCTAAATGTATTTCCCCTGTTATTTTAATGGAAATCCTTTCTCTGGCATGTCGCCACCCTTCCTCCCCTCCCCACCATATTTATTCTATAGGAATGCTTCTTTGAAGGTAGTACAAGTATCATAGGTGTTTTACTGTGGGTTTCCAAGTGGATCCAGCACCCCAGTTTCTTTTCAGCAGCTTCAAGATTAATCTCTCTTCCTTCCAGTAGCAGTGTATAATCTTGCATAGACTCTGAAAATACCCAGAGCTCACGTGCAGAAATAAAGCTGATTGTGAAGTGTGCATGTGTGTCAAGATGCCATTGTATCATTGCTGTGTTTATGCGTGTAGAAATAAACAAGTGGTTCACCAGTGGCTCAAGGCTGCTTTCATGTATCCACTCAACAATCCCTGGCCTCAGACATTTACTAGATGTGTGACCTTGGGCAAGTCACTTCACCATTTGCCTCAGTTCCTCATCTGCTAAATGAGCTGGAGAATGAAATGAATGGCAAACCATTCCAACATCTCTGCCAAGAAAACTCCAAATGGGGTCATGAAGTCAGATACAATTGAACAACAACCTATCATGTGATTAACTCTTAAAACAACCTTAATGATGGCCTGTATTAGCATGAAAGAGAAAGAAAATTTAGGAGGTAACTTAAAAAAAAAACTTAGAAAAGAAACAAGGGAATAAACAGTGATAATAGCTGAGATGAATATAACTGAAAATAAGAAAACAACCTGATAAAAATAAAACCAAGTACTGGTTTGCTTTGTTTTGGAAAGACCAACAAAACTGATAAAGTTAGCAGATCTAATTTTTTCAAAAGAGGAAGTAAACCTATATTCTCCAAAATAGCAATGAGAGAAACAAAGGCAAAAAAAGTCAGGATTATCAAAGATGACTATATTCAGCCGTTTGCTGATAAATTAGAAAGAAATGAATGCTCATTTAACAAACATACAAAACCCAAATGTAAATAAGCTCAAGTTCCCAGTACAATGGGCTTTATGCCACTTTCTGTCACTGCCACCCAGATCAGCTATGGAAAGAGGGGACTTGGAGACAATTGAATAGTTTCTGCTTCTGCCTTTGGTCCTAGTCAGGCAGCCCTCTAAAGGCTGATATAATGGGTCTCTGCCTGTACCATGTTGGTATTTCAGTGCAAAAAGAAAAATCACTTTCTGTAAAGGATTTCAAAGAGGAACTTTCACGGGGACTGAATTATGGGTTCTCTAGAAAAGTCTCAGGCAAACAGCTGGGTTTGCGGAGACAGAACCATCCTTTGTTGTCCAGGGACTCCTAAGGAAAGCCAGGACTGGAGGCCGAGATGCTATTGGCTCATTAAAGGCAAAGGCTTGCCTTCTCTACAACATCTTGTGACTCGGGGAGCTGCATGTTTACAAATAGGACAAGAGCCAAATGACCTTTCTGGGACAGCTGCTAATGCCAAAGATAAGAAAGATCTCACCCCAGAACAGAATTGGGGAAATCCAAAGAGATCAGGGAAACCATACTCATAATAGTAACTTCTTATTTTAAGCTTCATCTTGAATCTGCAGCCTCGGGGGACCCAAAACTTTTACTATTAATATCTTAGAAGCACTGTAAGTATTTTCATACCTATCATCAACTTTTCTCAGAAACTCTCTGAAGCATCTAGAAGAGATATCATTCTTATTTTACATATGAAAGAAGTTAGCATAGGGGGAGAATAGGAGGTTGAACCTGGATCCTGGAGTGATGCTATCCCGAGCATCATTCTTTTCACTTATGAAAATTTTTCAGATTCACTTATTGTCTTTGTAGTTTCCTCTTGAATTCAGTGCATTCCAACAAGGATTTAATAATAAGTGTATGTGCCATATACTTTGAGAGGCCCTGGGTATATAAAAACAAAAATGTCTTGCCCTCAGGAAACTTACATTCTACCATTTAGCAGATAGGTAAATACAAAGTAATTAGAGGATGGGATGGAGAGGACACTACTTCCTGTGGTGATTAGGAAAGGTCTTGGGGGAGGGGTGGCACCTGAGCTGACTTTTGAAGGCAACAAATAGAGGAAAAGAGGGGCAGGGAATTCCAGACTCCAGTGTGGGAGTCTTTGGTTGCATCTTCTATAAGGATGCTAGGCTTTTCTTTTCCTCTGAAACTTCAAATCCACAAATACTTTAAGTACTTTTAATGTTATCTATAAGGTAGTTACTAACTTCTTGAGGTAGTAAACAGCTGAAGTTGTTAGTATAAGAGAAACAAGAGGGGCATGTGACAGTGACCACTGACCCTGGACTTCCTAAGTCGACCCCCAAGTGTACCAATTAATCAGTATCATCTGAAATGTTTTTCTCTTTCCTTTCCATCTTTCAAAAGATTCTACCTTGTTCTTTCTTTTTACTTTTTGGTGGGCAACTGGGGTTAAGTGACTTGCCGAAGGTCATACAGCTAGTTTTTGTGTTAAGTGTCTGAGGCTGGATTTGACCTCAGATCCTCCTGAATCTAGGTCTGGTGCCCTATTCACTGCGCCACCTAGCCACCCCAAGATTCTACCTTCTTTATGACCCAACTCAGATTCTCCTTCTGACTGTTGGTCTCATCAATTCCAACTTAGAGCACTTCCACTTTTCACTGAACACCAGAGACACTTATTGTCTATAAACTTCATTTGGCAATTAAACAGGTACTACTTTGTGATCTACCAACTCTAGATCCTGCCGATCCTTTCCTATTATTATCTTGAATTGTCAAGGTGGTTAAGTGGTTCAGTGGATGTGAGATCTGTTTGCCTCACTTTCCTCATCTGTAAAATGAAGATAATAATAGTAGCCACCTCAGAGGATTGTTGTGAGAATCAAGTGAGATAATATTTGTAAAGTGCTTACTGCTGTGTCTGGCACAGAGCACTTTTAATGAATGCTTCTTCCTTTTCCCCTTCTCTCCTTATTTACCTCTTCATAGGTGTGATATAGGATCAAAGACAAATGACTCCTGACTTCAAGGAGTTGACAAGAAAGTTGATGAGACTGAGTATAGTTATAGGAATGAAGAGTAATTCTTTGTGTCCGAAGCTCCTTTTTTTTTTTTTAGTATTTATATATATATTTGAAACATTTAATGTTACGACCTCGAATTTCAGATCCATTTCCTTCCTCCCTTGTCACCCATTCCTTCTTGGGAGATAAGTAATTCAGTATATGTTGTACATGTCTGGCTATGCAAAACATTATCATAGTAGATATATTGTACAAGGCTGCTTATAATTCCCTCCCACTCATCCCACCCCCCACCTGGTCCATTCCCTACATGATCCTGTCCCTCTTCTATAGTGGGTACTTCCAACCTCCCCTCCCCCCAAGGATGCCCTCCCATCCATCATCCTCCTCTCATCCCCCTTCCCCCTATTCTGCTGCAGGTTGAGATATCCCATTTAGTATGTATGTCATTCTCTCCCTGAACCAAATTCAATGAGAATGTGGTTTTGCCTTTTTAGCCTTCCTTATTCTCCCCTTCCTTTGCTTAATTGTTCTAAATTTGCCACGTGTTTTCTTTGCTGTTCAGAACTCCTTCCACAGACACTTCATTCCTCTATTGCTTCTTATCTGAGGTAATAGTGCTGATGGGGTGAATTAAGGGCAATAAGTCTGCTCAGTTGATGTTAAAAGTGCATGTTCCTTTAAGCACTGACCACTCCTTAACTCCTCCCTAATCCCACCCTTACTCACCTAGTTAGCATAGTTGACATCTGATTTACTGTCTTAACTCCTTAAAACTATACCTGTGACTTCTGTAAGTTTTCAGGTTCTTTAAGAACCCATGCTTGCTGTAAAGCATAACAATAAACTTTTACACTCTCGACTCCTAGTTTGCTTGAGCCTACTGAATTCCTTCCAGACTCAGGGACTCTGGTCCTCAGAGCCCCTGTGGAACCTATTGCCCTTTCCCCCATCAAGGCCAATTCTTGAGCAGCAGAGTTGTGAAGGGATTAAAGTACAATAGTTGTCAGTTTCTCCAACTGAAACTTTTTGAGACCCAGAAAGGCACTCTTGACCACCAAGATATTCTCCATTAAAAAATGATTTCAGTGCCTGATTTGTAGTCTTTCTACCCCAACTTTTTGCCTTCATATTAGGGTAATTCAACATACATCTTGATGCTCACATAACTACCCATACTTCCCAGTTCCTCAATCTACTCAGTTTGCATGACTACTCCTCCATTCTACCTCAGCTGTACACAAAGTGATCCAATTCCATGTTCGTGAACTCTAATATGGAATTGGATCACTTTGTGTATAGCTGAGTAGTTATGTGAGCATCAAGTTGAATATTTTAGTTTCATTCAGTTATCAACTTAATTTCTCTAGAGATTGTTTAAAATTGTATTTAATTCTTTTAATTCCCATTGTGATTCCTCCTTCTCCCTCTCTCGTCCCCTTGACTTTCTGGAATATGTATCTTTTATCCATTTGATTGTATCCCTCATACTTCCTGGCATTGTATCTGTTGCTACATCTGATACAGTTTCAGCATGTTTATCTTCTGGTGTTTTTTGCCCCCTTAATGCTCTTTGCTAATATTTTAATTGTAGAAAAGTTTTTCAATTTACTGAGTGTCTTTTGGTGAATTTTAATTTTCTGTTGAGTATTTATAGTAATATTTTTCTTTCTCTTCTCTTTTTTCTTTCTCCCTTCCTTTCTTTTTCTTCCTTTGTTCCTTCATTTCTTTCTTTCTTTCTCTCTCTTTCCTTTCTTCTTTCTTTCTCTCCTTCTTTCTCTTCCTTCATCTTTTCCTTTCCTTCCTTTCCTTTCCTTTCCTTTCCTTTCCTTTCCTTTCCTTTCCTTTCCTTTCCTTTCCTTTCCTTTCCTTTCCTTTCCTTTCCTTTTCTTTCCTTTCCTTAGCTTTCCTTAGCTTTCCTTTCCTTCTTTCTTCATTATTTCCTTCCTTCCTTCCTTCCTTCCTTCCTTCCTTCCTTCCTTCCTTCCTTCCTTCCTTCCTTCCTTCCTTCCTTTCCACACTTCTACTATCCTATAGGCCTCCAAGTGATTTTTTGCTATGACCAAAAATCAAATCCACCTTCATCATAAGGACAAAGACTTGCTACCACTGACAATACTCAAGGAGATCCTGGAGAATCTGATGAAATACATCTTTTCCCTGTCTTCCCACCTCCCCCATGACTCATAAGGACATTTAAGTTTTGTCATGTTCGCTAAAGAAATTTGGAAATATGTTCAATAAAAAATAAACACCAACCTTGCTACCTTAAAGACTTGTCCCATAAATTCTTGGCTCCCACATCATTAACTAGTGTAGGCTTACTAGGGCTTTCCCCAGAGTGATGGCTTAGGGCAAGAGGATACTTCTTTCTTCTCTTGTCCCAGCTTCCCCATCTTCTGCACAGGAACCTGAAAGACACCTCCAGGGTCTTTTCCCTCCCCCTGGGGGCTGTTCAATATTACTGCATCCTATGGTACCCTAGGTTCTTTTCCTCACTCATCTTTGCCTCCTCCCAGGGTCACCTGGGTCAGCTACATGCTCACTTTCTGCTAGGAGGATACTGTTCCTCTGGTAAATAGGGGAGGGAGGAGAAAACTTTGGCTTTGTCATAGAACCCATAATAGCTAAGGCTTGTCCCATTAAAGATTATTTTGAAGTAGCTAATATATTTGTGACAAAAAACTAAAGTGTCAGCAAGGCTAGAGAAGAGCTAGCTATTTGAAGCTTTTTTCTCTATTTATATAGGCATGTTAGAGAGGGGGCAGGGGGGTGTAGTTAACAAAAGGAATGTCAACAATTGGTCTTAGTTACAGCAACTGAGACAGGTGGGAGCAGATGAGTAAGTTATCTAGTTTGTTCCACTCCCAGAATACAGATCTAGAAGAGTATGAATGCATTCAGACTTGCTAAAGGAACATCAATTGCTCCAGTACAGTGAGCCCAGGCCAGTAAAAAACTGTTAAACAGTCCCTCACAATGATAGATGAATTCCATTTCTAAAAAGGGAAAGTAGCACAGTGGTATTTTATACTATAACTCTTTGCCAGTTAAAAAAATGATACAGAAGTCATGCGATGGGGAAAGAGTGAGAAGCTTTAATTTTTATTTTTAAGGGAACAGGATAAGTTTGACTTCATCCAAAGATACTGATCAACAATAAGTGTGATAGTAAGTGTGAAAAATGTTTCATTCAAATAGCCTTTATTGGAAATGTCCAAGTTCTGTGTGAAACCGTTTCATGTGGGAGAAGTCTACAGCAGGAGATTAAAAGATGCATGTAACATATTCTTTTAAAAAGCAACACCAAAACCTAAAAACATGAGTATTATAGGTAATGGGACCTAGCATATGGGCAGAGTTTGTCAGCATAATCAGGTGAGGCAATTTACCACAAGTTTAGTCATGCTCAACTCTTCGTGACCTCATTGGGGGTTTTCTTTGCAAAGACACTGGAGTGGTTTGCCATTTCCTTCTCCAGCACATTTTACAGATGAGGAAACTGAGGCAAACAGGATCAAGTGACTTGCCAGGGTCACAGAGCTAGATTTGAACTCAGGAAGATATCTTCCTGACTTCAGTCCCAGCACTCTATCTACTTCACCACCTAACTGCCCCAAATTCTGCACATGATGAAGTTAGAGTCTGCTTCCAGGAAAGTTGTGAAGATGAGTAATGGAAGTGCCTTGGAGAAATGATGGTCCATGTACAGAGACATTTGGTAACTGGATCTGGTTAGAAGTCTTTTTTGCCTTTTTCTTTTTTGCTTTTTATTTTTGGAGGGGAGGGGGAGGTAGGGCAATTGGGGTTAAGTGGCTTGCCCAAGGTCACAAGGTTAGTTTTTGTGTTGTGTCTGAGGCTGGATTTGAACTCAGGTCCTCCTGACTCCAGGGCCAGTGCTCTATTCACTGTGCCACCTAGCTGCCCCGAGAAGTCTTTCTTTCAATTGGCTGCATAGCCAGAACTGGGGACATCTTCCAAAAGGCCTGAGTCATGACTGATTGTTGGTAGCATGGTAGCTACAAGAGTCAGAACTGGTATCCTAAATTGTGAAATGTGACTTTTGAACACAACAGAAAAATAACAACTTGTATTTTGAGAGCATTCTAAAGATTAACAAAGTGTCTTCTAGCAACCCTTTGGAGGTAGGTTGTAAAATATCATGCCCAGTTTTGTAGATGAAGAAACTGAGACCTAGAGCAATTGGCTTTTCTATTAAAAACCTCCTTTAATATAGGAAAATGGGACCATGGCGTGCTGGGCCTGGAGTCAGGAAGACCTGAGCTCAACTCTAGCCTCAGAAGCTTACTAGCTGTGTGATCCTGGGCAAGTTACTTACTTCTGTTTGCCTCAGTTTCCTCATCTGTAAAAAATGAGCCAGAGAAGGAAATGGCAAACCACTCTATTATTTTTGCCAAGAAAAACCAAAATGGAGTCACAGAGAGTCAGACGCAACTGAAAAATGACTGAACAACAACAATACGGACAAAGGATCCCTGCTTGACCCCTTTTCTGGAAGCATTTTGTTCTAAATCCCAGGCACACCTTACCCCCTCAGAAAGGTTTCTCTGAGTCTTTTGCTAATCAAAAAATGAAAGAAAGGGATAATACCATCTTTTCACTGGCCTCTCTGCTGTGCAGGGGCTACCTCAGTGACACTAATGATCTTGGGTTAGCTAATTGATTTAGTCACTTATAATGACTGTTTCTTTATAATAATGACTAATATGTATGTAAATTTTATATGTATTATCTCATCTGATCCTCACAATAAGCCAGTGAAGTAGGTGCTATTATTAGCCCATTTTATAGATGAGGAAATGAAGTCTGAGAAAAGTTAAGAGACATACTGGGGTCACACAGTTAGTAAGCCTCTGAGGCAGAACCAGTCTCCCCACAATGTCATAATATAGTCTTTTCTAGCCCTTGATAATTAGGATTAAGGAATTTAAATTGAGAAACTAGCACATTAGGGGTAGTACAATATCATAGGAAGAACACTAAACTTGGAGCCAGGAAGCCTGTGCCCAAATCCTAGCATGGCCACCAAATTAGTCATGTGTCTTTGGGCATGTTCCTTTCTTCTTCCAAATCTGTTTCTTAATTTGTACCTTGAGGACAATTATCCATAATACTACCTACCTCAAAGGGTTGCTATGGGACAAGGGGAGAAACCCTTTGTAAAGCACTATATGATGGGCAGCATTATAATATTCTTAGAAAAAGAGGACTATAAAAGTGTATGGAAAAATCACCTTTCCTGTAAGTCACAAGGGTCTGGTTTGCTTTATCTCTCTTTTGTGGTTTGATCCCCACAAAGGGGACAACTTCCACCTTACCCACCTCCTACTCTTAGGATAGAAAAGATGGAACCCTTACTTTAGATCAGACACTTCTCTCCCCCATGCCTACCCACCCACCTCATCCACAACACCAGAGTGAAGGGGGGAAAATGAAATCACAGAAAGATCAGAAGAGCCCTGGAAGGAATAGGCAAATGAACACTTGTTTCTTTTGTAATCCAAGTTATTCAAAGCAAGAGGGTTGGGCCAGAGCAGGGCAGCTCTCTGCCTACAGAGTGACAGCACAGGCTGAGTCAACAGGAACCAGGCCTACAGTGAGAATTCCTTTTTTGGAAACCAGGCAGCCTGACTCTTTCCAGGAGTGTTCAAAATCCTTGGTCAGTGACGCAATCCCCCAACGATCAAGGAGCCCAAGGAACAACTGCTGGTTTGAAGAATTTGAAAGAAAACCAGGCCAAAAAAGTTTTAAAATTCCATATTTATTTTGAAAGAATAAAAGGAAAAAAAAGTTAGATTTGTGCACTTTCCCCACTAGGCTGCACTATTAATGAAAGAACTACTTAAGCTCTGTAGCAAGATGGACTTACTGGCTTAAAGAGATTTTAGGCAAAAATACTGGAGGTTTTTTCTCAATTACACTAAAAGAAAAAGCTTTTCTCAAGAAGGAGTTAGGGAAGAAGGTTACAAAGAGGTGGAAGGGGTCAGCATCAAAAAAAGCAAGGGAATTCTTTCTTATCACATTTAGGATGTTTATGTATAGAATGGTTTTCCAAATGATTATTCTGAGTTATTTGTTCTTTTTATACCCCCAAAGGCACTGCCCCCCTTGAAAGAACTGAAATACCATCCTTCCAAAGATAATTTCTTCCATGAGACTTCACCAATTTTAGACCTATATGATAAGTAAGACTCAAGGTCAGCAGAAGGTTGGGGGGTGGGAGAGTGGAGTTGGGGGGAGGGGTCTTCAGAGTAAGCATTGTTCTAGGCTAAGTCTAGTAGAGACCTATGTCAGCTATCCATCATGCTAATAAAGCAGAGGAAAAGCAATAAGTTGTACCTCTGTCTCTGTTATTTATGGTCTCTTATTTAAATGTCAGCTCCTTTCAATAGGGATCACTGGGTATTTGTATGCCCAGGGCCTAGCATAGCAGGTACTGGAATGAATACTTAATTGATTGATGAAAAGGAAAATAAATTGTTGTGATGGGTGGTGTGGGCATTAGGTGCTAGAGGCCACCTAGTGGTGCTGCCAGAGGTGTAACTATCCAGACCTGGCTCATTTCTCTATTTGTAGAGAGCTGTCATGGATTAACTAATTAATTAGCTGGCTGAGGGGGTGCAGTATGTTTGTTTGGCCACCAAACTGTGCTCCAATTAAATGCTAGGTAACCCACTGGCCCTCTTGCTTCCATGTATGCAAACTGCAGCCAGCCTCAGGCTCTAAAAGATCTAAAGATCAGATCTGGAAGACCCCAGCACCAGCCCTTCCCCCTAAATAAAACAACATAAAACAATGGGCAGTTAAATGGTGAAGTAGATAGTGCACTGGACTTGGAATCATGAGTTCAAATCCAGGCTCAAGCTCTTACTGTGTGACCATAGGCAAGTCCCTCAACCTTGTTTACCTCAGCTCCTCATCTATAAAAGGATCTGGAAAAGGAAATAGCAAACTACTCCAAGAAAACCACAAATAGTTGGACATGACTGAAAGAACTCCACAACAACAAAAGAAAACACAAACCACTTTGAGAATGGAAAATGTGTCTTTTCTCTGCTCTTCAAGCCTTCATCCCATGTTTGGCCTTTATTCCTTTCATTCCTCCTTTCCCCCTTCCCTGAATTCTAAGGATTTGAAAATTTGCTGTCTTCTTAAGAGTCATGTGACTTATTGAAACAATCAGAGAACATAGAAATACCAATCCAAAAAAACAAAAAGCCTTTCAAACAGACCGGATGACTTGTTGCAGCTTGGATCAAACCCTCTTTTCCCCAGCACCTCTTACCAGCCAGCAGAAAGGAAAAGAACAGGAAAGATTCAATCACTTTCACATCTTGTCATCTTTTTTTCCTCTGCAATTGATCTGAGGGAATGGGGGAGAAGGGAAACACTGGATTTATTTCCACTGATCTCACCCAGGTTAGGGTTCCCTTCTGAGCATCTTGCCCCATTGAGTCCCAGATCTTGATTTGTTCTGTTCTGCATTTTATCCACCTTTTCCTGTATACTCTAGGTCTGTCTCCTTATGGGTCTCCTACAGTACTCCTTAAATGATTCTCAGTTCTTGATGCCCTCTGGCCTGGGCAGAAGCAGCAGTTCCCACTCAAGGGCTCAGAAGGCAAAATCCAACATGGGCATCTGGACTGCCCTAAACCAGAGAAATTAACATCAGCAAGTCTCTTTGAGGCAAAAGGAAGTAAAAACCTTAGGATTAAGGAAAATATAAAATTCAGTTTCCCCCAAGCCTAACAAAATAACTCCACTTATTTTTGTGAAGTCTGAGAAAAGCTCAGATACATTAAAAATGGAGAATTTCTCAATGATGAAAGTAACAGGCATACATAGCATTGACCATAAAGAATTCCATCCATAAGCCATGTTTAAATTGAAGCTTTTCTAAGAAGTCAAGAAACTGGCAAGCTATAACTGTAGTCTTATTTAAGTGAAAATACTACATGTTTCAGCCCCTCAGTGCCCAGTAAAGAACCTTATTAGACATCAATTCTATTTGCCAATTCTTTATTTCTTTTATGGTATCAGTGATCTGTATTGAAGACCCCAAAGTGCTTTTCCTACATTTGCTGGCTAGAAATGTGATTGCATATGAAAGCTGACTTTCACAGACACATATAGGGATATATGGAGGGCCTATCTACTTGCAGTGAGTTAGCCACCAAAGCATATTTATTGAGTTGGTGTATTTACTGAGTCCGACTTAACAGCATTCCACAGGGTATACCTCTTCCCATTTTTGACCCTTGGAGGCCTGCTGTGTATACCCTTTCTTCCAGGATCATTAACATAAAGGAATTTCCTAGGGGAAAAAAAAAGCTGGCCACAGCTAACTTTTACCTGCATCATTAGTATTGAGTAGTAGTGACCAACTATCTGCAAATAATATGTCTAAGAATATAAGGTAGCATCCCTGAAAGCATTCATTTAAAAGTTAACATTGGGAAACTAAAGGAGCCAGCTATAATCCCTTTAATACAAGGTACTGTCCCCCCTATAGGAGCCACCCCTTGGTTCTTGGTTTCAGAGGAGGAGTAGAATCATCAGTTTCATTAAGTACACGTAACATGTAAGTCCCAGTGTAGATGAGAAACTGTCCAGTGACTTGGGCAGCGTAGGACATAAACCGCAAGAAGTTCCTAGAAAACAGCAGAAACAAGTTGAAAACAAACCAAAAAAAGGTCTGAAGATCTCATCCCTTGCTTGACCAAGCATTTTAGGATAGAAAAATAACTTTTCTCCTTCCATATCTTGGTCCACTGTCCCCAAAGTGACTTGAGGGTGGGGTGGAAGGAGGCATCAGTTTCCAACATTAAAAGTCCCTACCATTCCTGAACTTAACTCAGTTATAATTAGACAGACACACCCCTTATCTAAGTCCTGATTTAAGTGGGATGCCAGGCTTAAATACTGAATAGCGCCTGATATAACCAGTGATTTGAGTCATTAATTTTCAGTAACTCTAGAATACTGTTGAGTCCTTAGGCATGGCCAATAGAATGGAAAAAAATTAACCATGATCTTGTTGCCCTAATAAAGGCATTAGTTAAATCATTCCATTCAAGGCAATCAGTTAAGTTGTCAACTCCAGGGTAGTTCTTAAAAGTTAGAGCCTCTCAAGATTAAAAATAGCCATTCTATCCTGCCTAGGACTTACCACTGATTTTAATATTAAAAATGAGTAATTCTTCATTTATTTATTTTTAACTTTTTTATTCTTTTTGGCTTTTTGGAGGGGGAGGGCAGGGCAATTGGCGTTAAGTGACTTGCCCAAAGTCACATGGCTAGTAAGTTTTTTAAGTGTCTGAGGCTGGATTTGAACTCAGGTTCTATTGACTCCAGGGCCAGTGCTCTATTCACTACACCACCTAGCCACCCCAGCACCACTTTGCCACCCCCCAAATGAGTAATTCTTGTTCATTATAAACAACAGCTTTAACTTTTGTTTAAAAGAAGTCCAAAAAGGGTTAAAAAAAAGTGTCCCTTTTGTCCCTAAACTTGGGCTACAATCACAGCTGAGACAACCAGGAATTGTATAAACTTCCTATGTGTGTTCAGTTGCAGGTGTAGGCTTTTCTCAACCTGTCTGGAGATGCCACAGACAAAGTGACTGCCCTTTGCCAGGTGCAGCTTTCCTAGGGACTTGTGCTCACAAACAGTTGTCCAGAGCTGGACAGCTGAGCTGCTCTCATCATGACTTTCTTAGCTGTTGTGGTTGAGTGAATGCTGGTTGCCTCTCAGGAGGATCACGTGATCTTCCCGTTGATTTGAACTAATTAGCTTTAAGTTTGTCTTTCAGGGAAGCCCTTCCTGGGAGTCAGATTGCAGCAAGATGTCCATGACCATCTTTTTTCAAACTTGAAGGCACTTTGCCGCTGCCGGTGCCTCATTACTAGCTACATATAAAAGGAGTGATTTTTAACGAAATGACAGGTGTAGTCAGACTAAGCTTTTTAATTCCAAGATTAACTGATAAACCTATTTGGCTCTTATTATTTTCTTAAGCCATCCTCCTGACCTACTCAGAGAAGGTAGCTGTAAGAATTGTTGTGGGAAGAATACAGAAACGCAAGTCATTTTTGTTTCTGTCTCTCTGTGGGAGATAAGAGCAGGCACAATCCTAAATCCACCTAAGGGGGATTTAGAGGGAGCAACAGAATATCCATATAGGAATTGCCAAATCTTTGTATAAACTCCCTAGGAGCCTCTGTGGCCATCACTGCCTTCCTAGAGACTCCCTTCAGGGAATCCAGTGGTCATAGGCTGTGTTCCTTGTATGGAAATCAGTTCTTCCAATGTTCTATGGAAACTCTGATGGAGGCCAAGAGTAAAGATATTCAGAGGCCTCTTAATCCATAACCATCACAGCATCTGGAATCACAGGGGCCACAAGGATCACTTAATCCTGCTTCCTTATGAAGAATCCCCAAACTCAGAGGGGGGAATGGACCAAGGACACACAGTTAAGTACTAATTGAATCAAGTCAGAATCCACTGATTCCCAGAGCCCAGTACTGTTTCTGCTACACCAGTATTTGATAATAATATTGAGGGCCAATGATTATGTGGTTTTAATGTCAATGCACAAATAAGCTCTGAGGTTAGATTGAGAGTTCCTGTACTTTGCAGTCAGTCAATGTACTTTATTCATTACTTATCAAGCCCCTACTTTGCTAAGCCCTGGGGAATACAAAGAAAGGTAAAAAAATAGCTCTCGAGGAGTTTACAATCTAATGAGGAGATGACATACAAACAACTATATACAAACAAGCTATACATTAGATAAATTGTCTCCAACAAAGGGAAGACCGAGGCATTAAGGAGGAACAAGAATGACTTTTTTTTTTGCTTTTTGGAGGGGGGAGGGTAGGGCAATTGGGGTTAAGTGACTTGCCCAAGGTCACACAGCTAGTTTTTGTGTTAAGTGTATAAAGTTGAATTTGAACTCAGGTCCTCCTGACTCCAGGGCCAGTGCTCTATTCACTGCACCACCTAGCCACCCCCTAGAATGACTTCTTGTAAGAAGAAAGAAAGCTTCCCATTTAGCATTATCAGACAATCAATAAGCATTTATATATCAGACCAGTTAGTCAATAATCACTTATTAAGCACCTACTATGTATCCAGCACTGTGCTAAGTGCTGGGAGTACAAAGAAAGACAAGAGTCCCTGCCCTCAAGGAGCTTGAGACCAAGGGAATAGAAATATCATTTACTGCTGGGATAATACATGGAGACATTCTACTTGCATAAAAGTATTTAAGCCTATGAAAGGAGCTTACCTCAGCACAGCTTTGGCAGATGTACATTTGATGTCATAGGACACAGAATATATCTCATACATGGTGGCTTTCACATTTAAGCATCCAAGGAAGTCTTTGGGATTCATCTTATACAAATCAAAAGTGACCTTTGCTATTCCAGCCTTTTTTGGCTTCTGGGCAACATATTTAGGACCCTGTTTTGAGGAAAGACAGTTTTTTTTTTAAAGTAAAATCCTAGGAAAACCAAACATTTAGTTTTGGTAACTTTTGTTTTAGGCTGGCTTCAGGCTTCATTAAAACCAGTGTAAAATACTGATGCTCATAGGGAGCTGTTTACACTAAGACCTATAATTTAAGCAGAGTGATTTGATTCAGTGTTTGAAAAATTTGTGTCTTGGGCCAACAGTTGTAGCACTGTGATTTTGTTTCTGCTGCCTAAACTTTATTTAGACAAGGATTATAAACTTAGTGTTGGATTCAGCTTAGGGAAGCAAGGGAGTCAGGTCTTAATGAACTCTAGATAGAAGAGATAAAAGGTATCGAGATATACTCATAGGTTAACAAGTTGCAACAGATACCAAATAGTTATCCAATTGGGCCTTCTGACCTTACTTTCTGACAATAAAACACTTTACCATTCATTTTCAATTGAGAGGGAGCCAGCATTGTTTCCATTTTGGAGGAGCAGCCAGGCAAAAGATATTAATTCCATAATGTTAGCAGCTGACGTGGAATGAGGATTAAAAGTATTGTCAATTTAGAGCTAGAAGGGGCCTGGGCATTCAAGGTCAGCTCCTTTGTATTTTGAAAAAAATTGAGACCCAGAGAGGTTAAGAGACTCGTCCATGGTTGCACAGGTAAGAAGTAACAAAGCTGCAATTTGAAACCGGGTCCCATGACTTTTTTTTTTTTTTTAAAGCAATTGGGGTTAAGTAACTTGCCCAAGGTTACACGGCTAGGTTTTTTTGTTTGTGTGGATTAAATGTCTGAGGCCGGCTCCGAACTCAGGTCCTTCTGATTCCAGGGCCGGCGCTCTATTCACTGCGACACCTAGCCGCCCCTGGTCCCATGACTTTAAATGAAGTATTGCTCTCACCCACCCACTTCCACTCCCCAAACTAAGTACTTTGTTTAAAAAAAAAATCCTTTGCTTGAGGCTGAGAATTGGCATTTGAGGAACACTATACAATCCTGTGGCATTTTCAGAACTCCACATTAGTAAGGTTTTTCAGACCAAAGTATTTGAATTCTATTATTTAAAATATTACCAACTGTTTTTATTTCATCCCATGTGGTTTTCTTATTATTTTCTCATTCCCAAACAGGTGCAGTTCCTTCTAAAGTCCCTGAACAGAAGATTACAGAGGAGCAATCTGCTAGAGATTTTGGTCATAAGCCATTCCCTCTCAGTCATATGGTCTCCTTAGTGATAACTGGAGGTTGGCCAAAGTTGATGTGATCTGTAGTTTGATGGCCCTAGCAGAGGGCTGTCAACTAAAACTTGGGGTCTCTTTGGCAGTGTCCTGAAACCACAAGAAGAGATCCAAATTTAGAGGCAGCAAAGTCATAATCATTCCAGACCTATATGCCAAAGCCATCAAGGTCCATATAAGTTACCATTATATCTGCTTTGAAAGGGGAGCTGCCGTACTTGAATATAGGAGGGAACTCATTTAATTACACCAGAGCCAAGAGAATTGTCTCACCACAACCTAAGGACCCTGGAGCTTATGGATTTCTTATTCATCCCAAGAAGGATAAAGAATGTAGAAAACTGGGGCAGCTCGGTGGTGCAGTGAGTAGATAGAGTGCCTGCCCTGAAGTCAGGAGAACCTGAGTTTGGATCCGGCCTCAGACACTTAACACACACAAACAAAAACCTAGCCGTGTGACCTTGGGCAAGTTACTTAACCCCAATTGCCCTCCAAAAAGCAAAAAAAAAAAAAAAGTAGAAAGCCATCTTCAAATCACTTCTTAACCAGCTCCAAGAGAATAGTCTCAATCGTTTAGCGGAGGGCGACACCTACTGGTAATATTCCATATTACAAGTGGCTGATTTTTGTCAACTCATTTATAAAGCTTAAGAGTTTAAAAATTATTTGTGCCTTTATAAATTTTACACATCATAGCCATTCTTCGATATTCCTCCACTCCTAGAATTCATTTAAGATTTGCAAAATGCTTTCCTCATAACAACCCTATGAAATTGTTTATCTCTATTTTCCAGATGAGAAAACTTTGAATGGGAAACTTACTCATGATCAGACAGTTAGAAAATATCTCTCTGAAGATGAATTTGAACCAAGATCACCTGATTTCAAGTAGTATTCTATTCACTGTGTCAAGCTTCCTAGATGTTAGTATAAGCAGATTAATCAGAAAAAGTTCTTGTCAGATCTTACTTGCAGGTAGAAAACATTGCCACTTTGGTCAACAATACATGGGCAGATGGTGCAATGGATAAAGCATTGGGCCTAGAGTCAGGAGTTCAAACCTGACCTCAGACACTTACTAGCTGTGTGATCCTGGCAAGTCACTTAAACCCTGTTTGCCTCAGTTTCCTCATCCGAAAAATGAACTGGAAAAGGAAATAGCAAACCACTCCAGTATCTTTGCCAAGAAAACCCCAGATGGACTCACAAAGAGTCAGACATCAATGAACAAGAAAACAATTATTCTCTGTGGTGAGAGAACAAGGGACCAGCCCACCTAGGATCCCTCTGTTTGATTTCAACCTACTAATAACTCATCAACATATAAGATAAAACCTCCTTATATGGGGCTAACCATGTTTTCAAAGTTTTTTTTCATATATATATAATCTAAGTATGTACATATTTATGCATTTACCTTTGGGGAAAAGAAGTATGCTGCAGTGGATAAGCATTAAAGGTGGAGTGCTAAAAAGACCCAGGTTCAAATCCCACCTTGATCAAATCTCTGCCTCTGGGAATCCTGGTCAAATCACAACTTCTCAGTGCTCTCGGCAACTCTCCTATAAACTATAGACCATAAACTGCAGATAAGGTTGCAACCTGCACTGGTGGAGAGTTTCCTTACCTGGGAGTCCTCTATGCCAATGAAATTACAGTCTAGTCCTTATCCCTACCCTATGATTAAGTCTTAAAGCAAACTCAGTGAATGCCTTTATTAAGATAAAAGAAAAAGAAAAAACGAGTTGAGTTTGCACTTTAAAAAATCTTAAAAAGGAGCAGGGCAAGAAACCAAAATGATACCTGAAATCAATATGATTGAAAATTTAAAAAAATAATTAAAATGATAAAATAAAACCAAAAGTTTCTTTGATTTGTTTTGGGACAATCCCTACATCCCCATCTGCCTGTTAAGTAGACAAGGAAGGATGAAGAAAAGGAAGTTTAAAAGAGATTTAGTGACTCGTTCAAGGTCACACCTCCTAGGAAGAAGCTGGGGCAGGACAGGACCCCAGGTCTCCTTACTTCTAGTTCAGTATCACTGCTTACAATTCTTTCCTTTAAAGAACATGGGAAAAGTACCCTTGACTTTGGAATAGGTATGTTTTTATTGTAAGTAGTACTAGAGGCCTGGGGAAAACTGCTTCTGGAATTCAACCTAGTCCTTCACTGGCTTATGGTGATCTCTCCTAAAATTAAACTTTCCATAGCCCTTGCTTCACAGTCATTATGCCACTAATGATAGCCCTTCAGTGGGATTCTATAATCCAGTTTTCTCTTCTATCTAAGCAAACTTCCTTCTCTACTCTTCTACATCCTCTCTCTTCCTTGACCACCACTTCTTCCCTCACTAAAATCTCGTTCTAGAGCAGGCTTGAACAACATATGGCCTGCAACTTGCAGCCCACCAAAGGGTTTTGGGCCCCTCAAAAATGTAGGGTTGCCACTGTGCAGTCTCTTGTTTGTCACGTGACCTGCAGCAACCAACCATCGTCTGTCTGTTTCTAATCTAATCTATCTGAGGCCCAAAAAAGTTTACAAGTTGTGTAGGTCTGTTCTAGAGAGTCTCAGAAGAATAGCATAACTTCTTACTGCAAGCTCTGTGACCCACCACCTCCAGGAATCTCTCCCTAGTGAACTCTATGGATTCTCTGGCCAAGTAACACAATCTACCCATCCCTTCAGTTCAAAGATTTATCAAGTGCCAACTACGTGCCAGATACTGAGTGAAATAATTCTAAAGATTAATTGATGAGTCTTATAACTTAATATGCTACATGTCTGAAATGTCCATCCCCCCCTTCTTTTCCCATTAAAATGTTAAATCTTTTAGAGCTCAACTCAAGTGCTATCTCTGGCATGTAGCCTTTACTGATCACCCACCTGTTCCCTCCTCATGGATCTCATAGCACTTTGTTTTATACCGCTCTAATGCACTTACGGTATAATTTTGTGTATCACTGTTATCTGTTCTGCTCTTCTGCTGTACTGTAAGCTCCATGAGGTCAGGGACTAAGACTTCCCTAAATTTTGTATCTCTCTCCTCTTCTTTCCAACCTCTCCCCATCACACAGCACAGAATAAACAGCAAATGTTAGCTGAATAAATGTTAGCTGGGGGATTACCTGGTTCCCCAGCCCCTTAATCTCCTTGAGAACATGGATATCATCCAGTCACCAGGCCACATCCTCAAGTACACAGTATCTGTTAATTGCTGCCTAGAATATAACTATTTATTGATTCAGAAAAGCCCCTCAACCTCTTTGTCTCAGTTCTTACAATTTTAATTTCTGAGGATTCTAGTTATGTAGGGAATTTGGAGAAAGCCCTCCCACTCCTCAGGTATATATACCAAGTGTGTACAAGCTCCATTGCCAGGAGTTCTGTATACCTGCAATGAGGGAAGAATCAGGTGAAATTTTTACTTACGAGTGTCCACTTCTGGCCTTTTTCCAAGATCATGAAATGTGTATTATCTCCTAGGGTCTGAAAGAATTCTTCAGTATCCACAACTGTGCCATCTTCTTCCAACACTAAAGTGACCAGCCCAGTAGTAATTGCCAGGGCATCCAGGGTCTAGATTCGTGATAGAACAGAAAACCAGTGTCATTGGCTTTGTAGTAAGTATGGTCTGATTCAACTCTATCCTTCAGCATTGTCCATCTGTTCTCTTCCAAAGGAGGTCATTGATATCACCAAGTCTGGATAATGGTAAGATCAGGCAACCACAATTTGTATAATGCTTTAACAGATTTTTTCTTTCTCAAATTAAATTATATCCCAAGGAAATCAAAGTCATATAGAAAGGACCCACATGTATGAGAGTATTTGTGGCAACATTTTTGGTAGTAGCAAAGAACTGGCAACAAAATAGATGCCCATCAGTTGGAGAGTAGCTAAAAATTTTGGTATATGAATTAACAAAATATCATTGTATCATAAGAAAAAATAAATATAATGCAAGGAAGAAAGAAAATTGGCTAAGCTTATCTATGTTAAATGTTTTACAAATATTGTCTCATTTGATCCTCATAACATCCCTGGGAGGTAGGCACTATTATTACCCCATTTTACAGTTGAGGAAATTGATGCAGAAAGAGGTGAAGTGACTTGCCCAGGGTCACCCAATTAGTAATTGTCTGAGGCTAGATATGGCGCCAGGTGCTCCTGACTCCAGCCCTACTACTCTGGTACTATGCAGTCAAGCTGCCACTATCTGATGGATTCAGAAAAACATGGGAAGATTTGTATGAATGGATACATGGGGAAATGAGCAAACCAGGAGAACAATTGGTTGTCATTGCAAACCTATGACAATAATACTATGAGGGAAATTTACTTTGAATGATCTTAAAATCTGATCAAAGCATCTTAAGTCTCTAAGCTTTAAAAACTACCTTTGCAAGATAGGGAATACTTCCATTCTATACATGGGGGAAATCGATGCTCTAAGTTGTTAAGTGATTTGTCCATGGTCATAGTTATCAAGAATTAAAACACGGAATTTAAACCCAGGTCTCCTGGTTTCAAGCTCAGCACTTTTTCCACTGAACCTTGTTGTTTGTTCAAAATTTATTACTAAAAGGTATCAAAATACATGTCAATATATTTTGTAATGTAAAAATAAATGTCAATATGTTCTTTAGCCTATATTCTTGAAACAAAATAGCAATTCTCAAATGGCTCTCCCTTTCATAATTTAGTGGATTTCAGAGAAATATATAACTGACCCCTCGCTTACTCCTTTTATTCCCCTTCTCCTAGTGACTAAATTGGGAAAGAACTCTGAGAAATTGGGGAAGAATCTCCATCTAAATTCATTTGCAGAAAACAGGAAGTGTCAAGGATCTCTAACAAAATACCATTACTACACAACGCAGTTTTTACTTTCTTCTGCACCATCTTTTACCCTAACTTAATATGAGTGATAGATACTATATCTCAATTTACTTTGAAAGTTTCTTAAACATGTTAATCAGATTATTTTGGGAAATAGATTTCAAAGAAATCCACCAAATTATCCATGACTTATATCTATTCTTTACAGAACTGCCAAAATGTTGGCAAATTATGGTTTTTCATTTCGTAATTTTTCAAAAAATTGGCATGACCTAAACTGCCAATTTTCTTTTTCCAAGGGCTTTCACATATATGATGATGCTTGGTTCAGCTTCTCATAAAGGTGCCTGACTCAAGTAAAAGTAAAGAGAGTTATTGTCTCTTCCTTAGCCTCCCAAAAGTCCTTAAAATACATTTCCTTCCTTCTCTCTTGCCTTCTTCCCCACCATTATTATCATTGACAACTAAAATAATTTGTATAGAACTTCAAGGTTTATAAAATGCTTTCTATAGCTACACTTGTGCTCTATTGTTGACTCCAGTGCTTTAAAAAAAAACAAACACTTTCCATATCTTCAAACAAGATAAAGGTCTAACAGTGTTAGTCTTACCTTTGATTGAGTTTGACCATTAAATTTTAGCTTGGTAAGTCTGAAAATTAGCATTAATTCATAACTAGCATTATTCTTGCTCCCTGAAACATATTATTCTTTAAAAATAGAAAGTCTATTTCCAGAGTTTGACAAACCATTAAAGAAATACAAAAATCTAACTGCTTAGGCTCTGACATTTGACATTGAGTTTTATTATCTATCTTAATTGGACCAACTATGACTAATTAAATGAAGGCCCTGGGAAGAGTACCTTGCCAATGAGTTCCTTCAGTGTGTTGGCTGTCACTCCACGCCGGCTACTTCGGTCATGATTTGAGACCCGGAAAGGCCGAGATGAATGCATGAGGGGAGTTAACAGGACTCGTTTGGTTTGTGATCCCATGAAAGTTAAGGGCCTGAAAATAGAAGGGTCAAGTCAAATTCAATTCATTTTCAATTCAATGCAAGTTTATGTATAAGGCACTGGGGATACAAATTGAAATAGTCCCCACCCTCAGTTACATTCCCTTGTGGAGTATAATATGTGTATGTAAATACAAAGTATATACAAAGGCATACAAAGTAATTTCAAGAATAACTGCATGGTAAAAGCTTGGAGGCTCAGGAAAGGCTTCATAGAGAAAGTGGGACTTTAGGGACCTGAGGAAACTCAGATTTTTAGGAAGCAGAGACAAGAAAAAAAGTTTGAATCTGATTTTTACAACAGACCCCATTCCAGAAGTCTTTTAGTCTCAGAGAAACAACTTAATGTGAATTTTTGAATTTAGGATTTTAAGAAAAAAGTATTTCAATTTTTTAAAAAATTCTGTACAATGTTGTCCAAAAATCATGTTCTGGTTTTGTTAAACTGATTTTAAAAAGTGATCCTTTAGATTATTTTAAATTGATCTGTATTGATAAATAAGGAAGATATTGTCACCTTCTATTTGTCTCTAATATTAAACACTCAAAATAAATAATCTGGATTAACTCCATGAAGACTTCTCTGACACCTTAAATCTACAATAATCACTAAGCTTCTGGGATTTGCCATCTGTGTCTCACAATTTAGCACTTTACCATTCTATTTCATATAGAGTGTTCTGTCTATGCAGGGGATAGTTCATTATTTGGTTGTAGAAACTCAGCTTGTGTTCATTTAAAAATATTTTATTCTGAATTTAAGAAATAAAACAAGCATTTCCATAATATAGTATAATAGAAAAAAGATTACACATGAAACTGCAAATCTACTGTGTATACCTTGCTATTCCTTTTAAATATATAATTAAGTAGCTTCCTTTTCCTTTTTCTTTTTTTCTTCCCCACCCTGTCCTAGAGATAGCACACATCTATATAGATAACGCACATTTATCTACATAGACACAAATATGTTTATGTATGTGTGCACGTGCCTGTGCATACACATGTGTATGTACATATGTAAATTTATGTAAAATCATTCTATACATACTACTATTTATCAGTTCTTTCTTTAGATATACATAGTGTCTTCCTTCATAGGTACTTTGTAGTTAATTTGTATACTTATAAATCAAAATGACTTGGTCACCCAAAGTTGTTCATAAAACAATATTGCTGGGGTGGCTAGGTGGCACAGTGAATAGAGCACTGGCCCTGGAGTTAGGAGAACCTGAGTTCAAATCTGGCCTCAGACACTTAACACTTACTATCCATGTGACCTTGGGCAAAGTCACTTAATCCCAATTGCCCAGCCTTCCCTCCTCCAAAAAGCAAAGCAAAACCAAACCAAACCAATATTGCTCTTACTGTATACAACATTTTCTTTGTTTTCATTTCATGCTTCATTATTTCAATTCATATTTTTCTAAGGTCATTGAGCTCATCATTTCTTTTAGCACAGTAGTAATCCTTCATGACCATATATCACAACTTATTCAGCCATTCCCCAATTAATGGGAATCCCCACAATGTCCAGTTCTTTGCTACCACAAAGAGAGCTGCTCTAAATATTTTAGAACACTTAGGTTCTTTCCTTTTCCCCCTAATTATTTTAGGAAACAGACCTAACAATGGTATTGCTGAATCAAAGGATATATACGGTTTACTAACACTTTGGGCATAATTCCAGGTTGTTCTCCAAAATGGTTGGATCAGTTCACAATTCCAACAGTGAATTAATGTCCTAATTTTACCACATTCGTTCCAACACTTGTTGCTTTCCCCTTCCATCATTTTAGCCAATCTGATAGGTGTAAAATGATATCTCAAGGTTGTTTTAATTTGTATTTCTCTAATCAATAATGATTTACAGCATTTTTATATGACCATATGCTGTTTTTGTTTCTTCATTGGAAAACTACCTGGTCATATCCTTTGACCATTTATCAATTGGGGAATGACTCATATTCTTATAGATTTGATGAAATTCTTCATATGTTTGAAATATGAGTCCTTTAGCTGAGAAATTGTCTGTAAATCCCCATCCCTTTTCTGCTTTCCTTCTGATCTTGACTACATTTGTTTTATTTGTACAGAACCTTTTTAATTTAATGTAATTGAAATTATTTGTTTTATACCTCACACTGTTCTTTCTTTATTCATAAATTGTTCCCCTATCCATAAGTCTGATAGGTAATATGTTCCATGTTTTTCAAATTTTCTTGTAATACATCTCTTCATATCCAGGTCATATATCTATTTTGACCGTATCTTGGTAAATGGTGTAAGATATTGGTCTATACCCAATTTCTGCCAGACTGTGTTCCAGCTCTCCCAACAATTTATTTAATCAAATAATGAATCCTTATCCCCCAAACTTAAGTCTTTATGCTTGTCAAATACATAATTGCTATAGTCATTTACTTCTGTAAATTGTATATCTACTTTGTTCCATTGATCTACTTTCTTTTCTTAGCCAGTAACAGATATTTTTGATAATTAATACCCTATAGTATAGATTAAGATCTGGTACTGCTCAAGGCAGCTAGGTGGCACAGTGAATAGAGCATTGGCCTTGAAGTCAGGAGGACCTGAGTTCAAATTTGACCTCAGACAGTTGACACACTTACTAGCTGTGTGACCTTGGGCAAGCCATTTAACCCCAACTGCCTTACCTTTCTTCCTCCAAAAAAAAAAAAAAATCTAGAATTGCTAAGCCTCCTTCCTTTACATTATTTTTCATAAGTTCCTTTGATAGTCCTGACCTTTTGTTCTTCCAAATAAATTATTATTTTTTCTAACTCAGCAAAATCATTTTTTTAAATTGGGATGGCATAGAATATACAAATTAATTTAGATAAAATTGTCATTTTTATTATATTGGCCTTGCCTGCCCCATGAATAATTAATATTTCTCCAATTATTTAAATCTGATTGTATTTGTATAAAAAGTTTTTTAAAAATATTTTAATTTATATAGTTTCCTGGGTTTGTTTTGGCAGGTGTACTTCCAGGTATTTTATACCAGGTTATTTTAAATGGGGTATCTCTTGTTATCTCTTTTTGTAGGGTTTTGTTTGTGATATATCACAAATATATATATATACATATATATTTACATATATAATATATATCATACATTTCTGCTGATGATTTGTATGTATTTACTTTAAATCCTGTTACTTTGGTAAAATTATTGTTTCAACTAACTTTTTAGTTGAGTCTTTGGATTTTTCCAGGCATATCATCATACTATCTACAAAAGAGATAGTTTTATTACCTCATTCCCTATTCATTCTTTCTTTTTCTTCTCTTATATTCACTGTATGGTCTCTTCTAGCTCTAACATTCTGTGACTATTTCCCAAAACAATCTGATTAATTTGTTTGAGTATCCTTTAAAATAAGTCAACATACGGTATCTATCACTCATATTAAGATAGAGTATAAAAACTGCAGAGGAAGGTGAGAGTTACAAGTGTATAGTAAAAATATTTCTTTAGATATCCTTAACACTTCCTATTTTCTGCAAATGAATCTAGACAAATGACTCTCAAAGTCCAATTCAGACACTGAGAGAAGGGAGACAAAAGAAGGGGTGAAAGAGGGTCCAGGTAACTATAGGTTTATATCTTTTCCATCTGCTTCTTGTCATAGCAACACTTTACCCTAGTTAGTAGAAATAATGGTTGTCTCACTGAAAGCAATAATTTAAATGGTATATTATTAATCAGTGCCAATTACTAAGAATATGAACACCTATATAGCAAGTTTTATTTTGGGTTCTGTGGAAAATACCAAAATAATGTAAGACATGGCAGTCTCTTGCTTTCAAGGAGCTTATAATTTAGTTGGAGATATTACATTACTGTGTTTGATGGGGACAGAAGGAATAGGCTTATCCTAAGTCAGGAGTTCTTAACTTGGGGGTCTAAGGATCCCCTGGGATCTGTTGATATATTTCAGAGGGTCTATGAACTTGGATGAAGAAAAAAATAGATCTTTATTTTCACTGACCTCTAACAACAATGTAGCATTTCCTTCAATTATAGTTAAAAAAAACAAACAAACTATTTTCTGAGGATTCCTTAGGTTTCACCAGACTGCCAGAGGTCCATGATAACAAAAAATGGTTAATAGTCTCTGTCCTAAGGAGATTCTAGTCTCCACTAAAAAAGTTGGCCCCAGATGCCTGTCTTTGTTATAATTCTTCAATTTCCTCCTGTCTGTGCAAGTGTGTATTTGTTGGTCATAATTGACCGCCTTATTTTACACAGAATTTTAAGTCGCTAAATTGGAGGAGAAGCTCAGTTCTTCTAGGAGAAGTACAGTGGGCTGGCTTTGTGACAGTTTTCCTTAAGGCTGGGAACTGAGTTTTTCACTGTTTCCAGATTTCCAGTTGAGTTCTGAGAAATCAAATGTTATTCTACTTGGTTTCCCCAGAACAGCCTGTTCCCTTCTTGATTTTTCTCTTTACTGTATTTTGCTTAGTTCATTACCCTGAATGCTTGTGCAGTGATGGTCCCTGAGTTTGTAATATTCTTTCAAAAGGCAAAAAATGAGTTCATCAATTACTTGCATTGTCTGTATGAAGACAAAATGATTAATTGACTGACCTCCCTCCTTCAATCTCCAGGAATGTAATTTTACTCTTTCCTTCCTGAATTGACTGGGTTTTATGTTTTTCAGGAACATTAGAATTCATTTGTTTGGCAATGGCAATCTTTAGCTCTTGCCCAACAAATCCAGTTTCCATATACTAATACTGTGTCTATTCTTATTCAGGGTACTTATTCATTGAGAAAGAAGACAAGATATGTTTTCTTACCTCTGACAAGGAAAAGAAAGCCACAAGGATAGAAACTAGGTTAGGTCACTGGTGTAATAAAGAGCAGGTAGGAAGAACCATGGTTTCACATGCATCAAATGCTGGGATTGAGAATGGTTAGATAAGGTACTGATGTTAAATCAATACAAATCTTTCTATGCCTCAGGTACTGTGTGGGATTAGAAGGTAACCTGTGGATATTGGGATGCCCAACCTCACTTTTAGGGGATAGTAGCTAGCTTTCCAATATCATACTTCTTTCATTTATTACTCAAATATTTGGGTACCTACCCATCAATCAATAAAAAACCACATTTATTAAGTGCCTATTATAAGGTACCAGGTACTTATAAACACTGGGGATACAATGACAAAAGTAGAACAGTCTTTGACCTCAAAGAGCTTATATTCTAAAGGGTGGATGACATGTACATATATACACAATATGTACCAAGTAAATAAAGGGTAGTTTTGGATGGAAGGTTATCAGCAGCTGGGGTAGGGGAAGAAGAGGAAGCAAAATCAGGAAAGGGTTCATATAGAAGGTAATGCTTGAACTGAGACCCGAAGGAAACTAGAGATTCTGAGAGTCAGAGATAAGGAGGAAGTGAATTCCAGGTATGATAGGCAGCCAGTGGAAAGGGATAGAGAAGGGAGATGGAACTTGCATGTATAGAACAGCATATAGGCCAATAGGACTGAATTGTATGTGGGGGAAATAGAGAGGGTCATGTTAGAAGGGTCTTCAGGGGTGGGGAACCTGTAGCCTCAAGGGCACATGGCCCTCTAGGTCCCTCAAGTGTGGCCCTTTGATGGAATCCAGACAAAGGGTCACATTTGAGGACCCAGAGGGCCACATGTGTGGCCTTGAGGCTGCAAATTTCCCACCCCTGGTCTAGATTGTGCAGAACTTTAGTGCAAGATAATGCTATATATTTTCAGGAATACAAAGACATGGACCTTGACCTCAAGTAGCAAACCATCTAGTGAATTTTGAAGGCATCATGTGTTCTGTTACTTACTTTACTAACAGGAGAGACAAAAAATCCCCACTGATGGTCCCCTGGATATCCACTAAAAAATGCTTTTTTCTTTATCTTTTAGTTGTTGTGTTATCTGATACCTTCTGCAGTTTCCCCTGCAGTGAAGTTCCAAATGTTATGATTTAGTGAACCAAGGTCATTATTCTAAATGAAAGAGTTCATAAATGGATAACTCATGTTCTACTCAATCACCATCTTAAAAAAAACAGCCAGAATGCACACTGTTGAGTACAGACCCTTCCTCATTACATTCATTTCAGTAGTATGTGACATCAGAATTGTGTGACTAAGAACATGAAGTGATTTTGCTTGATAAAAGTGAAAGTTCAGTTCACTATCTTGCACTAAAGTTCTAGGTTCTAGTCTCACTGCAACCACTGTAGCAGAGCACTATTTATCCTTTAATTAGAATATGACCAAGTGTCTAACATGTCTTTCTTTCCCTTTCTCACTTCTAGAACATTATTCATCCAACTGCTGGACTAAATGATCTCTATTTCTAGATCTGGTCATATCTTTTGACCCTTAAAAGTCTGAAGTGGCTCCCTATTGCCTCCAGGATAAAGGTTAAACTCTTCTGCCTGGCATTCAGGCTCTTTCACAATCTGGCACTGCCCTCCCTTTTCAGTGTAATTTCCTACTCCTCCTTTTCATACCCTCTGCTTTCCTGCCAAATGAAGGTACTCTTTCCTCTGAATAAGTCCTGGTCTCTTATGTCATTGTGTCCTTGCTTACACTGTCCCCTTTTACCTGGGATGCCTCGCTTGCCTGCTGAATTCCTACTTACCTTTAGTTGTTCAAAAGTTAAACTCAAATACAGTCTTCTTCATAAAGACTTCTTCCTTCTGGTCAGTAATAATCTCCTCCCAACCCAGATCCCACATAGCTAGGGGCCTTGTACCTACCTAGTGCACTTAGCACAAGACATTGTGTACCTTAGTTATCTAGTTTAGCCTCCAACTAGAGTGTTAGCTCCCTGAGGGCATCTTATTTAAACCTTGTATCTTTCCCAGTTGACTTATTCATGTATTAGTTTAGTCCAATAAATATTTACTAAACCCCTGTTTTAAAGAGGGTACTCTGTCAGGTGCTGGGAAAGATGCAACATTTAGATGTGACAAAGTGTCTGCTCTCAGGGAGGTTACATTCTAGCAGAAGAGGGAGATACAGTAAGTTCAGAGATAAGTAAATAAAAGGCAATTTTGAAAATTGTGAGCTCAAACAACTGAGGGAATCAGGAAATGCTCAGAGGAAGAATAAGAGGGAGAGAGGGAGATTTGATCTTTGAAAGAGAAGAGTTTCAGAGGACATGAGGAAGGTATGCAATTCCAGGCAAAGGGGATGGTTCCATTGAGGCAGGAAATAGTGTCAAATTCTAGAAGCAGCATCTAGGTTCTGAGTCAGGAACACAGAGTGCATGTAAGCAAACACGGTGAAACAAGTTTGGAAAGAGACCGGAGTCAGGCGACACAGGGTCAGGATAGGGAGTGTTTTTGTTTTATGTCTTTTTCTCAATCCTCATTCTTCCTTGGCTCTGTAGCACCTGACGTCTCCTCCTGTGTATTCTCTCTTCTCTCTGGATTTTTGTAACATTGTTTCCTCTTGGTTAACCTTGTACCTGTCTGGTCATTCTGTCTCAATTGATTTTTTTGTTAGATCATATTTCCTATCCTGCCCCCTATTTGTGGGTATACCCCAAGGTTTCATTCTGGGACTGGCTGCTCTCCTCACACCATACTCTTTGGATGACTCATCTCCCATGCGTTCAATTACCTCTATGTAGAAGCCTCCTAGATCTCTATATTAAGCCCAGGTCTCTAGCTCCTATGTTTCAATCCTGTTTCCCAGACATTTTGAACTGAAAAAAAAAATTGGAAATAGGTGTCTTAAACTCAATGCATCCCAAGCAATTCATTATCTCGCCTCAGAAACTCACCTCTCTTCTGAATTTTCCTCTTTCTGTCAAGGGAACTACCATCCTTCCAGTCAACAAAGTTAGCCACTGACTCTATTCACTCTCTCTCACACTACATATACAAATCGGTTGCCAAGTTTGATCAATTCAGCTTCCATATCTCATACTCATATTCTCTCTCTCTCTCTCTCTCTCTCTCTCTCTCTCTCTCTCTCTCTCTCTCTCTCTCTCTCGTTCTCCCTCCCTCTCCCTCTTCCTCTCCCTCTCTTCATATGGTCACCACTCAGTTTCATGGTCCCAGCAATTCTCACTCGGACTACTGAAATAACTTCCTTATTGGTTGCTCTAACTCTCAATCCATCCCTTGAATAGCTGGTAAAGCAACATTACTAATGCATACATGTAATTATGTCATACCCTCCCCAAAAAACTCCAGTGGCTCCCTATTGTCATTAGGATTGAATACAAACTGTTTGCTTTGGCACTTAAAACCCTGTGCAACTTGGTTCTGGCCTGTCTTTCCAGATCTATTATACATTACTGTGATTTCTGAATTCTATTGTCCTGCCAAACTGGCCCGTGTGCTGTTCCATCTCCTGTGTTTGTGGCTTGGGACAGGCTTTCCATCACACCTGGTACATATTCCTTCCTCCCCACTGGCTCTTAGAATCCTTAACTTCCTTCAATGGCCAGCCCAATAACCACCTCCTATGGTAAGCTTTTCCTGACATCTGCCCCCTAGCCACTAATTCTTGCTCCAACTAAATTACCTTGTATTTACTCTGTATGTATTTTGTGTATGTATCTATGCAGTTTCCCCAGTTAAGCTCCTTGAGGCAGGGACTGGTTCTTTTTTTGTCTGTACCCCTGACTACACAGAGCTGGTATCTGGGATTTGATAAGGGCTTAATGTTTGTTAATGGACTGATTTACCCTCAAGGCAATAGGGAAATTTTTGAATAGGGGAATAAGAGTCAGATGTATATTTTAGAATGTATTAGAGGAATTCCAGACTAGAAGCAGGGCAGCCAATCAGTAAGCTGGACAATAGTCTAGGTGAGAGGTAGTAAGGGCCTGAAACAGCATTGGTCCTGTGAGTAGAGCAAAGGGGACAGATATAAGACAAATTAAAGATGTAGGTTCAATAAACCTTGGCAACTAATTGAACTGGGGGGACAAAGGCTAGGCAGGCCTCAAAATTACCAACTGTGGTGCAAAACCTTTCAAGTTCCCTTCCAACTCTAAATCTATGACCATGTGATCCTATGAAACTAATTAATTCTGATTGTTAAATTCAATACAATTATATGTTAATATATTTAAATGATTTCATAACAAAAATATCATTATTAATGGTTACAAGCATCAGTATAAAGAAAAATGACTGAATTTATCTATGCAATTATATATGTAAATTATGTAATACATAAAATATTTTTGTACATTTGTATACAAATATATTGTTGTTGTGTTATTTCAGTCATGTCTGACTCTTCATGCCCCATTTGGGATTTTCTTGGTAAAGATACTGGGGTGGTTTGCCACTTCCTTCACCAGCTCATTATACATTTTAGGAAAATGAGGCAAACAGGGTGAAGTAACTTGCTCAGAGTTATACAGCTAGTAAGCATCTGAAGCCAGATTTTAACTCAGAAAGATAAGAGTCATGACTCCAGATCTGGCACTCTACTGCACCACCTAGATGCATATCAGTCTATCTATTTAACTATCCATCTATCTATAGTTAGATATCTAGCTATACCTAGATATGTATCTATTTTTGTTCTCTAAATAAGTGTAAATGCATATATACACACAAAAATATGTGTGCACAAGTAAATATGAATATATAAACATAACATATGTATGCATAGATATGTAAAAAATAAAACACATGAGTTCCTTACTAAGCAAATTTTAAGATAAGTGAAGTTCTAAGTCATGGATAAAGTGACTATCAAGGGACACTATATTGAACACATATTCAAATTTAACTTCCCACTGCTGCTATATACAATGGATTTTCAGCTTTCCTGTTTCTATCTATAAGAATGAAATGCATTGTTTCCCCTTCTAAGAAGTCATCAGGAAACTGTTTGCTTCCGGATGCAGATTGGGGAAGGTGGACGTCACTTTCCAACAATCATAGTTATAGTTTGGCTGTAATAACCTGGTATTAACTCATTCTTTAGGGTGTACCAAGCTCGGCAGGAATACCTAAGTCTTCTTGGAATTTCAGAAACTTCCTAAAGCTTTTCTGTAATAAGGCTTATTCAATCAAGCTAACCAATATACAGCACATTTCTTATCCTTCACTATCAGGCTCCACTTAGCTTAGGGACTCACATTTTTAACCTTCTTAGATTACTTTTAAATGGTCAAAAGCAAGACTACTTTCTGAAGCTTTAGTTTAGTCTGCAACTTACATTAGGAGTTTCTGTCATTGTTCCCTCCACATATCCCACATGTTAACAACCAGCATGTATCTATAAATGTGTAACTTTTTCAAATACATCTTCTTAAATACAAGTGTCTAGTTTTTAGGATGGTCTGTGGAAACATGAATCTTGGCTGGGAAATCCAGAGTAAATTCAATACTGCCCTTCTTTCCTTTAGCTTGCTACAAGAAGAGAAATCTGATAGATTCTGGGTCAGCTTCTTGAGGCCAGGGGCTGTTTTATTTCTCTCTTTGTATCCCCAGAGCCTGGTAGAGTGCTTTGCATGCAGTAGGGGCCTAATAAATGTGCGTTGGAGTGTGCAAACCAGTATTTCTCAATAAGCAAGATGAATTCTATTCATTCCCACATGAAAGATTGTTTTGAAATCCTTTGGTCCTTACATCTTTTCATTGCCTATTAAGTAGCTAATTGGTGGAGGAATACCTATAACTGGCATTTATATATCACAGCAACTCTGTGAAACAAATACCACAGGTAGGAGAGCCCTTGTTTTGCCTATGAGGCAGTATGGTACAGTGAATAGAGTGCAGGATTTGGAAGCAGCTAAAGACTTCAATTAAAATCCTGCCTCTGAATCTAACAGCTTCATACCCCTGGTCTAGTGACTTAACCTCTGAGTTTTCTTGAACAGCTCCTTGGACCTACAACTGATGATTTTCAGGGCCAGAAAGCTTTCCACTATGTCATGTTGCCTCTCAAGTACTGGATGTTCAGTCTATACCTTTTATTCATAATTAAAGCATAAACTTTAACACAGAAGAAAGGGCTGTCTCATAGCAGCACCATGGATAAAGTACTGTGCCTCCTGAGTTCCCACAGCTAGTCTCATCACCTTGCAAGATATAATCAGCCTTGGTAATCCTACATCATTGGTGCCCTCTGCTCCTCTAATTGGAAGTTGGAGCCATGAACTTCTTTTTTTTTATTTTTATTTTTAATTAAGCAAATGCTTTATTAACTTCTGGTTTACATCATTCATTTCCACCAGATTATGAGTTACATTTTCCCCCCGTTCTTTCCCTACCCACCACCCCAGAATAGCAGTCCCACTAGATATCCCCTCATCCAATCTGCTCTCTCCCACATCTTCTCCCATATCCCCTTCGACTTTGCCATTAGGGCAAGGTGAATCTCTGAGTCCCAATGCCTGGACATCTTATGAAACATTTAATTTTAAAACTTTGATTTTCAGATCCATTCCCTTCCTCCCTTGTCACCCACTCCCTCTGAGAAGATAAGCAATTCAGTATGTGTTGTACATGTATAGCTATGCAAAACATTACCATAGTAATATGTAAAAGACTGCTTATATTTCCCTCCCACCCATCTCACCTCCCACCTGGTCCATTCCCTACTTTGATCCTATCCCTCTGTGTCCCTCCCCTCCCCCCAGAATGCCCTCCTCTCCATCATCCCCCCTCTCATCCCCCTTTCCCCTATTCGGGAGAGTGAGTGAGGGTAAGATATTCCATTTAGTATGTATGTGATTCTTTCCTTGAGCCAACTTCAATGAGAATATGCTTTTGCCTTTTTGCCTTCCTGTTCTTCCCCTCCTCTGTAACTACTTCCCCTTGCCTCTTCTACATGAGATAGTTTACCCTACCCTGTCTCTCTCCATCTCCTCTTGCCACTTTTCTCTCTCACCTCTTGACTTTAGCCCTTAAGAATCATCCCTTCCTTGGGGCGGCTAGATGGCGCAGCAAGCAGAGAACCAGCCCCGGAGCCAGAAGGACCCAAGCCCAGATCCAGCCCCAGACACCCAACACACAAACAAAAATCCAGCCTCATGACCCCGGGCAAGTCACCCAACCCCAATTGCCCTACAAAAAAAAAAAGAATCACCCCTTCCCATCAAATTCAACCTGTGCCCTCTATCCATGTATACCTGTGAACATATGCCATGTACCCTTCTTCAATTATTTTTATAGTGAGAAAGGTTTCATCAAACACAGTTATTGTTTTTCCATGTAGGAATGTAAATAGTCCAACTTTGATAAATTCCTTTTGATTTCTTTTCCTTGATTACCTTCTCAAGCATCTCTTGCTTCTTGTGTCTGAATGTCAAATTTTCTATTCAACTCTGGTTTTTTCATCAAGAATGCTTGAAAGTCCTCTATTCCACTGAATGACCATATTTTCCCCTGAAACAAGATACTCAGTTTTGCTGGGTAGGTGACCCTTGGCTTCAATCCCAGCTCTTTTGCCCTCTGGAATATCATATTCCATGCTCTTCGATCCCTCAGTGTAGAAGCTGCCAGGTCCTGGGCTATTCTGATTGTGTTTCCACAATATTGAAATTGTTTCTTCCTGGCTGCTTGTAGTATTTTCTCCTTGATCTGGGGGTTCTGGAGCCTGGCTATAATATTCCTGGGAGTTTTCCTTTTGGGATCTTTTTCAGGAGGTGATCGGTGGATTCTTTCAACCTCTATTTTGCCCTCTGGGTCTAAAACATCAGGGCAATTTTCCTTGAGAATTTCTTGAAGGGTGATTTCTAGGTTCTTTCTTTGATCATGGCTTTCAGGTAGTCCAATAATTTTTAAATTGTCTCTCCTGGATCTATTTTCCAGGTCAGTGATTTTTCCCATGAGATATTTCACATTGCCTTCTATTCTTTCATTTGTTTGGATCTGTTTAATAGTATCTTGATTTCTCATAAAGTCACTAGCTTCCATTTGCTCCAGTCTAACTCTGAAGGAATGAATCTCCTCAGTGAGCTTTTGAGATTCTTTTTCCATCTGGCAAATTCGACTTTTTAAGGCATTCTTCTCCTCATTACCTTTCTGAGCCTCTTTTGCCATTTGAGTTAGTCTATTTTTTAAGGTGTTATTTTCCTCAGTCAGGCTGTTGACTGTCATTTCATACTTTTCTTGCATCTTTTTCATTTCTCTTCCCAAATTTTCCCCCCCTTCTCTTATCTGCTTCTTAAGGTCCTCTATGGCCTGTAGCCAGCTTGTATTTTCATTTGGGGCTTTTGGTGCAGGAGTTCTGACCTCACAGTCCTCCTCCATGCTTTGAGCCTCTTTGCCCCTAAAATAGGAGTCCAATGTTGAACTTTTCTGTTTATTTTGTTTCATTTGCCTAGGCATGTTGCCACTTAATTACTTGATTTTTGGGCTTGTTGCCACAGTAGGACTCTGCCACCAGACAGGGTAGCTTCCGCCCAAACATGGGGTCTTCACAACTTCCACCAGTTGTGTCGCCTCTGTAAAGCCTCCACCCACTCTGGCAAGTTGGATACCCACCCCAAACTTCCCCCCCAGACCACAATCCAGATTAAGGCAGTTTAAAGCAAGAGCGATTAACCCCCAGACTGATTGCTGGATCTCCCTACAATTTGCAGACCAGGAGCTAGAGCCACTACAGACGCTGCAAAATGGCTTCTGTGCAGCTGTTTCTTCAGCAGCTTTTTGTCCCCAGGGGAGGAAGCCATGCATTCCCCAAATACTGGTCCCAAAGCCCATATGGCACTAACCTCTCACTTTGTCCTAGGCATATCTGTGCTGATAATTCTGGAATCGCCACAATTGCTGGTGTTCTGGGGTCCCTCCAGCCGGCTGAAGGCCCGGCCACCCTGGGGCTAAAACCGCAGACCTGGGCTCGGCTCTGCACGCTGTGTCGGTTCCCAGTGAGCTGTGCTGCCTGCTCGCAGACCTCTGTGCTGGCCGCTCCCTGCAGGGCTGCTGGGCTGTCCTCAGCAGGAGGTTAGCTTCTCTGTGCCGTTCTGTGGGTGCTGGGGCTCCAGAAGTTTTTCAGAGTCCCCTTTTACATAGTTTGAAATTTGTGTGGGGCAGAGCACATTGGAAATGCTGTTTCTATTCCGCCATCTTGGCTCCACCCTGTCTAGAGCCATGAACTTCTAAAGATACATTTAAAGAAATGGGACAAGACAGACATCTACCCATTTCCCATGGAGCTGTGCTCATTTTGATCTTCCATTTTTCATTCATGCTCCCAAGTAGAGTATCTTTTCCCTCCCCTCTTTTCAGTTTTCTTTTGTATTTGGTCTTCCCCTGTTAGATTATAAACTCCTTGAGGGCAAGAACTGTCTTTCTTTTTTGTATGTAGTATCCCCAGCACTTACTACAGTGCTCAATACATGGTAGATGTTTAGTAAATGTTTATTAAATATTTACTGATGTGGGAACTAGCCATGTCTAGACTTGGATTCACCAACCAATAATGTGTTTACTTGTGATTATCACAGGATTAGAAACATAGGTTTGTCATTTCTACCTTAGTATGTCATACAGGGGTAGCTGGGTGGCTCAATGGATAGAGTACCAGGCCTGGAGGCAGGAAAACTCATCTTCCTGAGTTCCAATCTGGTTTCAGACATGTACTAGCTGTGTGACCCTGGGCAAGTCACTTAACCCTATTTGCCTCCATTTCCTCATCTGTAAAAATGAACTGGAGAAGGAAATGGCAAAGCCAGTCCAGAATCTTTTCCAAGAAAACCCCAAATGGAGTAATGAAGTCAGACATGACTGAAAATACCTGAACAACAAAAACAAAAAGCATCCCTCCCCTATGTCCTCTTATCTTCTCCACCACAGCTACCAACACTGTTGCAGGTCCTCATTATCTAAAGCCTGGTCTATTGCAATGTGATTGAACATGAATAACCTATATGGACTGCTTACCCTCTCAGTAGGGTAGAGAATAGGGAAGGAGAGAGGAATAGACTTTGGAACTCAAAACTTAAAAAAAAAATGTTAAAAATTGTTTTAACATACAATTGGGGAAAAATAAAATATTATTAGAAAAAAAAGTTTGCTGGTTGGTCTTCCTGCCACAAATGTGTCTCGACTCTAGTCCTTCCCCCACTCAGCTGTCAAATTAATCTTCCTATAGTTCTGACCAAGCAAGCCCTGTTTCACACAAATACTCGGTAAATGCCACGGGCTCTCTGTTACCTACCTCTAGGACCAAATATAAAAGCTTCTGTTTGACTCTTAAAGCCTTACATAACTGATAGAACTGGCCGCTTCCAACCATCCGGCCTTCTTATACCTTATTGCCCTCAATGTACTCTGGGATCCAGAGATGATGGCCTTCTTTCTGTTCCTCAAAAACCCCACTCTTCCATCTCCCAACTCATACTGTTTTCACTGTCTGTCCTCCATGCCTGGAATACTCTCACTTCTCAACTCCACCTTCTAGGGCTTCCTTCAAGTCTCAGCTGAAGTCCTACCTTCTGCAAGAAAACTTTCCTAGTCCTTCTTAATCTTACTGTCTTCTCTCTGAGATGATACTCAATTTATCCTGTATGTGTCTTATTTGTTCATATTTGTTTGCATTCTGTCTCTTTTCTGTGAGCTCTTTGAGAGCAGGGGCTGTTTGGTGTTTTTTTTTCTTTTTTTTTGCCTTTTGTTGTATTTGCAGAACTTAGTATAGTGCCTAAGGCATAGTTGGTACTTCACAAATGCTAGCTGATTATGACTGAGCTATTAGATCTAGGTGAGAATTTAGGCATCATATAGTTTATTCAATTCCTAATTCTACACACCAGTAAATCAAGGCCCAGAGAGAAGTAATTTTTCCCAGGATACATAGGTTGTATAAGATAAAGGCAGAACTAGAACTTGTTCAGGGACAAGCTAGGTGGCATAGTGGATAGAGGACTGGGCCTGGAGTTAAGAAGACTCATCTTCCTGAGTTCAAGTCTGGCCTCAGACACTTACTAGCTGTGTGACCCTGGCCAAGTCACTTAACCCTATTTGCCTCAGTTTCTTAAGGTGTAAAATTATTTGGAGAAGGAAGTGGCAAGCCATTTCAGTATTTTTGCCAAGAAAACCCCAAATGGGACACAAAGAGTCAGACAGAACCTGAACAACAACAATGAAAACAACCTATTTGGTCCCTGTCCTTAGGAAGAGATGAGTGAGTGATCCTCCAGCAGCCCTGTGGCTGTATTAGAGTTGGAGTCATAGTAGGAGAGAAGTAAAAGGGGGTGGCAATTTTACTATGAAGGCAAAATAACTCAAGATCTTGAAGGAGGTTGTCTAATTATACTGGAGATTGTGTTAGTTGTGGCCTACTGCTTGATCAGTGGCAGTAGATTTGGCAAAATCAAGATTTCCTAATTCTCAATTCAAGACCCCTAGGTGGTACAGTGGATAGAGTGCTGGGCTTGGAGTCAGGAAGACTCATTTTCCTGAGTTCAAATCTGGCCTCAGACACTGACTAGCTGTGTGACTCTGGGCAAGTCACTTAACCCTGTTTGCCTCAATTTCATCACTTGTAAGAAATAAGTTGGAGAAGGAAGTGGCAAACTACTCCGCTATCTCTGCCAAGAAAACACAGGTGACATAGACACAAATTAAAACAAACAAACCACCAACTAAACAAATAATTCCCAATCCAAGATTTATTCTACTATCCTGAACTAACCGGACCTCAGAGGTAATTTAGTTCAATGACTTTGATATGATATCCCTTACAATCCTCCAAGTCTTCATCTATTTTCTGCTTTAAGTTATTCAGTTATGTAAACTCACTACTTCATGAAGCAATTGAATTCAATAGGATTCATTAAGTGCCTATAAAGGCAAAGCACAGAGCTTTACAATGGAGATATAAAGCCAAAAATGAAACAGTCCTTGCCTTCATGGAGCTTCTATTTTACCAGGGAGGGGTGAAACCTGCACAGATAAGCAACTTATAAAATACATACAGAGTAATTTCGGAGTACTAAAAATGGGGGTGGGAGGAAGAGAAGACAACTAAGAAAAAAGACAACTTCAGAGAAACTCCCCATTTTAAATGTATATTCTAATAGCTCGGGAGTGATTATCATGGAAGTGAAGACCTTTTAAAGGCATTGCCTTCAAAGATAGTCATAGATAAGACATGATCACTGAAACTTTTCAAGAAAAAAGGCAACTTCTCCAATGGAGGCAGACCCCAAAGCAATACTGAAGGGAAGGGTAGGTGGCTTTTACATTAGATAGCTAGAATTAGCTAGAAGAGGGATCACAGGGTTCAGGGATGTCACTCTTGGTTGTCATTTCAGTCATGTTGGACTCTCCATGACTCCATTGGGGTTTTCTTTGCAGAAATACTGGAGTTCTTTGCTATTTCCTTATCCTGATCATTTTACAGATGAGGAACTGAGGTAAACAGGATTAAGTGACTTAATTAGGTGACCCAGGGTCACACAGCTAGTGTCAGAAGGCAGATCCTCCTGACTCCAGGGACAAAACTCTATCCACTGCCCTGCCTAGCTGTAGATGTCACTGTAGATGTGCAAAAGCTGAATGGCCATCTATCAGAAATACTGTAGAGGAGGTCCCTACATGAGTAGGATGTTGGATTGTATAATTAATGTCTCTGGACCTCCATTTCTTCATCTAGAAAGTGAGAAGGTTGGGCTAGATGATCGCCAAGATTCCCTTCCAGATATAAATCCTGTGGTCTCTTAAGCTCCCTTTAATTTTTAAAACCTGTTTCTGTGGAACAAAGCTCCTACCAGTTTCTGAGATCCATTTCAATTCTTAAGATTCTGTGATCACATTCCTCCCTCCCCGCCATTTGACAAAATTTTCACCAGGGAAACTAAACCACAACACATCTGATGCTGAACACCAAGGCCCAACGGGACTCAAATAGCAGTTATTTTCTTTCAAGTAGCTCTGGAGAGGCATTTTCCTAGTTCCAGGGGGTCGCAGAAGGGCAACTGTCCTAACAGTCTTCTCAAGAGGATGAGACACTATCGAAGCCTCTCCTTGGTGGGTTGCATAAACACCTTGAGAAATCTGGAATTTCTCTCATACAAATGCAATCCTCTAGACAGCAGCTTCGCAGATACTCCCAATGCCAGGACCCCTAAACACCCGCATCTCCATTAAATTCTTGACACCTGGCAGCTCTAGCAGGCTAAGTTGGAAAATGTGTCTCCCGTTTCTCATTTTTCTTCCCCGCCACTTCCAAATTCCCAGATCCCTTGACCTTTAGAGCAGACAATCTAATTGGACACTCTTCACCCACCGTGCAGACAGAGCGACGGCGCCGCAGCGACCAGCGAGAAGCCTCTGCGCTGTTCAGTGGAACCCTGCGAGAGGCAGCAGCACCAGCAGCTGAATGGAGCGCCAGTGCTCGCACACTTCCCGGCAAGGCACACCTAGACTGGAGCTTGAGTCAGCCCTTAGACATTGAGGGCAAAGCGGCGGAAGATGGGAGGGTGGATGCCCCGTAGAACAACAATGGACAAGTAACACCTAGCAGGGCAGAAGTCAAAGCCCCTGGGCTCCCTGCGTTCTGAGGGCGAGAAAGGGAGGGAACTAGGCAAGCAGCTGTCCTGGCTCTGCTCCTACTTGGGCAGGGTACTGCCGGCAGGACGAAGATGGGACATGCACCGCAAGACTCCAGATTGGGACTGGATTTGAAGAGTTCTGAGTCCGCGGAGAACCGGAGGCTGGGGGCAAGCTGGGGCTGGAGTGGGAGTGAACCGGGGATCCCCCTCCCGTGACCGCGTGGTCGTGGGGACGCGCTGCGAACCAACCTTATCAGGGTTCCGGCATAGTCCCTGGCGGTGTCCATAGCGTGGTGACCTTTGTTGTGGAGCTCCAGGGAAGAGTGGGCGGGTGGCGCAACTGACCGCAAGCCACCTTCTGCACCCCCACTATCCCTTCTTAAAGCTCCGGCCCGGGTCCACGCCCCCGCCCCCACCCCAGTCCTGGCCACGCCCCGCCGCGGCCTGCAGGAGCTAAGACCCAGCCGAGGTTGAGGACACCCGGGGCTGGGGAAAGGAAAACGGTGCCGGGAGACAGGGAGGGGAGGGGGAAAACGCGACCCTGGCTCCCAGCCTCACGCAGGCTTGTCCCTGGGGCTGCGGAAGCGGACTTTCTGATTGATCAATTAATTTGTTCATTCATTTAACAAGCATTTATTAAATAATGTTGTTTCTGCATCTCTGGAGAGTCAAAGACAAAACCTAATTCATGAGGGAAGAGCTCGTTTTTGGAGCAGATTTGAGTGTGTCCCGATGAAATGGTACTTTTCACTCGGTCCATCCCCCTTTCTCCAGGGCCTCAGAGTATGCTACATGCCTTTCCCGTCAGAGGGGAACGTGGTGGGCTATGTATGCATAGCGAATGTAATTTTAGGCTCAGATCACAATCCCTTCTTGGCATTTTGTGCTAGTTGCAGGATTTGTACTAATTAATCTTCTGTCCTTAAAACCTTCGCCATCACTCAATAAACCACCAACTACCCTTGGAAACAACGCAAACTCCAAGTTCACTCCCGGGCTTTAATCACTTTACTGTTTATTTACACCTAGCACTTCTCAGGGCAGCAAGTTCAAGGTGCTCCAGATATGATTAACTATGGTAGTGTCACTTAGGAGTGTGATCCTCATTTGAGGATGTATTGGGATGAGAAGATGTATTGAGACCGTTTTGCAGGTAAGCGGTGTTGCATTAAATAAGGAAAGCAAAGGACTGAATCTCTGATCCAAGGTGGGACAGGAGAAACTGGAAATGGACAATTAACTTGCAACTTCAAGTTCAAGGTCATGACCCTTTCAATGAATGATAGCTGAGGACAGTGTCTTTATTTTATTGATAAGGAAGTTGAAATCACATAATCATTCTGCATTCTTGCATCCTTCATTTCTTTGTCTTTGACTGAATGGTTGGCTGGTTCTAGAGGACCTGTGCAAAAGAGTTCATTCTTGAAGACTTCCTAGTAGAGTGACTATAAATGTTTCATCAGATCTAAAATCTTACAACAGTGTGCTCTCCCTCCACTCATGCTTATAGCAAGAGCTCAGTTGTGCTTCCCTTTCTTGTGTCCAAGCCTCCTGACTTTTTAATATTCATAATTTGTGTTTTATAATTGCATCTTTACCCTATAAAAATCTATCTTTCTTTCTCTGAAGTCGATGGTTCCTGTTGGCATCTATCCCACTTCTGAGGTGTGTCAAGCTTCAATAAATGCCTATACTTGATATAGAGGTAGTCCGATTCTGAATTCCTTGAGATGGTGCCACCACAGCACCCCTTGAAATCTCAACACCTTGATTCACTCGTGGAATCTGGGGAGTTGAAATACTCCTTGTACCTCATGGCCACTTCCAGAGACTTCCAGTATCACCATCACTCAGTAAACTCTCCTTCTTTAAAATCCATTCAATCCAGATTTATCTCCCAATCAGGATTCTGGTAGCTTATTTACTGAGTTCTAGGATATTCTTCTATCCTCTATGAGTGCAGTCCCTGGTTAACAGTCTTTCTTACTACACCAAACTCCTACTTTCATATTAGGGGACTTCAATACATATTGATACTGAATATTCCTAGCCCCCCAGTTCCTTAATTTGCTCAGAGTTTATGACTTACTCTTCAACTCCACTTCACAGAGATGGTTACAGCCTTGATATTGCCATCCCTTAAAAGTTACTTCCATGTTTATGAACTTTAATATTCCTTTATCTGATAAAAATAACTTTTATAATTCTACCTTTCCCTCTATCTTGCAATCCCTAACCCTATCTTTTGTCCTCACTATGAACTCCAAACCTTCCATCCTTCAGTTCTTTCCAGGCTATCACCCTTGCACTGACTACCCTTACCTCCCTTCCTCATCTCGACCTCTTGGTGAATCAGTTCAACTTTACAATATCCTCTTCTTTCTGGTCTCCTGCTCCCTTATTCTATATCTTATCTTGCTCTGCCAAGCCTCAGCCATGGATTACTCCCACCATCTGCTGACTTCCCTCTTATTCATGTGCTGCTGAACAGGTCTGGTGATAATCATGAAATCTTATTGACTGGGTTCATTACAGCTTTATGTTCTATAATCTCAGTTGGGCCCTCACTATGGCAAACCATTCCTTTTATACTTTCCCAATCAATTCACTATCCCAGTCACTTTTATAATTCTACCTTTCCCTCTATCTTGCAATCCCTAACCCTATCTTTTGTCCTCACTATGAACTCCAAATCTTCCGTCCTTCAGTTCTTTCCAGGCTATCACCCTTGCACTGACTACCCTCACCTCCCTTCCTCATCTCGACCTCTTGGTGAATCAGTTACAATATCCTCTTCTTTTCCAAACCTCTTGAAACCTCAAAATTCTCATAGCTTCCCTTTCCCCTACCCTTTCAGCTGAGAACTCTGCTTCATATTTTACTGAAAACATTAAGGTTGTTCACTGAAAGCTCCTTCTTCTACCCTTTCCATCTCACCTCACTCAGATACCTTCTTTCACCAATGCCTTCTTTATTCCTCTCACATAAAAAAGGTAGATTTGCCCAGGCAAACCCCTCTGTATGCACAAGTGATCTTAGTTTACTCTGTCTTCTCTAGCAGATTGCCTTTTCTATTATTCCCACTTTCTCATTCACCTTCAATCTCTGTCTGTGTCCTAGCTGCTTCCCTATTGTCTACAAACAGTCTCTCCTATTCTCAAAAAAAAAAACCACCCAAAAAACCCAAACCAACAAACCAACCCTCACTTGACCTGTCTATCCCTGATAATTCTCATCCAGTATCTCCCCCATTTGTGGCTAAACTTGTAAAGACAATCTCCAATTAGTGCCTCCACTTTCCTCTTAATTTTCTGCAGTATGGCTTCTGACCTCATCCTTCATCTGAAACTATTCTTTCTGCAGTTACCAATGACCTAACTGCCAAATCTAATGGCTTTTTTTCCCAGTCCTCCTCTTTCTTTACTTCTCTGCATCCTCTCAAACCATAGATCATCCTTTTCTTCTTGATACTCACTTCTCTCTAGCCCTTTGTAACACAGCCCTCTCCTGATTCTCCCTTACTTATCTGATTGTGTCTTTTCAGTCTTCTTTTTCTGGATCTTTATCTAGGTCCCTCCTTTTAATAGTCAGTGTACCCCAGGGCTCTGTTTAAGCCCCCTCTATAGTATTTCTCTTGGTGATCCCATCAACTTCCATGAATTCAATAATCATTTCTATGCAGATTATACTCAGATCATTTTATCTAGCCCTAAATTCTTTCCTGATCTCCAGTGTCACATCTCCAACTACCTATTAGACTTCTCAAAGTGAATGTCCTGAAGACATCTTAACCTCACCATGTTTTTCACCTTCAACCATCCCCTCTTCCTAATTTCTCTATTATTGTTGACATCGCTATTTTCCCAATCACCCAGGCTCATAAGCTGTCACCCCAAGTTCCTCACTCTTACCCCCATATTAAATCTGTTGTCAAGTCTTGTCGTTTATAAATATCTTCATGAGATCTGTTATACAAGCCCCTTTCTTTCCTCTATCACTGCCACACCCTCATCCAGGCCCTCATTCACCTTGCAGCTAGGTTATTGATTGGTCTCTGTCTCAAGTCCCTCCCCACTCCAATCCATTTTCCACTCACCTATTAAAGTGATCTTCCCAAAGAGCAGGCTTTTCATGTAAACTACTCCATTCAATAAGCTTACTACTTCCTACTACCTCTAATATTAATTATAAAATCCTCTAGGTTTTAAACATTGTCAAAATCTAGCCCTTTCCTACCTTTCCAGTCTTCTTACACCTTACTCCCCATCTATGCTCTCTGCAATTCAGTGACACCAGCCTGCTTGGTGTTTCCCAGACAAAATACTTCATCTAGATTCTGGTTCCATGCCTGCACATCTCTCCTTGCTCATCTTTGTCTCCTGGACAATTTTAAGTCTCCACTAAAATCCTATCTTTTTCAAGAAGTCTTTTCTGGCCTCCCCTAATGCTAGTGCCTTCTCTCTGAGATTAGTTCCAATTTAGCCTATATTTATATCTATATCTTGTTATAGAGTTTGGGATTTCGAGTTCCTTAAGTAAAGGGACTGATTTTGCTTTTCTTTGATTATTCTTAGAATTTAACATAGTACTTGGCACATATTAAAGCTTAATAAATGCCTGTTGACTTGACTTGACATGTACTTAATTTCAAAGGCTTTTCTCAACCCTCTCCAATGAGTACTGAGATAGAAAAAGCTAATAGGTAGAGGAGCAATACCTAATTTCTATATTTAATCTGGTAGTTATTAACTTTGGTCATATTATAACTGCTGTCTACACATAAAAGGAAGAATTGCCATGAGTTTATTGCATAGAAAATTATAAACTGTCATTTATTTGTATGATAGGGGAAGATTAGTTAAGTGGAACAATTTTACTTAGAGTAAAATCTTGGCTATTTGGAACTTGTGGAAAAGGATTCCTGGATGATTGAGTTTTTCTAATAGAATTTCTAAGAGGTTTTTTTTCCTAATTGAGTTTTTCTGAGAGCCCCTTTCTTGAAATACAAAAGCTATAAAAAATTTTTTTTTTACCTTTTTGGATGAAGATCTTCCTAAAATGAACAATGTTCTACCTCATCTTACTTAAAACTTTAAAAAATTAATATATTTTATTTTTACATCATTGAAAACATATATTTTCCCTCTCTTTCCTGGAGAGTTATCCTTTAAAACAAGGACTAAATAGAGGAGGAAAAATGGTTCAGTAAAATAGACTGTGTCCACCAAGTCCAATGTTATACATAGTGTTCTGTCTTCATCTCCTACTTATACAAAGAAGAGAGAGGGGTGGATGTCTAATGGATAGACTATTGGACTTAGTTGTTTGAAACTTGCCTCAGACGCGAGCGCTTACTATATGACCCTGGGCAAGTCACTTAAACCTTCTGAGCATAGGTCTTCCCATTTGTCAATTGAAAGAGATGGACTCATTGGCCTCTAAAGTACCTTAGAGTTCTGAATCTAGGATCTTTTCTTTGGACCCAAGCTTGGTCATTATAGTTTCACAGCATTCAATTTTGATTGTTTTGTTGTTATTTTTATTGTCACTGTGTATATTGTTTTCCTGGTTCTGTATATTTCACTTTGCATTGATTCATATTTCTTCCCATGCTTTTCTATATTAATCATATTTACCATTTCTTGCTGCTCAATAATATTCCAGTATTTTCACATACCAAAATTGTTTAGAAAATCCTTAATCAAAGGGGATGCCCTTTGGTTGAAGAATAGCTAAACATTGTCATGGTTCCAAACATGCTTTGGTACCAGTTTTCTGCTACTTCAAACAGTATTGCTATAAATATTCTATTATATATGGATCCTTCTTTCTTTCTTTCTTTTTTTCTTTCTTTCCTTCTTTCTTTCTTTCTTTCTTTCTTTCTTTCTTTCTTTCTTTCTTTCTTTCTTTCTTTCTTTCTTTCTTTCTTTCTTTCTTTCTTTCTTTCTCTTTCTTCCTTCCTTCCTTCCTTCCTTCCTTCCTTCCTTCCTTCCTTCCTTCCTTCTTCCCTCCCTCCCTTCCTCCCTTCCTTCCTTTCTTCCCTCCCTTCCTCTCTCCCTTCCCTCTCTCCTCTTTGAAGTTTATGCTTAGCTGTAGAATCTCCACGTCAAAGATTATGGTCATTTTAGCCCAGGTTCCCAACCTGAATATAAGAAGTTTGTCAAGGCTATGGGAAATATTTGATAAATAACTACATTATACTATTGAAAATAATTACTCTTTATCTCTTATGCACAAATGCATGGCCTACTCTAGAATTTCTTTTCTTTCCTATTGAATAGGGAATGCTTGGAAGGTTTACTGAAAGCCAGGAAAGGTAGAAGAACTGAAAAAGGTTAGTTTTTGTTTCAGTCTCTTTCTTGGTATAATTCCAATTTGCTTCTCAGAATTATTGGCCACAGTTCTGCCAACAGTTTATTAGCATGCCTAGCTTTTTACACCCTCTCCAGAATTGCCTATTCCCATCATTTGTTATCTTTGTCAATTTGATGAATGTAGGGTTAAATTTCAGACTTCTTTTGGTTTGTGTTTCTCTTGTTATTAATGATTTGTTTCCCTGTTTTGTTAACAATCATATTCTCAACATAATTTAATGTTTCTTGATGGCTCGGGTTCATAATTATGATTACCAATTTTTGTACCAAGGACTTGATGTCCCAAGGCCTTTTCTTTACTCCTATTGAGGAGTAAAATCTGTTTACTTTTGCATGAAATGGTCTTAGGCTACTGTGCTTTTAAAATTCTCATCTGATTTTTAGAGATTTTTTTCCATCTTATTTCTCACCCTCAGATTGTGCACTTTTATTTATTGCTGTTGCCAGTGTGGCTGCTTTTAGTAGCCCCTTCTGAGAATGTAGAATGTGGGTAATAGCACTTAAAGTATCTACTTCACAGACTTGTTGTAGAGGTTAACTAAGATAACATATGGAAAATTTTTTGCAAACCTTAAAACACTGTCTAAATGTTAACTATTATCAGCTAAATAAATACCTCATTTAACTTAAAACAGTTTTGTTCCCCCTTGGGAATGGTAGCATTATGGTAGGACTAAATTAAGTAATGAAATGGAAAATTCACTTGGGCCTGCACCTACATATGCATGGTTCACTTTTGCCACTTCGTGCAAGAATGTACAGACAGGCCTGGTTTGTGTTCTAACCCAGGCAAGATGGTGTAGCAATGGAATTAATGAAAAGAATGCAATATTTAATTGAGAAATTTATTTGGTAATCTCCTCAAAATACATAACATAGAACAAGCCAGCAAGTGAAGATAAAGGCATTTCAACTAGCTTAAATGAAGACATAAATCTGAATATTTTGAAATGGAAACTCATATTCTCAATAAAAGGCTCCAATAAATGGTTATGTTGTATGAGTTTTTTTTAAGATTATAGCAACTTGAATGAATCCTTTGGTTCCAAGGTTAAGAGCTTGACTTGAATGCTGTTATTTAGTCCTTAACCTTGAATTAATTTATGTTGTTCCTATGAAAATCTGGCTTCTTTCTGGAATATGAATAGTTTAAGAGCCCAGGTTTTTCTTGCCCTTCCTCTTATACCTCATTTGTTTAGCACAAGAAAAAAAAAAAAACAAACTTCTGCCTTTAGTTGGCTTACTTAATGGTGGAAACAAACATCCTTTGACTAGCAGAAGTAATGGAAACTGAAAACTATTTTCTTTCCCAATGTCACTGCCAGGAAAGCTAAACCTGTAGCACTGGACAGTTTTTAGTTCAGTCGTTTTTAGTTGTGTCCAACTCCTCATGACCGCATTTGTGGTTTTCTTGGCAGAGATACTGGAGTGGTTTGCCATTTCCTTCTCCAGCTCATTTTACAGATGAGGAAACTGAGGCAAACAGGGTTAAATGAGGTGCCCAGAGACACACAGCTACTAATTATCTGAGGCTGGATTTGAATTTAGGAAGATGAATTATCCTGGCTTCAGGTCTGATGCTCTATCCACTGTACCACCTAGTTGGCCAGCAGTGTAATAGAAGACAAAAGATCCACAGAATTTTATTTCAGAGAATCATTGATTAATGGAATATCAGATCTAGAAGGACCTTGGAGATAACACACCTTGGCTGTAAGGGAGCCTAGAGACTATAGTCTAACCTCCTCGTTTTACAGATGAGGAAACTGAAGTTCAGAGAATGAAAGAAATTCATAGAAAGAATGTGACACTTGATAGCAAAGTTTAATTGATAATTTTGCTGACTTGGTAGAAAGTGCCTTTCCCAAGGTTTCTTAGGCTGACTTAGGAATGGAACCCAGGTTTTCTGAAGCCAGAGGTAGTACCTTTTCTGCTGTGCTATGCTACTTACCTAGTCTGGTCTCATTTTGTAGAGGTGGAAAGAAAGGCCCTGAAAGCTTTTTTTAAAATATTAAAAAAAAAAACAAAACAACAAAGACTTGGTCTTGCCCAAACTGGAAGTTTTGGGGGGCTATTTGTAGGACTGATCATAATAGAGATTGAAATGGGAAGCTTTGATCTTTTGTCTTTCCAACTTGGGCTGGTTTTCCCCTCCTTAGGGCAGTTTAGTATGCCCCCCCTCCCTCCCCGATTTCCCAGTGGCTCATCTTATTAACATCACATTTCAGTGGTTGGCTTACTGAACAACAGCTCAGAACTCTTGAGCTCTAGCAACCCTCTAACCTCAGCCTTCCCTGTAGCTGGGATAAGCAGATGCCAAAAGCTAAGAAACAGAGGAGTCTTGTGCAGTGAAAAGAGTCAAACCTGAGGTCATAGAACTCAAATCCCAGTCCTTGCTGAAAAACTTATTAGCCACATGACCTTGGACATGACACTTAATATTTCTGAACTTGCTCATCTGAGAAAAGATTTACTTACAAGGTCTCTTTTAGCTCTAGGTCTTTGATCCTATCAACTTGCCCACAGTCACATAATTAGTGGTACAGTGGATAGAATGCCAGGCGTGGAGTCAGGAAGACTTGTCTTCCTGAGTTCAAATCTGGCCTCAGACACTTGCTAGCTGTGTGACCCTGGGCAAGTCACTTTATGCTATTTGTCTTAGTTTCCTCATTTGTAAAATGAGCTGGAGAAGGAAATGGCAAAGCACTCTGGTATCTTTGCCAAGAAAACCCAAATGGGATCATGAAGAGTCAGATATGACTGAAATGACTAATCCAGAACCTAGCTTTCTTGACTCTCATCCCATACTCATTCTGCAATACCATTAGAATTGAACTTAAAAGAAAGTGTCCTTTCTAGAGAAGTAGAGAGTTCTGGGAAAAAGGCATATGGAGCTTGTCTAAAAAGTACCTTTTCTCAAACTCAGCACACTGCTAAATATAGCATAGGGACTCAATTCATATTATGTTGATGGTTGTGATTGAGCTGCATAAAAATATGACACTAATGTCCCATTGTACTATGGAGAGAACTTTGTATTCTTGAAGTTTGTACCACACACTGGCAGGACCCTTGGGTCCCCTATCCAATGACCAGCTTAGCTAAGAATTGAGGGGCTCATCACCATAAAACTGGGTGGCGACTTTTTTCTAAACCATGGAGACCCATAAACCATACAAAATGTTCCACTGTCCTACATAGCCTCCCTCTGTTTCTATAGTAATGGTGAGTATTATTTAAAGTTTTAGAGTGATGATTGAATATTAATAGATACAAAAAAGTCGAATTATTCAAAGCAACTTCTCAATTAATTGAAAGACTTCAGAGACCTTAACTGAAGATTTTCTTTTATTCTATAGGCTAGAAACAACCAGCTGGCAGGCACAATGGATAGAATACCAGGCCTGGAATCAGGAAGACCTGAGTTCAAATCTAGTCTCAGACATTTACTAACTGTGTGACCCTGGGAAAGTTACTTAGCCCTGTTTGATTCAGTTTCTTCATCTATAAAATGAGCTGGAGAAGGAAATGGCAAACCACTCCAGGATCTTTGCTAAGAAAACCCAAATGGGATGAAGAAGAGTCAGACACAACAGAACAGCAAGAACAGATACAATCAGGAAAAAAAAAACTTCAAAGATCACAGAATAAAAACAACCAAATGTGGTAACATATGTTAAGCACTTCACAAACTTAAAGCATCATATAAATGCTATCTACTATTATTATTTTTGAAAGCCAAAGGGCAAATAGGGGTTTCTACCTGTGGTTTCACAAGTTGAGTTTGCATTCTTCTTTACAGTCAAAGGAACACTTGTTCTGCCCCACATGGTCCTAGGCAAGTCCTTTCACTCCTCTGTCAGCTTCTCCATCTATAAAAGGAAGGGTCTGGAGTAGATGACCCCTGAGACCCTTTTCATCTTTTTCTCTGACCCTCTAGAGGGGGATCTGACTCATTCATATATCACCCATCCCTTCTCTTATTCATTTGGCAGATACTTAATGAGTGCCTGCTATGTGCAAGGCTCTATACCAGGTCTCTTGGGGAGATAGAGAGTGGATGAGAAAAACTTCCTGCTCTCAAGTAACTTACTAGAGGGAGAGATTGGTCACTTTGGCATAAAACTAAAAAATTATGCACATAATACTATGATAATTCTAAAGGATCATAGAAATTAGGAAGGAAAATAATTTCCAGTTGGCTGCTTAAGAAAAAGCTTCATGGAAGAGATGTGATTTTGACAGATGAAGGGCAGCTAGGTGGTGCAGTGAGTAGAGCTCTAGCCCTGGAATCAGGAGGACCTGAGTTCAAATCTGACCTCAGACACTTAACACCTACTAGCTGTGTGACCTTGGGCAAGTCACTTAACCCCAATTGCCCTGCCTTCCCCCATCAAAAAAAAAAAAAAGATTTTGACTGACGAGATGAGGGAGTTCTAAGCATAACTAACAAGAGCAAAGGTACAGAGATGGGAAACTACAGGGGATATTTGGGGAATTCTAAATTCTAAGTAGTCCTAGGATCATAGGACTGGGTTTTATTAGAATACAGGGTACCAATAGGAATGTTATTTGGTATAGACAAATCTAGAAAAGTAGGTTAGGGCCAGGTTGTAAAGGGCCTTAAGTTTCTTCTTTAAAAAAATCAACTTAAATGAACAGAAATCAATTTTATTCCCCTAACATGTTCCCTCTCCCAGTTGGAGAAAAATAAGTCTTATACAAATATGCATAGTCAAACAAACATACTCACATTAGTTATATTCAAAAGATATATTTCTCAGTCTAAGGGCCTTGAATTTCCATCCAAGGAGTTTGGTTTTTGTCCTCTAGGCAATGGGGAGCCATCATTTCTGAGCCCTGGAAAGCATGATCAGAACTATGTTTTAGAAAAATTAATCTGGAGTCTGTGTGCAGGAAAGACTAGACTGTGGAGACAAATTAGTTAGAGACTCTGAGAGGTAATGAATGTTTAAATGAAGGAGGAAACAATGAAAATGGAAAGGAAGGAAAAGAGCAAGGAAATAATCTGTATTTATCTAGAAACAGTTGCTATGAATAAAAAATATTCAGACATTTGTTTACCTTTTCAGAGAAGGCATAGGCATGCCTTGGTCAATCCCCCCAAACCTCCCATACATACAAACCCTCTGCTAATGCATGTTTTTAAGGTTTGGAGGATCATATTCTCATGTAACAGTCTCCCCAAAAAGCCTTGGCTGTACAACATGTTGTCACCAAACTATTAAGTGCTGACAGAATAGATGAAGACCTATGACCCTATGGCCTTTGTATCTGGCACAGTTGGGTTGAGGTGGTTGGCACACTGTCTACTGTCAGACACTGAATTGCAAAACCTTGACTCAGGAGACAGCCTGAGCTATCTAAGACAACGAAGAGTCGAGCCACTCACTCCTATTTGGTGGAAATATTAGGGTAGAGAAAACCTGCTTCATATTCCTATACATTTAACTTATAAATATGCAAATTTATTACTATGGTAAAAGTCATAGAACATGTCATGACCAGGGCTGGGCTTACCAGAATTCTGAGCTAGGCAACATCTTTCTTTCTGGTCCTATTTCCTTTCTGTGTACTATTCTCACTTACTTTATTCTTTCCTTCTGTGTTCTGGTACCCATTGTCCTCTCCATTTCTCTTGATTAATACTTACTTTCAGGAAAGGATCAGATAAAGTAATGTACTTTGAGTTGTAAATGACTGCTACTGCTTAATGGGTTACCACTCTTGGGATATGTACATTTTAAGCAAGGGGATTAGAAGTGTTAAGGCAAAGAAATGAAGCTCTAATGGAAAAATTTCTGACATCACTGATTTCAGTCAAAAAGGCCTTTTTTGTGCTCTGGAAATGATACCTAATGTGCATGATTGCCTATTTCCCCAACACTAACCCTGTCTCGTTCCAAATCTCAAAGGTGAATGTCCATTCATTGAGGATCTCTGTGTTGTTGGCATGTTTTCTCTTTGTCCTTTCCCTAGGCATACTAATGGGAAGAAGTAATGCTATTTAATAGGTAAAAAAGGTTTTGAGGCAATTGCAATAAAAGTGAGTATAATCAGAGAGAATAGGTTTGTAGGTAGAATAGGAAATAGAAAATGCAGCATTTTAAGTCCTATGGCTCTTTTCCTTTTTTGGTTCTGCTTTGACATTAATTGAGTAGCCACAATATGTTAAGTGTTAGAACATTAGAAATAATCCTTTTATTGAGGATTCCCATCTTTATTATTATTATTAATATTATCAATGATAAACTAGCTATGAGTATAGATGACAAGAGGAATAGACTCAGGACTGAACTAAAATCATAGAATTATAAATTTAGAGCGGGGACCATTTAGTTCAACTCCTTCATTTTACAGATATGGAAACTGAGGCCTAAGGACTTAGGGGTTTCCCCTGGGTTCACATAGGCAGTAAGTCTCAGAGGTGGGTTTGAACCCAGGACTCCTGTCTTCAGAGTTACTATTCTTTGCCCTGCCCTCAGTAGGTTTAGAAGTCACATAAACAAGGGATTGTTTAGTCTAGTCCATGGCAACGAGACTATGAATGCCATTGGGCAATGTTGCCTAAAAGCTAGTGTGGTCAAAGATACAATTGTGAAAGGAGTTCTCAGTTTAGAAATTATTTTCTTAAATTTGCTGAAAAACAAAGGGATCTTTCATTCTAGAATATAAACTGAGATTTTTTTTAAGAGCAAGTAAATACACTAAGTCTAAACTCCAGATTAACCAATACCATTGAAGAAATGCTGTAGGCAGTGAGCAAAGTCAGAGGACCTGGGTTCAGATCCTAGTTCTTATAACTTACTAGCTGGGTGACTCTGTCACCACACCTTTTTGTGCTTCAGTTTCCTCGGCTTTAAAAAAAAGCAGTTTCTTTTTGTCCCAATTTGTCTTTTCACTGGTAGACAGCGTTTCAGATGAGTAAGCATAGATAGAATTTCAGATGAGGAAGGCCCTGCTTTAAGGGTTGATCTGCACATTCTAGTCTGAGGGAGTTTAAGGGACACTGAGGGTTTAACTCATTTGTTTATCTTCACATAGCCACTGTATGTCAGAGACCAGACTTGCATCTAGGGCTTCCTGATTCCCAGGCCAGCTCTCTATTCCACTACAGCCCCTGGTACAGGGTAATTATATCTAACAAATGATACCTACATCACTAAGGTCTTATTTTGATACCACATTGTTGTGAGAGGGTTTAGGCTAATAAAGTACAAGTATTAGCAAGTCCTGTCAAACTAGAATATAGCAGAGGAGAGGCTTTGATCATTGACCTGGTGGCATTCCGGGGACCAGCCTAGTATTTCCATCTACTTTGGGTAGAGAACATCCTCACACATACAGGGTCAAGACTTTTTGAAACATTGAACTACTATCTAAATAATTATAGCAATAATAATAACATCTAACACTTATATAGTGCCCGCTGTGTGCCAGACATGTTAAATACTTTACAATTATAATCTTGCTTTAGCCTCACAACAATACTGGGAGGTAGGTGCAATTATTATCCCCATTTTGCAGATGAGGAAACTGAGGCAAGAAAAGGTTAAGTGATTTGCCTGGGGTCACACAGCTAGTAAGTTTCTGAACTGGATTTGAACTCAGGTCTTCCTGAGTCCAGTGACAATTTTCTTTCCATTGCACCATCTAATGTGATTGTTTTGATGATTAAGTAAGCTAAACTTTATAAGATCCTTTGGAAAATGTGGATATCACAGAATTACAGAATCTATGAAATGGGAAAGATCTCAAAAGCCATATAATCTAATCCATTCCTTTTTTCTTGCTTTAAAGTCTTTATTAAGCTGAATATAAAAAAGACAGAAATGTAATCTGTTAACAAATTTTTGTTGTAGAAATAATTCTTTTTACAAGTGAAAAAATAAATGCCTCTCACAATAAAGGTTTACATGATAATGTGCCATAAAAACTAGAATTTTAATATTTTGACAAAATGCCTGTGCAAAGAAACAAATGCATAAACACCTCACTGCTACATTAAGGCAACATGAAAAGTGTACTCAAAAAAATCTCAAGAAAGTGACAGTGCGATTTCTAGCTTAAACTTTGCTAGTACTGCACCCAAGAAGGCAATTTGGATTTCCCTATGTCCTAGAAAAAACCCACTAGTTGATCAGAGTCCAAAATGCCCAAATGGGGAGTGGAAGGTAGGCTGAAGAAGACAAAAACAAGCCAGATATGTTATGTGTGTGTTTTGTGAAAGCACCCACAGTACAGTTGCCTTTTGTTGAATTTATAAATATAAAAATATTGTATAATATAACAGCTTGTCCCTACGCAATTGTATATGCCAAACTTTGTGTACTGAAATATCTTTATTTCTCTTGGGCAATATTAATATGTTATAAATCTTTGGTTACTGTTTTAGATATTCTTAGATCACTTAAGCCATGTATGCTGTAAATGTGCTAGTCTTTCGAATAAAAAAATGTTAACAAAGAACTGACAGTTCTTAAAAAAAAGACAAAAACAAAACACAGTCCCTATGCCCCCTATATAAAGAGAGGACAGCAAAAAGTTAATACTCCAGCTCTTAAAAAAAAAAAAAACAACTTCTACAATGCTTATGATACTTAGCTTAAGATCTTAAGTAAGGCTTGATAGTTCAACCAAACTCACCTCAGTGAAGCTGGAGTAAACAGTTAGGAAGAACTACAAGGACTATCATAGCTTATGCCAACCATGAAATATCTCTGGGATTATGTAATTTAGTTTTTCTAGGGAAAATGTGCTCCCTTTAATCAACATAAATGACTTTCCACCAAACCAAGGGCCCAAAGGAGGGGTTAACAATGAGCAGAAAACTACTTAACTAAGGATTTTACTTTTCAGAAAAGTTACCTTTCTGAAATATGGAAGGGCAGGGGAAGATGGGTATCATTAGACAAATAAATAACTACCTTATACCATATTGAATCTTCTGTTCAACCCATTCCTTGACAAGAATCTCTGGTATCGGGGTGCCTAGGTGGTGCAGTGAATAGAACACCGGTCCTGGAGTCAGAGGGACCTGAATTCAAATCTGGCCTCAGACACTTAACACGAAAAACTAGCCATGTGACCTTGGGCAAGTCACTTAACCCCAACTGCCTTTCAAAAAAAGCCAAAAAAAAATTAATCTCTGGTATCTCTAACATCCCCCCAAAGAGTTCTTCTAGCATTTGCTTTAAGACCTTCAGTGAGGGGGACTTTTTCCTAAGGAAGCCCATTCCCTTTGTGGGCAGCTCAAATTCTAAGGAAGGTTTTCTTTTTCCGTATAAAGCTTAAATATACCACTTTGCAACTTAAAGGATCATAGGGCTAGAGTTGATAGGTTCATAGGTTATCTAGTTCAACTTTCCCATTTTACATCCACCCATTTTTCTTATTTCCGCTTTTTGCCGACAAGAAGGACAAGTACAGAGAAAGAGTATGGCATGGTAGAAATATACTGGATTTGGAGTCAGAGGGTCATATTGAAATCCTGGCTTTGCTGCTTCCTACTTATGTGACATTGGACAAGTTATTTAACTTCCCTTAACAGCAGTTTCATCTTCAAAATGGGGCAGGGGAATAGACTTTATAGGATGATAGAGATGTCATCTAGTCCCATGGAGAAGCAAAATCAGGCCCAGAACAGGTATGAGATTTGTCCAAGGTCACACAGGTAGCAATTATCCAGAATTTAAACTTACATCTTCTGACTCCAAATCTAGTTCTCTTTTAACTCAGCCTCTAATGGGGAAGAACAATTTAAAATGTGTCTATTTCTGCCTCTCAATCAAAGTTGGCATTGGTTAGACATATAAAACACAGTAGTAAATAATTATAGTAACTTTGTGTTTGACAAATGTAAAGATTTCAACTTTGGGGATAAGAATTCATTGTTTAGTATTGGAAAAATGGAAAGCAGTCTGGCAGAAATTGGGTATAGACTAATATCTTACACCATTTACCAAGATAAGGTCAAAATAGATACATAAACTAGATATAAAAGGACATACCATAAGTGAATTAGAAGAACATGGAATATATTACCTATCAATCTTATGGACAGGAGAAGAATTTATGAATAAATAAGAGATAGAGTGTATTGTGAGGCATGAAAAGGATAATTTTGATTACACTAAATTAAAAAGTTTTGTACAAATAAAACCAATGTAGTCAAGATTAGAAGGAAAGCAGAAAATTGGGAAAAAATTTTATAGTCAGTTTCTCAGATAAAGGTCTCATATCTTAAATATATAGTGCACTTTGTAAAATTTATAAGAATGAGTCATCCCCTAATTGATAAATGGTCAAAGGGTATAAATAGGCAGTTTTCAGTGAAGAAATTAAAAACTATATATAGTCATATGAAAAAATGCTCTAAATCATTATTGATTAGAGAAATGCAAATTAAAGCAAGCTTGAGATACCATCTCACACTGATCATATTGGCTAAAATGGTAGAAGGAGGAAATGACAAATGTTGGAGGGAGCTTGGAAAAATTGGGGCACTAATTCACTCTTGGTGAAACTGTGAACTGATCCAATCATTTTAGAAAGCAATCTGGAATTATGCTCAAAGAGTTATTAAACTGCCTATATCCTTTGACCCAGCAATAGCACTGCTAGGTCTGTTTCCTAAGGTGATCAAGGAAAAAGGAAGAGAGCCTCTATGTTCTAAAATATTTATAGCAGTTTTCTTAGTGGTGGCAAAGAACTAGAAACTAAGGAGATGTCCATCAGTTGGGGAATGGCTAAACAAGTTGTGATATATGATTGTGATAAAATACAACTGTGCTGTAAGAGATGATGAGCAGGTTAATTTTTAGAAAAACATAGAAAGACTTGCATGGAATAATGGAGAGAGATGAGCAGAACCAAGAGAACACTGTACACAGCAAAAGCAATATTGTTTGAAGAATAGCTGCAAATGACTAAGATCTATGAAGGAATGTGTTATCCACCTCCAGAGAAAGAACTGAAAAATAGAAGTGTGCATATTAATATTTATATCTGTGTCAAATCTGTGCCTTCTCTAGTATGGGGTGGGGAAGGATGGAGGGAGGGAGACAGTTCAGAATTTAAAATGTAACAAAAACATAAATAAAATTAAATTAAAAATAAAACAAAATAGTTCCAGGCAGGTAAAAAAAAAGAAACTGGCAATGGTCATTGGCTACCTAGAAGAAATTCAAAGCCATTTGGAGCTCCACCTATCATCAGCACTTTCCATCTTTATGAATTGCCTCTATTAATAATATGGTTGGACACTTGCCATATTGGGAGGGTGTTGTTGACTTACACTTCTTGTTTTTTTTTTTCTAAATACATAAACAAGAATGAGGCTCTTGGCTGAATTAAAATTGAATCTCTCACAAAAACTCCTGTGTTTGTGGGCCTGTTCAGTGCAAAATTTGCCTTTGCCCCTTGAAACTAGGCCAAAGGACAAAGCCAAACAATTATTTCTGCAATACATTTTTACTAGTTTCACTGGACAACTAGAATTACTTATGTTGATCATTTTAGGAACAGTGTCTTGGTCCTTAATTCTAGCATTTATGCTTATGTAGTGACATTTTACTTTCTTTACCTATAAGTGACAACAAGTATGTATAAAGATGCTTGGGTCAATGTCTTAGTAATGATTCTTCTAATTAGAGTTCTTTTTTTTTACACTATAGTTCCAGAACACACATTTGCCTAATTGACACTTTTTAATATACATGTTACTTTGTGCTTTCAATATATGTGTGCTTCATCTTGTCCACTAGACTATAAACTTCAAGAGGACAGGGATCTTATATTCCATTTCTTTTTTATCACCTCACAGTGCCTAGTAAAAATAATTTTCTTATCAGATCTGTCTCCCTTTTTCATTTTATTGGATTGTCTAATCCATTCACATTTAAAGTTATGAGTTAGTTTTATATTTTCCTCCATCTGTGTCTAAATTTTTTCCAAGTTATGATTTTTCCCTCTTCTGATGTGAATACAGAATTATGTTTCTTCAGTTACTTTAATTTTGAACACCTTTAGTACCTTTTAATGTGGCCCTGTTCTGACTGGCTCTTTCCCCTCACTCCTAATCCTGTCTCCTCATTTGTTACCCCTTCCTCATTAGGGTTTTGTTCATTAGTTCCTCTTTTCTGTTTTTATCTATTCATACATTTATTCCCTCTCTGTTTTTCTCTTAGTCAAGTAGATTCTCCCTTCTTCTCCTCTCCTTCAGCTAGTCTTGTTTATTAGGTTTTTTAAAATTTCATTTATTTGTATCCCTTCCCAAAAAGGATTTCTCTCACTTTTTTTCATTATTCATCTTCTCTTTCTGTTTACTTTAGACCTTCATTCTCTGATTCATGACCCTTGTAATCATTTGGTCTCTCTTTTCTCTGTATTCTTCATATAGTCAAAGCTTCAAAGGTATTCATTCTAGGCTCTGCACTACAGATACTTTCTGCCACTGTTTTGTAGGGCTTACCCTATGGATTCCACTGTTCCATTGTGCCTCACTCTCAGAACAATGCCATTTATGGAGGGTGTCAATAGTAGGGCACTGCCCTGAAGTATACCTTTTCTGGTTACCTTTTTTTCTTCTCTATTTGCCTGGAAATCTCCTCCCTATGTCCATTCTTTCATACTCCTCAAGGTGCCAGTTGTCTCCAGGGGTTCCAACACCTCCCCTACCCCCAAAAGTAGGCTTTTCAGGCACAACATCTTCCAGGCCTAATCCAGTGTAAGATCCTCAGCTCCCTTCACCCATAGGAGGATTCATCAGTGGCACCCCTTATACTTCCAAAAAAGGTCTCCTTTTCCCCGCTTTAAAAATCTTTTCCCCCTCCTTACCCAGACTTTTCTCTTTATGAGAAACAGAGGTAACCTTCCCTTCACTGATAGCTTTTGATTTGACCCTGGCACATCACTTATTCCTCTCTGTCATCCTTTTCCCCTCCTCTGACTCCCACCTTTATGTACTCTTCCATATTATAATTTAGTCCCACAAAAGAAGAATTTACTTGTAGGTAAGGTATTGCCAGGTTCTAGCCATAATGCTTCTTGGCCATCTCTTCACTGTTACCACTGCCAGATTTCTGCCTTCACCCTTGTCTCTTTGTGTACATTTAGAAGGAAACCTCTTACTGATCTTTCTATTATCACTCTATTGATATTACTGTCTGCACTTGTTTACTTCTCCTGTATTTCTATTGTTTGGGGTGTTTCAGAAACAAATCATCTCTCCAGTTCTGGGTCTTTATTATTGATCATTCATCTTTTGTCCTGTATGGTTAAGCTTAGATATTCAGTATAGTTCACTCTTGGTCACATTCTGAGCTCTAATGCCCTTTGAAACATATTCCATTCCTTCTTCCTTTTTCTACTGGGTGGGGAATAGTCTTATGTGATTTGTATTTGATTTCCTTTGTATTTGTAAGTCTTTTTCCTGATGATTTGCAGAACTTGTTGTTTCTGAATTGAATTGTTCAGTTTAATCACTATATTCTTTAAGTTTGTAGCCTTTGGTTGTTTTGGGTTTTTTTTTTCCCAGAGGTGATCTATGAATTCTTTCAGTTGGAATTTAATTTTATATGTTCAGAAGTTCTGGGAAGTTCTCTTCTATTATTTTCTTCATTGCGGTGGTAAAGTTTTTGTCCTTTTGTGTTTTTCAGGGAGATCCATGATCCTTAGCTTCTCTCTAAACAGCTTGTCTCTGAGATCAATATATTTTGCTTGCATAGTGAGCACATTTCTGTGTTCTTTTTTTTTTCTGGCTCCTCTTCTTCACTTCTGTGCATTTGCATTCCTAGTCTATCATTCTCTCTTTTGTTTCTTTGGTGAAGTTAGCCATTGCAAATTCAAGTCTTTCAGTTCTGCTTGTTATTTTTTCTGTGCAGGCTATAAATTCTGCTCACATAATTATAATTTTTCATTTAAATCAGTCAGGGATGGAATGTTGTAGTTCCATAGTCTCTTCAAATTCCATAGAGTCCTTGGTCTCATCAAGTGTTGGATCACTTTCCTTTCTTTTGTAGTATTTATTCATAGATACCTCAACTTGTTTACTAGATCTGGATATTTCCTTTGTTGTAACTGGTTTTTCCCTTGATTTGTTTGTTTATGTTCAAGGTCTTTGAGATTACTTCTTCCTGGAATCTTTGCTAGTCAGTTTTCCTTTCTTTCCTTAGTTTCCTTATCACTTACTTCCTGACTCCTTCCCCTCTGTGCTTTTCTTGGGGGCTAGATCTCAAAGTGCTTCAGCCTCCTCCCCATACCAGGTACAGTTCACCAGCCTAGGTCTCTGCCCCAAATGGCTTTTGAGTGGTCAGAACTGACCCTAGCTGGCTGTTGCATTCTTTCCCTCAAACTTGATGGAGTACTGAACAGCATCCCTTCTCCCCACATTCATGTTCTCCTATCCTGGTGACTTACTCCACTCTTTCTGTTCCTCAGTTCTTTTGCCCAGAACCAGCAGTTCAGAACTTTGAAACACTAGTGCTTTTGGGTTGCAACTTCTGGGAAGCTTTTGCCCCTGAAGTACTGTGGCCACACTGACTAGTGAGATCTGGAGCTGAGATCTCTATGAGCCTAGAAAGGATGAAAAACTGTGTTATGTCCTTGAGTCTGCTAGTGCTGCTTCCCAAATGATAGATGGTCAAAGGATATGGACAGGCAGTTTTCCAATGAAAAAAATCAAAACAATTTATAGTCATATAAAAAATGCTCTAAATCATTATTGATTAGGGAAATGCAAACTGAAACAACCTTGAGATATCATTTTACACTTATCATATTGGTTAAAATGATTGAAAGGGAAAGCAACAAATGCAGGAGGGAATGTGGAAAAATTGGGACACTAGTTCACTGTTGGTGGAACTTTGAACTGATATAACCATTTTGGAGAGCAATCAGGAATGATGTCCAAAGAGTTATAAAACTGTCTATACCCTTTGACACAATACCACTACTAGGTCTGTTTACAAAGATGATGAGTAAAAAAGAAAAAGAACTTATATGTTTTAAAATATTTATAACAATTCTCTTTGTGTTGGCAAAGAACTGGAAATTGCAAGGATGCCCATCAGGTGGGAAATGGCTGAACAAGTTGGGTATGTGTTTGTGATTGAATACTACTGTGCTATAAGAAATGATGAGCTCAATAAAATATGGGAAGACTTTCATGAAATAATAACTGAAGTGAGTAGATTCAAAAAATATTAACATAGTAACACAGAATAGTAACAACAATACTATTTTAAGAACAACTTTGAGTAATTAAGTCATTTTTATTATTATAATTACCCAAGTTAACTACAAAGGACCTATGAAGGAAGATGTTACCTATATCTGGAGAAAGAACTGATAAACAGAAGTATATATAGAATGATTATTTTATTCACACACATAGATGCTCATGCATACGTGTGTGTCTAATGGTCACTGTCTCTAGGGTGGGGGGAAGGGAAGAAAAAAAGGAAAAAAGAAAGTTGCATGATAACTTTATTATATATTTAAAAGGAATAGCTAGTTGTACATAATAGATTTGAAGTTTAATGTGCAATCATCTTTTTCTCCTATTCTTTTATGTTATGGAAATGTTTGTTTTCTTTCATGAGTTCAGAATAAAATAAAATTTAAAAAAGACTTGCTGTCTGTAGTATGGGAGGTGGAAGAGGGGAGTGCTGAGTGAACTCAGTGTCAGTGAGCATCAGTTCATGGGCTTGGATGTATTTTTTTACCTTCTTTTGAGTTCTAGTTGTCCTGGACCATGGAGACAGCTAAAGTTGCTTTGTCTTTAGTGCATAATGTCTTTTGGAGAGGTTTGAGAAGTAATGGGGATCAAGGAAATTGTCTAGACTGCCACCTTGTTGCTCACCAGTAAAGTTCTTTACACTGAAAATTACTCATGATAGTTTTTTTGAGCGTAAGAGGGAGAATCCAGACCTGTGATTTGATTAGTTTGTACAATTCCCTCAGGTTCTTAAAGGCTATGCCAATGGAGTACAAACTCTGGCAGGTTCAACCATGTTGGAAAGTCCTGGAGTATGGCCCCTGTCACTGATCGGATCTGTTTTCTCAGGCTCAACCTAATCATTACCAGTGCACTGGCCACCTGATGATAAACTTGGGGAAGTGGGGGGTGGCAATCCATTAAACAGAAAAAATGAAAAGTGGTCCTCAGACCCATGAAACTTCTTCTGCTTCTACAGTGATGGCAGCAGAGTGAGGGGATGATCCAGAGGGAGCTAAAGATCACTTAATTTTTATACTACCAACAAATGTTAATTTAACTAGTGATACTTTAAATTGAAGATTCCTGTCTATCCTTGACCAGTTAGGGAAAATCCTACTGGAAAAACAGAATCATATCAATTATAACATTCATAGTCTAATGAATCCAGAAGAAAGAAGGAAGTTAGAGTTAAAGAGAAGGGTGGCTCATGAGTACTCACTGGAGAGAAAAGGAAAGTACAGATATTGTGGATTTTACTATACTTCCAGACACAAGAAAAACTATGCCATAGGATATCTGGTTGTCATGTATTGCAGTGCTGATGATAAATCACTGCAAAAAGGACACCATGGAAATAATTCTATGAGAAATTCTATGAACAATTTTTTTTTTTAAACAAATACTTTATTAACTTCTGTTTTACATCATTCATTTCTGCCAGATTTTGAGTTACAATCATTTTCCCCCCATTATTCCCCTACCCAACCTCCCAGAATAGCAGTCCCACAAGATATCGCTTCCTCCAATCTGCTCTCTCCCATACCTTCTCCCATACCCCCATCAACTTTTCCATTAGAGGAAGATGAATCTTTGTGTCCCAATTCTATGAACAATTTTAATAATAGCCTCCAGGGATGGCTAGGTGGCACAGTGAGTAGAGCATCTGCCCTGGAGTTAGAAGGACCTGAATTCAGATCTGGCCTCAGACACTTAATGCACACACAAACAAAAACCTAGCCGTATGACCTTGGGCAAGTTACTTAACCCCAATTGCCCTCCAAAAGGCAAAAAAAAAAAAATTAAAATAAAAAAATAATAGCCTAGTGCCATATGAATCAATTTACCAAAAAACTACTTTCTAGAGTTAGACAAAATAATAACAAAATTTATTTGGAAAAACAAACGGTCTAGAATATCAAGGGAATTAATGAAAAGAAACGCTAGGGAAGGTGGATTAGCTATGCCAGATCTTAATCTGTATTATACAGCAGCAGTCATCAGAACTGCTTGGTACTGGCAGAGGTGTAGAGTAGTGGATCAATGGAATAGATTAGGTGCAGGAGACCCAGCAGTTAATGAATATAGCAATCTATTGTTCGATAAACCCAAAGACCCCAGTTTTGGGGATAAGAATGCACTATTTGACAAAACTGCTGGGAAAACTGGAATACAGTATGGCAGAAACTGGGCATAGACCATTATCTAACACCATATACCAAAATCAAGTCCAAATGGGTGCATGATCTAGGTGTAAAGGATGATACTGTAAGCAATTTGGGAAAGCAAGGAATAGTTTACCTGACAGATCTGTGGAAAGGGGAAGACTTCAGGACCAAACAAGAATTAGAGAGCATTATAAAATGCAAAATGGATAATTTTGATTACATTAAATTGAAAAGCTTCTGTACAAACAAAGCCAATGCAACCAAGATCAAGAGGGAGGTGGGAAATTGGGAAAGAATTTTTACAACTTGTGTCTCTGATAAAGGACTCATCTCTAAAATTTATAGAGAATTGAGCCAAATCTATATGAATACAAGTCATTCCCCAATTGAGAAATGGTCAAAGGATATGAATAGGAAGTTTTCAGAGAAAGAATTAAAGATATCTATAAGCATATGAAGAAATGCTCTAAATCACTATTAATTAGAGAAATGCAAATCAAAACAACTCTGAGATACCACATCTCTCCAGTCAGATTGGCTAAGATGACAAAACAAGAAAGTGACAAATGCTGGAGAGGATGTGGACAAATTGGAACACTACTACATTGCTGGTGGAGTTGTGAACTTATCCAACCATTCTGGAGAGCAATCTGGAATTATGCCCAAAGGATTATAAATAATTTCATACCCTTTGACTCAACAATACCACTTCTAGGGTTATATCCCAAAGAGATCATAGAAGTGGGAGGAAGACCCATATGTACAAAAATATTTTTAGCAGCCCTTTTTGTGGTTGCAAAGAATTGGAAACTAAAGGGGTGCCCATCAATTGGGGAATGGCTTAACAAGATGTGGTATATGAATGTAATGGAATATTATTGTGCTATAAGAAACGAGGAGGTGACGGATTTCATAATTACCTGGAGAGACTTATACAAGCTGATGCTGAGTGAGAAGAGTAGAATCAGAAGAAATTTGTATACAATTACAGACATACCATATCTGTGATGACCAACTATGACAGACTGGACTCTTTTCAGCAATGCAGTGATATAAGTTAATTGCGAAAGACTCAAGAAAGTGAGAAATGCACCATCCAGAGATATAACTAGAAAGAACTGAGCCTGAATCCTGATGGAAGCAAACTAAATGATCTTGTTCTTTTCATTGTTTGGTTTTATTTCTTCCTTACCATCTTTCATCCCACTTAGTACAATACGCCTTTGTAATTGGAATAATGTCTAATATGAATGCATTTGCAGATCCTATACTGGACTGTATGCTGTCGTGGGGGGAGGGGGGAGGGAAGTAAAGGAAATTTGAAAATCAAGGAGCTATGGAATTGAATCTTGTTAACTGAAACTAAACTAATAAATTAATTTAAAAAATAATAGCCTGTAAATGAAACCAATATACATTCTGATAACTAGTAAGTTCAATGCAAAGGTGGGGAAAGGAAGGGGTAGGGAGAAATATGTGGGAAAGCATGGTTACAAGAAGGCATGTGAGAGGCCAAAGACTTGTATATTTCACTGAAGCCACAAAATTCTTTACCATGAACACTTTCTTTGGAAAAAAAAAAAAGAACTGGCATTTGCTGGATATGGTAATCATTAAATAATATTGAGTGCTACTCCATTTCTTCCTCTTTTCATAACTTCTCTTGATAATCTAGATCTCTTGTTTTCTAAATAAATATTATTATTTTATCAAGTTCTATAAAGTATCCCTTTGACAACTTAATTGCTACAGCATTAACTTTGGTAGTATTGTCATTTTTATTATGCTGGCGTGGTCTAGCCATGAGCACTGAATATCCCTCCAGATTTTTAAAGTTTTTTTATCCCTCCAATATTTAAGTTATTTCTCTCTTTTATTTTAGATTTTTCTTTTTGCTTTTTGGAGGGGGGAAAGGTATGGCAATTGGGGTTAAGTGACTTGCTCAAGGTCACACTTGGTAAGTGTTAAGTGTCTGAGGCCGGATTTGAACTCAGGTCCTCCTGACTCCAGGGCCAGGTGCTCTATTCATTGTGCCATCTAGCCACCCCAAGTTATTTATTTCTTTAGGAGTGTTTTACAATTTAATCTATTCAAGCATTTTCTATGCTTTTATAACATTAGCCAATAATTATTAATTATATAATATATTTTATTATATATTAATTATATAATTATATTATATAGTAATTATATGATAATTATTAGCCATAGTTGTTTGTACTGGTATTTCTCTTTCTATTATTGCCTCTTGGACTTTGTTTTCATTAAATAGAAATGCAATTGATTTTTGAGGATTTATTTTGTAGCCTACAATTTTGTTGGAGATGTTGCCTAAATTAGTATCTTTGCTGATTTCCTAGGATTTTCCAAGTATAGCATCATACCATCAGCAAGTAGTTATATCTCCTTCCCCCCCCATTTTTATGCCCTTAACTTCTTTCTGTTGTCTTATTGCTATATCGAACATTTCCAGAACTATATAAAACAATAGGGGGGAGAGTGGGCATCCTTGCTTTACTTCTATATTTGTTGGTAAAGATTCAAATGTAGCTCCATTGCATCTGGTGCTTGCATTTGGTTTTAGTTAGATACTTTTTATGATATTAAAAAAAACCTGGATGCCTACACTTTGTAGAGTTTTGTTTTGTTTTGTTTTTTTAAGCATAAACGGGTATTATACTTTGTCAAAGACTTTTTCTGCATCTAATGGAATAATCATGAGTTTTGGGATGCTGTTGCTTTTTAGTATGACTATTTATGTTGCTTATTTTCCCAATGTTGAACCATCCTTGCAACACTAGTATAAGTTCAACTTGATAGAAATGAAAGATTTCTTAAATTCAGCATCTGTTTGCCCCTGGAGAAGGATGTGGCAAACCACTCTATCATCTTTGCCAAGAAAACCTCAAATGGGGTCATGAAGAGTTGGACATAACTGAAGTGACTGAACAACAACAAACATTTATTTGACAGGATTTTGTTAAAAATTTTGAATCAATATTCATTAATGATTGTAATGGAAATGCAAATTTAAAGATCTTCCCTGCCCCTAGCTTAAGTGCACCTGGAGCCTGTGGTGGGAGGCTTGTTTTTCAGGGAAGCCCACACCTTGATACTTTGTGATTGGGCAGTGGGTCCAGAAGGTTGTTACATTCTCTGAGCCAAGAGAAGGCTATATAAGCCCTGAGGAGAGGCTTTGCTTTGGGGCTCACTTTGAGAAGTATTGTGTGATTTGACCAGATGAGACTCTGGGAAGCCGTTGTTGAGAGCCCCCCGCCCCGGCTTTGAAAACCCAGATGTTGATGCTTCCCTCTCTGGTAACTGTGATTTGGTATTGATATAATGGTAGGACAGTTTGGAAGCCTGTCTGTTTGATCTGTAAGTTCTGTAACTCTGAAGTTAGGGGTGCTGACCTTTTTCCCCTGAACTAGGTAATGTATGTTTGTTTGATTAAAGTAAGCTTGTTAACCCATTTTGAGTTGCTTTCCTTTTGAAAAGCAGATCTAAGAACCTGTGTTGGCAGTCACCCTGGGGATATTGGGGTGCTTGCTGCTACAATGATAACGATCTGTGTTTTACCATTCACTGGTTTAGATATTAGAACTATGTTTCTTTCATAAGAGAATCCTGGTAAGATGCTTTCTTTACCAAATTCTAAGGATAATTTGTATATCATAAGTTAATTGCTCATTAAACATTTAATAGAATTCTCCTGTGAATCCATCAGGAACAGGATTTTTTTCTTTGGTATTTCCTTTATAGCGTGTTCTGTTTCCTTTTCCGAGATTGGGTTATTTAGGATCTCTTATTTGATCTTCTGTCAGTTCAGTTATTTTATATTTTTAAAGGTATTCCTCTTTTTTTTTTTTTTTTTGCTTTTTGGAGGGCTATTGGGGTTAAGTAACTTGCCCAAGGTCACACGGCTAGGCTGGGTCTTTGTGTGTTAAGTGTCAGAGGCTGGATTCAAACTGAGATCCTTCTGACTCCAGGGCTGGCTCTCTACTCACTGCGCCACCTAGCTGCCCCAAGGTATTCCTCTTTTTCTTTTGTGTTCTCAGTTTTGTTAGCAGATGACTGTGTATGAAAGAATCTGATTGTTGCTTTTATTCTGGTTTTGTTGTGATTTCACCTTGTTCATTTGCTTTATTGATTTGATTTTCTGCCTTTTTAATCAGATTAAAGTTTGACTAATAGTATTCATTTTTTTCAAAGAACTAGCTTTTAGTATTATTGATCATTTCTATTGCTTTTTCCAATTTTTCTATTTCTCCTCTAATTTTTAATACCTTTTCTTTTGTGCTTATTTTAGGTTTATTTGTTGGCTTTCTAACTTTTCAACATGCATTCACTTTATTTACCCCACTTTTTTTTCTTCTCTCAGTATGGGGATATGGTTTTTCCTATGATGACTGCGTTAGCTTCATTCCAGAAATTATAATATATTGTTGCATCATCATCATTTTCTTTCACATAATGATTAATTGCTTTTATGCTTTGTTCTTTAACCCACTCATTATTTAGGATTTCATTGTTAAGTCTCCATTTGGGTCTGTGCCTGTTGTTTATGGTCCCTATTTTTTGTTGTGTTATGATTTAGATAGGATATACTTATTATTTCTATTTTTTTTTTTTGCTCTTTATAGGGCAATTGGGGTTAAGTAACTTGCCCAAGGTCACACGGCTAGGTTTTTTGTTTGTGTGTACGGTAAGTGTCTGAGGCCGGATCCGAACTCAGGTCCTTCTGACTCCAGGGCCGACGCTCTACTCACTGCGCCACCTAGCCGCCCCACTATTTTTTATTTTTACAGTTGTTGGCAATATCTCTGTGCCCTAATACATTGACAATTTTTGTAAAACTCCCTTTAAGTGCTGAGAAATGCATATTTTTGTCAGTCCCATTTAGGAAACAGCATAAGTCTTTTAGCTCTAGTTTCTATAGCAATGTGTTCAGTTTTATATTTTCTTTTTTGTTTATCTTTCTGTTAGACTTATCCCAAACTGAGAGGAATATTGAAATCTCCTGTTATTGTGTCTAATGTCTATATATTCTTGTAGTTCAGTAAATGTTTCTTCTATGAATTTGGATGCTAAGACATTTGCAGCATATAAGTTTAATGTTGATTTTGGTGTGTCATCTGTAGTTCCTCTCAGCTCAATGTAGTTTCCCTGTTTATTTCTTTTTATGCTTTGAATGTGGTTTTCCCCCTTTTATAGCATGATTGCAAATCCTGCTTTTTTGGATTAGCTAGATGCATAGTAAATTTTTTCCAGTCCCTAATTTTTATTCAATGCATGTCTTCGTTTTTTAAATGTGTTTTTTTTTTAAAGCAACAGATTATGGAATTTTTTTCTCATTCACTCTGTCACTATTTTTTACTTTATTGGATTAATTCATTCACATTTAAAGTTATGAGTTTTATATTATCTTTCATTTGTCTTTAATATTGTTTTTTTTCTCTCAAAGTAGCATGTTTCCCTCTTCCTCTGAAAATAGTGCGGTGTCTTCTCCCATTATTTTAGCTAATTCTATTTTAAGGTGTCCTTATTCCCACTGACTCTCTTCCCTTGACCCTTGAGCCCCCCTCTCCTATTTGATTCCCTTTCCCTTGGGTTTTAAAGTATTTTTTATTAGTTCCTTTTTCTTTTTCCTACTTACCTAATTCTTTTCTTTCCTCCCCTCTCAGTTAAGTAGCCAAGTAGAATTCCCCCTTCATCTCCTCGCCTTCAATTAAAAAAATATATCATCTCCTATACCTTTTTTCTAGAAAGGATTTCTTTCTCTCATTCTGTTAATTATTTGTCTTCCATTTCTGACTATTCTAAACTGTTCTCTGGTTCTTGGCACTTATACTTATGTAGTCTTTCTTTATTCTCTGCATTCTTCTGTTTTCTGTATTAAAACTTTTGAGATACTTCTTTTGAGTTCTCTTTTCTAAATAGTTTGTTATTGCCTTGTTCATCTTGCCCCCTCCCCTACTTCTGTGTTCACACTGATAAATACCAATTCCTGCATTTGATAGAGAAGGTATTGCCCAATAGAAGATATCTTCCTATGCCTTGATGACACAGGGATATCCAGATGGCAGATCTTTGTTCTCTCCTTGATCATTCCTTCTCCCCTGCCATTTGCTTCAAAATTTCTACCCTAGATTCATATCCTTCCACTCTTCTCAGTTTTAATTTCTCTCAGCAGCTCTGATTCCCTTTCCCCTTATGTAGGATGAATGGTCTGAGTACCAAAATCCTGTAGACAATATATTTTAAGGTCTCCATCTCCCTTAATATCTCTCCTTTTCCAAAGGAGCATTCATCTTTCACCTACTACTGAAAAAAAGATTTCCTTTCCCCCCCTCAACCTCCTTTCCCCTGCTTTTTTAATCCCTCCCTTTGACTCTTCATGCATTCTCCTGTAGGTCTTGTCTTCCCAAGAGACTGTAGGAACTATTTCCCCTTCATTATTAATTAGCTTTTGACTTGATTAGGGTATAACCTTATATTTCTCTTTATCTTCCTTCTCCCCTCCACCTTTTTATGCATCTTCTCATTCTGTAATTTAGTCCCACAAAAGCAATATTCACCTGTTGGTGGGGTGTTATGAAATGGTTTAGTTCATGATGTTTCAGACCTGTTTCTTTACTGTCACATCTATTTTCTTTCTGCTTTTAGCTTGGTTTCCTTATGTACATTTAGAAAGAAATCTTTTTTTTTTTTAAATTTTTTTTTTATCAGTTAACAAGCTTACTTTAATCAAACATATATTACTTAGTTCAGGGGGAAAAGGTCAGCACCCTGAACTTCAGATTATACAGACAGAATTTACAGATCAAACAGACAGGCTTCCAAACTGTCCCAACATTACATACATCAATACCAAATCACAGTTACCAGAGAGGGAAGCATCAACATCTGCTGGGGGGGGGGGGGAGGGAGGGCTCTCAACAATGGCTTCCCAGAGTCTCATCTGGTCAAATCACACAACACTTCTTAAAGTGAGCCCCAAAGCAAAGCCTCTCCTCAGGGTTTATATAGCCTTCTCCTGGCTCAGAGAATGTAACAACCTTCTGGACCCACTGCCCAATCACAAAGTATCAAGGTGTGGGCTTTCCTGAAAAACAAGCCTCCCACCACAGGCTCCAGGTGCACTTAAGCTAGGGGCAGGGAAGATCTTTAAATTTGCATTTCCATTACATTCGGCCCCAAGATCATTCATGCCCACAGCATACACAACTTACATTTGAATTAGCACTAAACATCTCTTAGGTCACATTTTCCAGGTACATAAGAAAATCACAATATAATCTCAAAATACAATAGTCCAAGTCTTCCACTCATGGGGCAAATGTTAACTCAGTCACTTATCATTAAAATAAAAAAAATAATCACTCTTAAGTTAACTCAATCAGTTACATCAGTTTTCAAAGTACAAGTCTTCCACTCCTGGGGCAAAAGTCTTGATTAACTCAATTAGTCACTTACAGGTAACAATATCTCAAGGTACAATTAGTCACTTATTCAGTAAAGTCTTACTAAGTATGCCCATAGCATAGACAATTTACATTTCAATTAGCACTAACCATGTCTTAAGTCATATTTGCAAGGTACATCTAAAGTTACCAAAGTGGCCACTGGGCCTTAAACACAAAATACAAAGCATTATCCCATAAAGTTCTCTTGGGAGGAGGTGGAGTGTCCTTCCCAAAACACTGCTCCAGCCCCTGCTTCCAAGTCCAGAGAGGGGGCTTGGCAACAAAACCAATGTGGGGTCCTTGGGGTCCAAGGCCCTTCACCCCACCCACCATAGTCACAAGTCCATCCTCCCCCTGGGTCCCAAACTGTGGGATGCAGCAAGGAAACACATTCAGTGCCCCTTCTTTGCCTCACAGTCCTTATCTTGTCCTGTGGCTGAACTCCAAACTCCTGGGTTCCTTCTCCTCCAGCAGAAGGCAGCAGCTCCAGGCTTCTCCACAGGTCCTCCATGCAGGCAGCTCACCATTCCTGCTCTCAGCTCAGTGAAGTCAGCATGCAGGCCGTTCTTCTCTCCTTCTCCATGGCTCCACAGAGTCACAGCTATCACAACTGGGAAACAAACAATTATCCCAGCCCCCATACTTTCCTTTTACTCAGCAGATCCCATCCCTCGTCGCCATTTTGTAGCAGCAAGCACCCCAGCATCCCCAGAGTGGCTGTCAACACAGGTTCCCAGATCTGCTTTTGTAAAGGAAAGCAACTCAAAATGGGTTAACAAGCTTACTTTAATCAACCAAACATATTACCTAGTTCAGGGGGAAAAGGTCAGCACCCCGAACTTCAGAGTTACAGAACTTACAGATCAAACAGACAGGCTTCCAAACTGTCCAACCATTATATCAATACCAAATCACAGTTACCAGAGAGGGAAGCATCAACATCTGGGTTTTCAAAGCCGGGGGGCTCTCAACAATGGCTTCCCAGAGTCTCATCTGGTCAAATCACTCAACACTTCTCAAAGTGAACCCCGGAAAGAAATCTCTTAATGGTCACTCTGTTGTTTTGTTGTTATTTTCCTTGGTTGCTGTATTTGTTTACTGTTTTTTTTTTTCATTTCTGTGGTCTGGATAGTTTGAGAAACAAATATTCTCTTCAGGTCTGATTTTCTTTCTAAGACTGCTTCAGATGCCCCTTTATTATTGAACAGCCATCTTTTTAAATTTATGATTGGATTCAAATTTTCAGGGTAAATCAGCTGGACTGTATTTTGAGTCTTACTGTTCTTCAGAACACATAACAGAATTCTGAAGAACAGTAGGTGCAGAATGGTCATATCATTTGAACTTCCTTTCCTTTATATTTGAAGGGCTTTCTTCTGATTCCTTGTATAATTTGTTGTTTCTCAATGGAATTATTAAAATTGACCAATATGTGTCTTAGAATCTACAGTATTGTTTTTTTTTTTTCTGGAAGCAATCCATGGATTCTTTTTATTGGCACTTTGGTTTCTGTTTCTAGATGTTCTGGGCATTTTTCTTGTATTGTTTCTTTCATTTTAGTGTTCAAGTTTTTTGACTTTTTGTGTTCTTTTGGGAGACCTGTAATCCTTAAGTTGTTTCTGTACATTCTGCTTTAGAGATCAATATGTTTTACTTGTATGGAGATCATATTTTCTTTTAATTTTACTGCTTTTTGCTTCATTTTTACCCAGACTGTCCTTCATTTCCATGTATTTGCCTTCTCAGTCAGTTATTATCTTTTTTGTTTCTTTGGTGAGACTTGACACTGTGAACTAAATTTTTTTTATTTTGCTAATTATTTCTATTGTGCATGTCATAAATTCTGTTCTCACAATTCTCATTTCTCTTTTAAACCATTCAAGAACATCATGCTGTGGTTCCACGCTCTTTTTAAAATCCAGGGTCTACTACTGCAGTAGTGTCAAACTCAAATAGAAATAGATCCCTGTAGGCCACATATTGCCTTGGAAAACCACTAATTAACATTGTTTAGGATGTATTATATTTCTAGTTATTTACATTTCCCAGTTACATTCTAATCATGTTTGGACCACATTCACAGACTGTCAGATTGAGGCCTCTGTTCTATACCTCGTCAGTTGTTGAATCATATTCTTTTATCTTATAATATTAATTCATAGGTGTCTGAACTCTTTCTTGATCTGGAGGTCATAGTTCCTTCTGCTCTTAATGTCTTTCCTATTGATTTATCTGCTTATGCTTAAGATCTTTGAGTTTTCTTCCTCCTAAGATCTTTATTAATTTCAATCTCCCCACCCCTTATTTCCCCCTATTGCTTATTTTCTGACTCCCTCCACTTTTGATAGTGGTTTCCCTGGATGCCTCATCTCGAAGCATCTCAATCTCCTTTAAGGCTGGATAATTCACAGTTCACCAGCCTCCAGTCCCACCTCAAGAGAATTCAGGTGGAACATAAATGGACCCAACTGGATGCTGGACTCTTTCCCACAGTCTTAGTGGATTGCCACACAACTCTTCACAAACATGTCCTGTCCCTATTCTCTCTGTTCTTTAGTGGTCAGGTTCATCTCTTTGCCATATAGAATCCTGCCATCTAGCTATCATAGCTTGAGCAAAATTCTGTCATTTGTCATTTGTATCTTCATTGGGTACTGGGAGGAAGGGATGCAGTCAGGATAAAGAGATTACATATAGTGTCATCTCAAAAAGCAGAGAGAAATAGTAGTGTATAGAATCAGTTAAAAGAAAGCTTGAGGGGGCAGCTAGGTGGCGCAGTGAGTAGAGCGCCGGCCCTGGAGTCAGAAGGACCTGGGTTCGGATCCGGCCTCAGACACTTAATGCACACACAAACAAAAACCTAGCTGTGTAACCTTGGGCAAGTTACTTAACCCCAATCGCCCTCCAAAAGGTAAAAAAAAAAAGCTTGAAAAGATATCTAAGCAAAAGCATCCCAAGAGTATTCAATGACAAAAATGGAAGGACTACAAACAAGAAAAATGGAAAAAGATTTGCAATAACCTTTTAAAAAAAACCCCACAAAACTGAATGAATGAAAAGGTATTTATTAAATACTTACTGTGTACAAGATAAGAATACAAATACAAATGCAAAAATAGTCCCTGCCTTAAGTAATCTTACATTTTAATGAAGAGAGGCAGCAAACATGGCCAGGGAGGAGCACTTAGGTCTGGAAAGTTACTAGGGTGTTGAGTAAGGCCAAAAGGGAACAGTGGCAGAGTTGATATGATGATTCCAAAATGAGATCAGGCAGGGAGGAAGGGGGGGGGGGGCACGAGGGTCCGCACATAGCAGTTGATGAAAAGATGGCTAAATAATAGGAAGTAAAGTAGAGCATGGCTAGGAATGGTCTGAAATAGTGGGTCAGAAAAGACAGTCACTAATTAGGGTAGGGGGGCCCCAGGATTTCAGGGAAAAAAGGGTTACATTTTCTAGGTCCAAGCCACAAAGTATCTAACAAGAAAATGACTGGGGAATGGGGGGAGGGGCATAAAAATAAAACTCATATGAGTGCCTCTCCCCAACCTCTGCCTTTAGTACCTTGCCAAGGAGATATACGTAATAGTAAGTCTAATGATCAAGACAGAAATCTTCAGTTTGCTATGATCTTCTGAATGAAGAGGGACTCTGCATTAGAGAGATAGTGGTTCTTTCCCCTTGCCCTGGAGAAGTCAAGAGTTGCTATGTGCATCAGGGCACAGGGATGAACAGCAATGTTCTGCACATAAATTTAGATAAACACTGGGATAAGTATAGAGTCGAGTAGAGAAGCTGGTATCTGGGATATCATCAGAGTGCTACCTTCTCTGCTCTTCTAAGGCTGAATCAAGAGGTGTATCTGGGCAGACTCATCATTTCCGAACTTTCAATTCAGGAGAACTGAAGTCAGATGGCGATTTTGGAGTCCCTCCTTTGCTTGGGACAGCATATATTAAATTAGGTTTGCTTGTTTTTAATCTACATATTTATATTAGTTTATATTTCTGACCAATTGGTATTGAAATCTTATCTAAGATAAAAAAGGTGGGTGACCATAGCAATCTCTGATTTATATGTGTTTTGTTTTTGCAAATGGTTTCTGAGAAAGCGACCAGTAAAGCGACCACATTGAGAAAGGGAATGGGAATGAAACAGAAAAATAGGCTCCCTCTTGGAGACTACTGGGATTTTTCTCATTTGAGACTCGAACTAAATGAAAGAAAATTATATTGATCAAAATTTTTTTAATTATTCAACTCATTTTATAGAATTGAAGAGGTGGAGTGGAAGATAGAAAACATTCAGGCTAACTCTTTTTTTTTTTTTTTCATTTTACCTTGTCACCCATTCCCTCTGGGGAGATAAGTAATTCAGTATATGTTGTACATGTCTAGCTATGCAAAACATTATCATAGTAGATATATTGTACAAGGCTGCTTATAATTCCCTCCCACTCATCCCACCCCCCACCTGGTCCATTCCCTACATGATCCTGTCCCTCTTCTATAGTGGGTAATATTGATCAAAATTTTACAAATTCCCCCAAGCAGGGGAAAAAAATATTAATCTGGTTTTTCCTTAGCCAAAATGTGAGTTTAGAAGTAGCTTCTGTCTAAAACTGAGCAAGCTTTAGCTTTTAGTCATGTGGCCTTCCCACTGTGCTAATCTGTACATGCTCACAGTGACCCTGAGGGGGTGGTGGCAACTGGAGATTAAGAAACACCTGGTGAAAGGAGAAGGCTGATGACTGGGGAAAAAAAAGACTAGCAATGCTCACAATCCCAAAATAGGGGCTGGAGGAAAAGGGATTAAGAATTTAGTCACTCCTCTGCTGAAGCAGCCTAACAGGTCCCTTTTACTTTAGAGAAATGAGCCTTCACAGATCCTTGGTGCAAAATATGTACATATTCTTCCCATGAAATTCAAATCAACACGTATTTATTAATTCAATTAAATTAATTTGGAAAACATTTATTATGTTCTTATTATGCGAAAAGTGCTAAGTATAAAGGATGTCCATTTTAAAAAGTGGCAGTGCCTGCCTTCAAGGAGCTTACATTCTCATAGGAGATACAACATGTAAAGTAAAAAGAAAACGCAAGGTCTTGGGAAGGGAGAGAACACTGAGAACTGGGAGGGGGTGATTACAAGACATCAATAATGTTTTACATGGATGTCAGCTTAGCAATAACTGAATTCTCTAAGCAAATGGTAATTGATGGTTCTTTGCAGTGATTACTATAAATTCTTACATCAGTCTGAGCAGATCAATGAAACATCAGTCATGGTTGCCTGGTTTTTGCTTCTGTAGTTTCTCTAACATTAAAAAAATGAAAAAAAGATAGAATATAGTTCCATTACTTTGTTGTCACCCTCTTCCTTATTTTCGTCATTAAACTTGCCACGGAACATAATTTAGTCTGAGACACTGGAGGTAGTAGGGGGAGCAGGGGACATGCTGTACAGAACTCTGAATGACACTTGTGACCCTGAGAAAGAAAGAGCTTAAGCTATTCTCAAAGGCAGAAATGTCAGTATTTGTGTTGGCTGCCAATGGAGGGGGAAGGAGGAATGCAGCCTGGAGTTGGTCATAGCCAGAAGACAGCAAAGGTCACCTAGACTAGTACTCTGGACATTAGGTGTCCAGAGAATAAAAATGCTTGAAATAAAAAACTCTAATTCTAATGCCTTATGATTGCCTCATATTAACTCCTCATGATACTTGGTTATTTCAATGTTCATTAAGTTACATAGTGGGTCAAAGGGTACAGTGTTGCTAGAGGGCACGGTAAGGAAACAAGGAATCAAAGAGGAAATCATTTACCTACTGCTTGCCACTAGATGGCAGTAGATGTAAACTGCCTGCCCCTTACTCCTCTACAGGAGGTAGACAGTACAGAAATGACATCATTTGGTTTGAGGCCTTTTCTTTCTTGGCCATCCTTCCTTTCCTCCCACAATTCCTTCCTTTGGAGGCTCTCACCACACAAATAGACTCTCCCATTGTATAATTATCATCTCTGCTGCTAGAGCATTAAATCAATGAGCACATTGCTCTGTATGCCTGTTTATACATTCCCTGAAGATATGGAGAGTGTCTGTAATTTTGCTGATAATTGAGATGTTTTCAGGACCTATTTCAGAAAAGATGCTTTCTGGGTACATATGGTTCCTACTCTATATGGACTTGGATAATGTGTGTCATCTGAGACAATGTAAATTGGGTCCTTTCACTTCTCACAGAGAGAGTCCGGGAAACTACAAAAAAGGATCTAACTCTGAAATGTGACTTTTTTTCTCTCTATCCTTATAGCAGAGCTCTGTGTGTGTGTGTGTGTGTGTGTGTGTGTGTGTGTGTGTGTGTGTATACCTTTTAGCTCATAGACCTGATCTCATCCTTGAAATAATTGCATCCACTAGTTTGGATGATTAATTTTTGATGTAGCTCAGAGATGAATTTCACCCCAGTGGTTGTCATATTCAGAACAGATCTCTTAGAAGTTTGAAGATAAAAAATAGATGAAGAGATATGAACTGTTTCCATAGATTATTGAAACTGAAAGGGACCTTAGAGATCATCTGTTCCAACTTTCTCATTTTACAGGTGAGGAAACTGAGGTCCAAAGAGGTAATTCACATAGCAAGTTAGCGACAGAACCAGGATTATAATCCTAGTCTCTTGACTTCTAATCCATTTTTCCATGGGCTAACTCTTAATCAGCTAATCATCCTTTCAAAGGATAGTGATAATAGTCACTTTCTCTGAAATCCATAGTCCAAGTAAGAAACAGGATGAGTCCAAAAGTTGAGTCAAAAGGCACATAATGTGTATTTGATGCATTAATTTGAAAAGTAAGTGAATTAAATCAGCAAAGATAATAAAAATACTTAACCAATATTTTGTGGGAAGATAGGCACACAAATACACTGGCCCAACCATTTTGGAAAACAATTTGGAATTATATAAAAAAAGTATAACTATACTATTTTATTAGCTAGTGTTTCCATTACTGAGTACATATGCCAATGAAGTCAAAGGCAGGAAGAAAGGTTCTGTACATACCAAAATATTTATAGCATTGTGGTTGTGTGTGTGTGTGATAGCAAAAAACAAAACAAAACAAAAATCCCACAACAACTGGAAACAATGTGGTTACTACTTGGGAATGGTTAAATCAATTGTGGTATATCATTGTAGTAGACTACTGTAAGAAACAATGAATTTGACACATATGGAAAGACTTGTATTAATTGACAGACTGTAGGCAGAACCAGGAAAACCAAGTATATAGTGACTACAATAAAGTGAATGAAAACAATGCAAAAAGGTAACTATACTCTGATTAATTGCAGTGACCAACTTTGGCCCTAGAAAATAGATTATGAAATTTATTTCCTTCTTCTTGGAAGGTAGGAGACTAGGAGATTGAAATGTGGCAGATTCCTCCAGTCTCAATTATCGAATTATTTGGTTTTGCTTAACTGTTTTTCCTTTATTAGAAGGTAGAGTTTAATGGCAGGAAGATATTAGGAAAAGACATGTCAAAAAAGAAAAGACATAAAAACCTTGAAAAAAGGAGAAAGTGGGTAAGGATATAGTCTATTATTTATCCAAGAAAAAAGGAAATTAAGGGGGCGGCTAGGTGATGCAGTGAATAGAGCACTGGCCCTGAAGTCAGGAGGATCTGAGTTCAAATCTGGCCTTGGACACTTAACACTTACTAGCCATGTGACCTTGGGCAAGTCACTTAACCCCAATTGCCCTCCCCTCCCCTCTCCAAAAAAAAAGCAAAAAAAAAAAAGGAAATTAAGTTTTATTACATAAAATTGATTCTTAGTTGATTTTTTTTTATAGGTCAGTGGGCAAGGAGATAATTTTCCCCATTCCTTCCTCACAGATTTCTCTGGTCTAATTAGGTCTCTAGGATAACTAGTCAATCATAATAATATTTGAAAGCTCCTTGGGGCAGAAACTTTCACTTCTTTAGTCTGAAGACCTAGCAAAGTGTCTGGCATATAGCAAGTGCTTGGTAAATTCTTGTTGATTGCTAGATTGATATGTAAAAATACGCTGAATGATATACTCAGAATTTTTAACCTAATCAGTTTTTCTACTTATAAACAGAATTAGCAATACTTCATGTATCAAACCCCAGAGTCCTTGGCTATTTACTGGAAGAATATCCTATAAACAGATTTAACTAGGTAGAGTTTAGACACTGGAAATTAAGCAGGGAATTACATGAACTTTCTGATCCTAAGTCAGCCTGAAACTTCTGACAAAGATGCACCCTTGTTGATCAGGTAATACACGTAAAAAGACAGATTTAAATTTGTCAATAGTTACCAGGAATGATTCTGTCTTATGTTCCAAAGAACTTGGCACCTAGAGTAAGAAACCTTCTGGAGAGGAAAATGATCATTCCAACCAACTCTCAAAGAAACAGTAAGATAGACCCCCTCATTATGGGCAAAAAATTGAGAAGAGTTTTCCCCCAAGTTTTTCCCCAAGGAGGTCTTCTCTCAGTTCCTAAAAGAAATGTAGCAGAAAATAGCCTCCATTCTTTAAGCTAAAATAGCAACAACAGAATACATTCCTCTTAAAAGGAAGGAATAGCCCCTCAGCTATTGCTTCCCACTAAAGGCAGAAGCTACAAGCTAGCAGGAGAAGCTCTACAATCTCACGTGAGATGGAGCTGTGTCTAGAAGAGACTGAGGGACTAATGGGGTAATGTCAAGCAGCAATCCCAGGAGTTCATCAGGGAGGACTAGCTCCTCTGGTGTGAGAGCTTGCTGAGTCCTTTTCAGGGATACTCATTCACCTTTGGTGCTTCCCCTCGACCAACTCTCACCTGTGGCTGCAAGAAGCTGTAGCATGTGCAGTGGTCACACCCCAGTAAAATCATCTTGGGAGGAGGGTTAAACGAGGTTGAGGGTAACCAACAGGCCACAAAACTGATGGTGAGTTAGGGGGATATCTACCCCAAACATGTGAAAACTTCCCTGGTAGAATGGGTGGATAAGAACAATTTGTTCCAATGACCATGAAGGCGGCTGAAGCAGGTGCTATGGAGAACCTAGAGCTTGGTCAGACATAGAAGATGCCAAGGTCATCCACTGCATCCCAGGCCATTGCCAGTCATTTCGACTTTTGTCCTGTTACTGGACTTTGATAACTATGGACGAAGAGAAAGTGAGGCTGATGACTTTGTGCAACTCTGCCTCACTTAAATCCAATTCATATACAAATCAAGCCATCACCCATGACGTCATTGGTTCTCTTGGAAGGTGAAGGACAAACAACAACATGCCACCTGAGACCAGAGGCAGGTAGCCTAGTGGAAGATGTGGGCTGATGACATCACCAAAAGATATGGACAGCCATACACAGTGGGAGGCATAAGGTATCCTTCACCACGTGTGTCCGACATTTGCACTTCCCCGTGTGTACATCATGACCATAAGTACACTCTCTATATGTGCCGTGTGCTCCTCTTGTGTGCTCTCTAGCCATACAGATTTTCTATGTGTGTAACGCAATGTACATACTCTACGAGTGTCCAATCTTTCCACCAGTAGCATGTGTATTTGTGGGAGAGCACACCACAGATTTTATTTCTATTTTTCACACTATTCTCCTGCATCAAATACCTTTACTTTGAACCCATTTTGTCCTCTGGCTGACTAGTCAATATAAATGCAAGGGAGGCTTGTGAGCTGTGTTCTTTTTTAAAATTATTTTTTTAATTATTTTATTTTATTTTTTTAACATTTGTTTTTAAAACTTTGATTTCCAGATTTTTCCTTTCTTCCTTTCTCACCCACCCTCACTGAGAAGACAAGCAATTCAATATGTGTGGTTACACAAACCATTTCCATAGTAGTTATATTGTGAAAGACTAACTATATTTCCCTCCATCCTATCCCACCCCCGCACCTTCTATTTTCTATTTTCATTGTGTTCCTTTTCAAAAGTGTTTGCTTCTAACTACCCTCTCCCCTAATCTGCCCTCCCTTCTATCATCCTCCCTCTTATCCCCTTCCCCCCTATTTTCCTGTAGGGTAAAATACCCAATTGAGTGTGTATGTTATTCCCTCCTTAAGCCAAATTAAATGAGAGTATTCCCTTTCACCTACCTGTTCTTCCCCTCCATTTAACAGTCTTCTCTTGCCTCTTTTATATGAGATAATTTACCCTATTCTACTTCTTCCTTTCTTCTTCTTTCATTATATTCCTCTCTCACCTCTTAATTTTATATTTTAGATATCATCCCTTCCTATTCAACTGATCCTCTGCCCTGTCTATGTATACATGTACACACATATACACACATACACCCTACTATATATACATATGTATGTATGTACATATATATATATTCCCTTCAACTATCTTCATACTCAGAAAAATCTTATGATTTCTAATTATAGTTTTTCCATGTAGAAATGTAAATACTTCAACTTTAATAAGTTCCTTATGATTTCTGTTTCCTGTCTACCTTCTCATGCTTCTCTTGCTTCTTATATTTGAAAGTCAAATTTTCTGTTCAGCTCTGGTTTCTTCATCAAGAATACTTGAAAGAAGGGAGGCTGGGTGTTGCAGTGAGTAGAGTGGGGCCCTGGAGTCAGAAGGACCTGAGTTCGGATCTGGCCTCAGACACTTAACACACACAAACAAAAACCTAGCCGTGTGACCTTGGGCAAGTTACTTAACCCCAATTATCCAAAAAAAAAAAAGAATACTTGAAAGTCCTCTATTTCATTAAATGACCATATTTTCCCCTGAAGCATTATGCTCAGTTTTGCTAGGTAGGTGATTTTTGGTTTTAATCCTAGCTCCTTTGACCTTTGGAATATCATATTCCAAGCCCTTCAATCCCTTAATGTAGAAGCTGCTAGATCTGGTGTTATCCTGATTGTGTTTCCACAGTACTCAACCTGATTCTTCCTGACCACTTGTAATATTGCCTCCTTGACCTGGGAACTCTGGAATTTGGCTATGATATTCCTAGGGGATTTCTTTTGGGGATCTTTTTAAAGAGGTGATCATGACTTATTTCAATTTCTATTTTGTCCTCTGGTTCTAGAACATTAGGGGAATTTTCCTTGAGAATTTCTTGAAGGATGATTTCTAGGTTCTTTTTTTGATCATGACTTTCAGGTAGTCCCATAATTTTTAAATTATCTCTTCTGCATCTATTTTCCAGGTCAGTGGTTTTTCCAATGAGATATTTCACATTGCCTTCTATTTATTTTATTTGTTTGGATCTGTTTATAGTATCATGATTTCTTATAAAGTCATTAGCTTCCAATTGCTCCAATCTAATTTTGAAGGAATTATTCTCTTCAGTGAATTTTTGAAATTCCTTTTCCATCTGGGCAATTCAGCTTTTTAAAGGCATTTTTCTCCTCATTGGCTTTTGGGGCCTCTTTTGCCATTTGAGTTAGTTTATTTTATTTTTTTTCTTTTTGGAGGGCAATTGGGGTTACATGACTTGCCCAAAGTCACGTGGCTAGTTTTTGTGTTAAGTGGCTGATTTGAACTAAGGTCCTCCTGACTCCAGGGCTGGTGCTCTATTCACTGCACCACCTAGCCACCCCTTAGTCTATTTTTTAATACAATTTTTTTTTATTTTTTATTTTACATCATTCATTTCCACAAAATTTTGAGTTACAAATTTTCTCCCCATTTTTCCCCTACCCACCACCCCAAAACAGTGATCCCACTGAATATCCCCTCCCCAAATCTGCTGTCTCCCATATCTCCCCCCATCCCCCCTCTGACTTTCCAGTAGGGCATGGTGGATCTCTATGTCCCAGTGCCTGTATATCTTATTTCTCAGTTACATGTAAAATAATAATAATGATAATAATAATAATAATAATATATTTGTAAACATTTGAATTCCAGATTCTTTCCCTACCTCCCTCGTAACCCACCATTACTGGGAAGATAAGCAATTCAGTATAGGTTGTACATGTGTAGCTATGCAAAACATTTCCATAGTGGATATATTGTAAAAGACTGACTATATTTCCCACCATCCTATCCCACTCCCCACTTGTTCTATTCTCTACTTTGATCCTGTTCCTTTTCAAAAGTGGATGCTTCCAATTTCCCTCCCCGCCCCAGCTTATCCTCCCTTCCATCATCCCTCCTCTCATCCCCTTCCCCCCCTATCTCCTGTAGGGTGTTACCCTATTTAGTGTGTATTTCATTCCCTCCCTAAGCCAAATTCATTGAGAATAAAGTTGACTCATTGCCTTTTGCCTTCCTGTTCTTCCCCTCCATTGTAACAGTTTTCCCTTGGCTCTTCTATATGGGATAATTTACCCCATTCTGTCTCTCCCCATCTCCTCTCATTATATTCCTCTCTCACCTCTTAATTTCACCTTTTAACTATCATCCCTTCCTATTCAACTGCTCCTGTGCCCTCTATCTATGTATAGCTGTACACATATATACACATACTCACATATGTATTCATACATCCATATACCCTCCTATATAGACATATATATTTCTATTCCCTTCAATTATTCTTATACTGGGAAAAGTTTCATAAGTTATAATTATCATTTTCCATGTAGGAATGTAAGTAGTTTAACTTTGGTAAGTTCCGGGGCGGCTAGGTGGCGCAGTGAGTAGAGTGCCAGCCCTGGAGTCAGAAGGACCTGAGTTTGGATCCAGCCTCAGACACTTAACACACACAAACAAAAAACCTAGCCTGTGACCTTGGGCAAGTTACTTAATCCCAATTGCCCTAAAAAAAAAAAAAACTTTGGTAAGTTCTTTATGATTTCTTTTCTCTGTTTACCTTCTCATGCTTCTCTTGCTTCTTGTATCTCAATGTCAAATTTTCTATTCAGCTCTGGTTTTTTCATCAAGAATGCTTGAGACTCCACTATTCCACTGAATAACCATATTTTCCCCTGAAACATGATACTCAGTTTTGCTGGGTAGGTGATTCTTGGTTTTAATCTCAGTTCCTTTGACCTCTGGAATATCATATTCTAAGCCTTTCGATCCCTCAGTGTAGAAGCTGCCAGATCCTGTGTTATCCTGATTGTGTTTCCCCAGTATTCAAATTGTTTCTTCTTGGCTGCTTGTAATATTTTCTTCTTGATCTGGGAACTCCAGAACCTGACTATAATATTTCTAGGAGTTTTCTTGTTGGGATCTTTCTCAGGAGGTGATCAGTGTATTCTTTCAACCTCTATTTTGCCCTCTAGTTCTAAAACATCAGGGCAATTTTCCTTGAGAATTTCTTGAAGGATGATTTCTAGGTTCTTCCTTTGATCATGGCTTTCAGGTAGTCTAATAATTTTTAAATTATCTCTCCTGGATCTATTTTCCAGGTCAGTGATTTTTCCAATGAGATATTTCACATTGTCTTCTATTTATTTTATTTGTTTAGATCTGTTTAATAGTATCTTGGTTTCTCATAAAGTCACTAGCTTCCATTTGCTCCAGTCTAATTCTGAAGGAATGATTCTCTTCAGTGAGCTTTTGAGATTCTTTTTCCATTTGGCATATTTGGCTTTTTAAGGCATTCTTCTCCTCATTGCCTTTTTGAGCCTCTTTTGCCATTTGAGTTAGTCTATTTTTTTTTTTTTTTTGCTTTTTGGAGGACAATTGGGGTTAAGTAACTTGCCCAAGGTCACACGGCTATGTTTTTGTTTGTGTGTGTGTTAAGTGTCTGAGGCCAGATCCGAACTCAGGTCCTTCTGACTCCAGGGCCAGCGCTCTACTCACTGTGCCACCTAGCTGCCCCAAGTTAGTCTATTTTTTAAGGTGTTGTTTTCTTCAGTCAGGTTGTTGACTCACATTTTATAATTTTCTTGCATCATTCTCATTTCTCTTACCAATTTTTCCTTCACTTCTCTTATTTGGTTTTTAAAATCCTTCTTAAGCTCCTCTATGGCCTGTAAGCAGCTTATTCTTTTCTTGGAAGCTTCTGGTACAGGAGTTCTGACTTTGCAGTCTTCCCCCTGTTCCATGGCCCGATCCTTTTTGTCCCCAAAAAGGGAACCCAAAGTCAGACCGCTGTGCTTGCCTTGCTTCCCTCGCTTGCCCATGTTGCCACTCAATTACTTGACTTTTGAGCTTTTTGCCACAGTAGAACTCTGCTTCCAGAGTGGAGAGAGCTGTGTCCCAAATCTCTGGGGTTTTTGAAGTTGTCAGAACTATGAGGAGGGTGCCCTCTCTACAGCCACTACAAGCTCTGTCACACTCACCCCAGGACCACTAGCCAAGACTGTGACCCAGATCCAAGCAGGTCAAAGAAAGAGTGATTACCCTCTGAATGGTCACTTGGTCCCCCTACAATCTGCAGGCGAGGAACTTTGGAGGCAGCCATGTGGCAACAGCTGAAGCCACCACAACTCCACCACCTCTCGCCCTGGGGCCAGGGGATGGACAGCACTCTTCCTTCCTCCAGTTCCAACAGAGCTCCCTACTGACCTATTACTTTGTCTTTGGCATTTATGGGTTGAAAAGTCTGGAAGCCACCACAACTGCTGGTGATTCACTCTCCTGAAGTCTCCTCTAGTGGATCTGTGCCACTGGTCAGGCTAGCCCAGGTCTGGACCTGCACTGCTCATGTGGGACTGTTCTTAGCTCCCAGTGTGATGAGATAGACCTTTCCTGTTGGCCTGCCAGGCTGCCTTCAGTGGGAGATTTGTTTTTTCTGTGTTACTTTGTGGGTTCTGTAGCTTTAAAATTTGTTTAGAGTCATATTTTACAGGTATTGGAGGTGGTTGGAGTGGGAGCTCAGACAATTTCCTGCTTTTACTCCAGCATCTTGGCTCCACCCCTGTGAGCTGCATTCTTCAGGGACTAAAGACCCCTGCAGTAGCTTGATCTTAGAGTAGCCCAGTTTGTGCAATCTTCTGTGTGATTTGGGGGTGCTACATTCACCTGAGATTCTTTACCTTTTCTGTTTGGAGGAGACTGGCAGCATTTTGATCATAAATAACAATTCCTTGGTCATGTCAGAAAGACAGTGCAATTTATGCAGGTCCTTGCAAAATTCTCCAAGTCTTTTGTGATTCATGCCAATACCTCTCCTAGCCGACTCCTGTGGACATTTACCTTGTTAACCCCTTGAGAGCTATCCCCAAATATTCTTCTACCTTACCACTTCACTCCCTCATCTGACTTACTTCTTTATTTCCTCTCAGATCACACTTCTTTTTCGCAAATTTTCCCAGATTCCATTTCTAGCCTTCTTTGCAGTCTCTAAATGAAACGCTCCAGATATCCTTCACATTTTCCCCCTGGCCCTTCTTCCACTTCTCCCATCTAAGTCAAAAGTAGAAATACCAGTAGTTCCTTCCTCACAGGGTTTCTGTGAGGATCAAATGAGTTCATGTATATACTATGGTTTGTATACCTTAGAGCTTTAGTATATAAACGTTCACTATTATTAATTTCTGAAAGCCCCACCTGCTTAAAAATCTTTTGCTCCACCCAAGCGTCATAGTACAGGAAATTCTACCAGTAAACATTTCATTGGATTAAACAACTCTTGGGGGAGAGGATTAAAAATGCAAAAACACATTAAATCTTAGAATATTCAGTGCAGAAGGGAAATATGGAATCATCTGATTCAATTTTCTTATTTTAGAAATTTATTAGGAACTGGTACTTGTAGAGTTTAAGAGATTAAGTCTAGGTCTTCAGCTAGTTCAATGCTTTTCCAGTATTTCAGCAGCATCATATCTTAGTGTGAATCATTTCCTTCTGGGACAAGACAGAGGAACAATATGAAAACAAAGAAGTTTTTGTGTCCCAAAGAAGACTAGAAAGAGAACATCAGGTCAGAGGAGAAGCTTGACTGATCACAATGTTGCTTGCTGATGGTGCTGCTTCACAGTTTCTTTTGCTAAAGATGAAAAACAAGAAGCTCCTTCCATCATACTCCAAGTATATAAAAAAAAGGGTGGCAGCTAGGTGGTGCAGTGGATATAACTCCAGGCCTGGAGTCAGGAAGATCTGAGTTAAAATCCAGCCTCAGACACTTACTAGCTGTGTGACCCTGGGCAAGTCACTTAAACCCTGTTTGCCTCAGTTTCCTTATCTGTAAAATTAGCTGGAGAAGGAAATGGTAAACCACTCCAGTATCTTTGCCAAGAAAGTCCTTTGCCAAAAAACTTTGCCAAGAAAAATGGGGTCAGGAAGAGTCAGACATGACTGAAATAACTCAACAACAACAACAAAAACAACAACAACAAAGACTTGGAGACCTTTAAATGAAAAATGCCTTGTAAGGAAAAACAAAGCAGTAAAAAGCATGAACTATTAAATAGCATCATGGAGGATATAAAGAACAGAATTCTGAATCTTCTTTAGAATCAGAGCCCACTTTTATATAATGTCTACTGTTACAAAATTCTTACCTTATTTGATCTTTACCACAACACTGAGATTGGTGGTATAACTATGAGGAGGGACTGGTCCACGAGGGCTGTTGGTCAGTCCTCCCACTGTACAGCTCTCATTCATCACCTTTTACAGATGTGTAGTGCTAGGTTTAAGGTTAAATGACTTGCCCAGGGCTGTACAACTCTTAAGTGTCAGAGGAAGGATTCTAACTAAAAACGAAACAAACAAAAATTCTCTAAATATTTTTGGTCTTTTCAGGTTAGATTATACTTTGAACTTCTTTCATTTGGGATATGCCAAGTTCTGAGATGTTAACTAGACCTGTTTTCTCATCTCTAAAACGAGAGGATTGGTCTATACAATATCTAAGGTCTCTTTCAGGCTTACATTTTCGTGAGTAGAAAGGGGGAAAAACATGTCTTGAGGGTATAACATCCTCAGCTGAATGTTTAGCTTATAATTTTAAAACAGGAAGTAGATAAATGTATGTACACTCCTGTGGGAACATATTACTCAGTGGAATGTGATGAAGATGATAATCACCACATCGATGGCTGATTCACCACATGTCAATGTAGAGTAGATGTCAGACAATCTTGGTCGGAGACCTGTATCATTAGGCCACTGGCAGCACTTTGAGAGTGAGGAATAGGTAACATCACTTTTCACTGCTGCTTCCTAATGAATTTTCAGGCAGCTGAGATCCACAGGTCTTTTTCAGATAAACTGCTGTCTAACCACACCACCCCCTTCCTTTGCTATAAAGTGAGTTTTTGAACCCAAGTGTAAGACTTAACCATTTATCCTCATTCAATTTGATCCTATTAGATTTGTTCTTATGTTCCAGCCTGTCTAGATCTTTTTGAATCATGACTATTATCCATCTTGTTAATGATCTCCCCAAACTTCAAATTTAATGAGCTTGCCATCTATGTCTTTAGAGACTATTGATAAAAATAATAAATAACATAGTACCAAACAGATTTCTCACAGTTTGCACTGGAGACCTCCTACTACATGACATTGAATCACAAATAGCTGCTACTCTTTCAACCAATCATGAATCCATTTAATTCAATGGGATCAAAGAAAAAATAGATTAAAAACCGACAGAGATTTTAGAGGTTATCAACTCTAAACAACTCATTTTACAAGTAAGGAAACTGAGTTTGAAAGAAGGTAAGCAACTTGTCCACGTTCACATAGCTAGGATGTTCTTGAGGCTAAACTTGATCTCAGATCTTCCTTACTCTAAGTCTAGTGGTCTATCCATTGTGCCACCAAGTTGCATTAACTGAAAGATAATTGTATTATTGTCTGGTCCACATTTGTCAATCTTCTCCATAACAATGCATAGTGAGAAGCTTTACTTAAAACTAGGTAAGGGCACAAGCTGGTAACAGTGTTTCTGGGAGCCCTGGTCATGGCTCAAGGGCAAAGAGGAGTCCCTGAAAGTCAGGTCCCCCGATAGAACTCAGAAAACATCATAAAAAACTGAAACCTGAGGTTTTATCCCCTATACCTTGGGACTAGAACTGGACTTTAACACAAAGTTACCAGACAAGAAATAAATTGCTTAAAACAAAAAGGGAGGGCACACAAAAGAGAAAGAACCCAACCATAGATAGCTATTATGGCAATAGAGAAGATCTGTTTGCAAACTCAGAAGAAGATAGTGAAGTAAAACAGCTACTTCTCATTTTAAAAAAAGGTCAAATGGTCACAAGCCCAAAAAATTTTTGGAAGAGTTTTAAAGGATTGTAAAAATCAAATAAGAAAGGTTAAGAAAAATTAGGGAAAAAAAGAAGAGTAATGCAAGAAAATAAAGAAAATTATGAAAAGAAAGTCAACCAATTAGAAAAAGAGATCCGATCCCTGGGGCGGCTAGGTGGCACAGTGAGTAGAGCGTCGTGTTGGCCCTGGAGTCAGAAAGACCTGAGTTCAAATCTGACCTCAGACACTTAATGTACACACAAACAAAAACCTAGCTGTGTGACCTTGGGCAAGTTACTTAACCCCAATTGCCCTCCAAAAAAAAGCAAAAAAAAAAAAAAAGAGATCCCAAAACTTACAGTGGAAAATAACTTCCTAAAAATTAGAATTGGGCAAGGGGAAACTAGTTACTTCATAAGACAATAAGAAATAATAAAACCCAAAGAATAAAAAAAATAGAAGAGATATGAAACATCTCATTAGAAAAACAACTGATCTAGAGAACAGATTGAGGAGAGACAATATAATCATTCATTTGATTTAGTAAGGTATCACAGGCAATTTCTGGAGAAATTTCATTGGATTTGGGAGCTTGATTATAGATTGATTGTGGGTGGTGAGTGTTCTAATAATCATATAGTTAGCATTTCTATTGTGCTTTAAAGTTCACAAAGCACTTCACACAGTAACCAGACTTTCAACAAAGCCTGGGACATTTTCTTGCTGCATTTATAGAAGGACACATTAGGACAAATCCTAATTAGTGAAGAATGTTGAGGCAAAGCCTCGGTCAGGATCAGAGATTGTGTGAGGACTTCCTGGGAGAAAAGTATGTAGGATAAAAAACAATCTGGAAGCTATAGCTATGTAGGGGAAGACAGGTCCTCCATGTGCCCCTGATTTACAGCTCACCTGCTTAAGAAACATCGAAGATTTATCCCTTGAGTGAGACTAGGGCCTCTCTCTTAGTTGAGGTGAGATTGCTCCCATCTAAATCTTTCATCCACTCATCCATTTTCTGGTATATTTTAATCTGAATGACCTCCAATTTCTATTACAGTTCATAGTTCTGGAGTGAAACTGAGCTTTCTTTCCTTCTAACCCTTTGAAATGGATGCATTCCTCTGACTGTGCATTTGGTATATTTGGTCATATTCCTAGTTCCAGAAAGCTCTCTTGATTCTTGAAGAGAATCATGTGTTGTCCTTTCAAGTTCTTCCCCCATTGCCTTGCAAAAAGAGTCCCAACTAAGTCTTGGTGACCCAGTTCCCAGTGGCCTCCCAAATGCCATATAAAAAGTGTCAAGCTGCTCTTCCAATGCAATTTTTTGATAATCCTTAAATTCCAGTCTTTAGGGCAAGTACAGGTTTACTACAGTTGGTGGACCTGTACATTTTATTATTCCAAATATTTAAAAATAGGCAAATTCAGTCAACAATAGTTTACAATACATCCTATTCAAATCATAGCTCTTTAAGACCCAAAATACATATACTTGTCTCTAGTTGCTGAATATTCACAGAGAATGAACTTTTCATTCTCAAAATTCAGTATTCTTCTACTATATCACATTGTGTTTTTTTAGTGATATACAAGAAATAAAAATTTTAATTTTATTTTGAGGAATCAACTATAAAAGAACAAAAACAGCTTTGACAATTGTCTATATAAGATAGCCTCAATCATAATTACTTTATTAACATTTAAAAAATATTCTACACAAAAAAACACATTTTGAATAATGTTTGAATATTCATTATGACCTAAGTCACTAAACTAGTTTTATGTTGGTAGGTAGCAGCTAGGTGGATAGAATGCTAGGCCTAGAGTCAGGAAGAATCTTCTTCCTGAGTTCAAATCTGGCCTCAGACATTTACTAGCTCTATGACTCTGGGCAAGTCAATTAACCCTATTTGCCTTTGTTTACTCATCTGTAAAACAAGTTGGAGAAGGCAATGGCAAACCACTCCAGTACCTTTGCCCAGAAAACCCCAATGGGGTCATGAAGAGTCAGACATGACTGAAAACAAATGAACAACACCAACAGTCTGAATGATAAAGTACAAAACCGTATTGTCTTTGAAGATTGCAGAGGCTATAGTCACTGGACGCTGAAAACTATTTGCAAAATGGGATTTCTGCGGCTTTGCAAAGTGGGAGCAGTAGGCGTAGAGGAGGGCCCTTTTGGAAGAGCCCTTGGTCCAGAAGAGAGACAGTGAGGTGAATAGCCAATGGCCCAGACCTTACCCTGCCATTTTCTTAGTTCTTTTCTGCTTTTTGTGTCCTGTTCTGGCACTATTATTTTAGGATTTGAGTGACTAACAGTTATGTCTGTTCCCAAAACTCAGGCAAAGGAGCCTTAAATATATAATATTCTCAGTAAGAAGCAGCTCTATCCATGGAGAAAGAATCATTTCAAGATGAGCTCTACTCATTACTCTCATTCTCATTTGACCCTCCATGATTTTTCTTCCCCAACCCCCATGGGATAACAATATTTAGAATATTTAGAAAGGAAAGAAAGTAAATAATTTAGAAATAATCAACCTCAGGATAATAAGTATGTTATCAATGATCACTTGTAGGGGACAAGTGGCATAGGTGTCTCATGTGAAAAGGAAGAGTGGGCCAGTCCCCACTTGGTACTCTTCAGATTCTGACTGGCAAGATCAAGGTCTCGGGGTGGCTAGGTGGTGCAGTAAATAGAGGACCGGCCCTGGAGTCAGGAGGACCTGAGTTCAAATCTGGCCTCAGATGTTTGACACACTTACTAGCTGTGTGACTTTGGGCAAGTCACTTAACCCCAATTGCCCTCAAAAAAGAGTGAGGTCTCTAGGATAAATCTTTGGCATAGGACTTTGGGGGAAAACACAGACAAGAATTACACAGGTGGAGGAGGTGGAGAAGGTCTACAATTTGCAGTGGGAGGGACAGAAGGCAGGCCAATAAAATCAGATTCATCATGAGAATAAGCAATTTAGCATAATTGCAACTTTAAGTTTCATACTTTCATTAATAATTTTAAAACTTGCCACCTTTTGTTGAAAAACTTCAGTTCGTCTAGATGAAGGCACAGTTATAAAATTCCTGGATGTGCCTAGACATGACAAAAGAATCTCCTCCAAGATAATTCCCCATCTTGAAAGCTTCAGCTGCTTGAGAAGAACAGAATGTTCAGTATCTGGTGAACTGAGTTCTGAACTCACATCCAGATATTAGATAGTTTTCTCAGATTTTACTCAGACATTCTGACATCGGGTAGCCTTTATTGCTCGAGAGATGAAGAAGTTATAAAATGCCAAGGCACATGACCCTGGTCAAGATTGGAGAGAACTTTGCAAGTCTTTAAAAGCAATTTCAAATTATTCGAGAACAAAGACACCTGAGGGATTGTCCAGGCTGTAAAATGCTGTTTCCATTTCTGTTGCATCTGTTACTTTGCCTTGATTTAGATCATAAAGGATTATATGAACTTGGAATCTTAGACTAAGAAATCTCAGAGATTATCTAGGGCTCAACCTCATTACTTTATAAATGGGAAAACAGGGCTAGAGAGTTTCTAACCTCTCTAGAGCTATGTCTGTTATTATATTGATGTAGTAATTTATACAATCCTCATTTTTAAAAGGTCTTTTCTTTCTCTTCTCCCTCTCTCTCTCTAGAAAGGAAAGCCATACTCTCTCTCTCTCTGTCTCTGTCTCTCTGTCTCTGTCTCTGTCTCTGTTTCTCTCTCCCTGAGAGAGAATGCATAATCTTTAGATTGATAGAATTAGGAATCTTAAGAGGATATTAATTTAAAAGTTTTATTTACCATAACGGCACCAATCAGAAATAAACTCTGCTAAAAGGCAGGGGGATGGACCTAATGACCTCTTGAAGTTCTTTCCAGCTTTAAGGTCAAGGATTCTATGATTTCTAAACCAACCTCCGTGAAAGAGCACCTGGTGATAAGCAGCGTTTCACTGAGAGGTATAGAGTGTCAGAGCTGGCTTGAGCCACAGACCTCAGCTAGCCCAACTTCTGCATTTTAAAGATGACAAAACTGAGAACCAGAGTGACAAAGCTACAATGAGAACGGAGATCTTCCTTTTCCCCACTGACTGCTCTTTCCATTCCACCAGCACCCAATTATCAAGGGTAAGTTATTAGCATGAATTCTAGCCATTGTTAACTCTTACCACCAAGCATTTTGGAAGGAGTGGGGGAAATAAAGAGATGGAATATATGCTTTAAATAGACAAATTTGATCATTGCTTCTACGAATTCATAGGTATTTTGACATTCAAGTTTATTTAAAAGTGGAAATAAGACAGTATTGCTATTCACAGAGTTGACATGCTTGGGGACCTATTCTTTAAAGCAGGGTGAGCCCTAGTTTTTGTGGGGATACTAGAGCTGGAAAGGACCTTAGAAATATCAAGTCCCATCCCTTCATTTTATGGATGAAGAAACCAAGGCCTAGAGAGAGGAAGTGAGTGTACTTGGGTCACACAGTAAGTAAGTGTAGGTGATAGGGTTTGAGTAAATAGTCTTCCTGATTACAAGCCCCGAACACTACCTTTTCCATTGTCTCCCCACCTTAACTATGGTATACTGTCTTTAGCAAATCTCTTGGCTACAAAGAATCATCCATGTTCCACTTGGGTAATAGAGTATATAAACATATAAGGATAGTACAGAGACTGAAGGGTGAAAGGAGGAATCAAAGTGTCCAAGAAATATTTGAGTGAGAGACCACTAACATCTGGACAGATGAAATAAGGCTTTATGGAGAAGGTGGCATCTGAGCTGGTAGATAAGGATTCTGAAAAGCTGAGAGGAGGATGAACATATTCTAGGCATGGGGAAGGGCCTGTTTGAGTTTACAGAAGCAGATGACTTGCATTTGGGGAAAATCTAGGAGGCCAGTTTGGCTGTAATGTAGTGTGGAATAAGGCGCAGAGACAAATTGGTGCCTGATGGTGGAACAATTTAAATGTTATATTAAGATGTTTACATTTGACGATATAAATAATAGGGAACCACTGAAAGTTTGGGGGGAGTGACATGGTCAGACGTGTGCCTTAGGAAGATCATTTAGTAGCAGTGGTGGAAACAAGACCAATGAAGAGGTTGTTAAAAAAAGTCTAAGATGTGTTGAGGGCCTGAATAAGGGTGGTGGCCATGTGAGAAGAAAGGAAAAATTGGGGAGCCATTTTATCTGGCTGGAGAATGGTAGCATGGCCTAGTGAATAGATAGCTGTGTTCAAGTCTTATCTCTAGCACATCTTGACTTTGTGACCCTGGATGATTCACTTGGTGCCTCTGGCTAAACTGCAGAACTGGAGCAGCTGTGTATTGGTAAGAGTCTTTTCAAGAGTTCCCTACACCAATTATATTGCAGATCCAGTTGCAAAAAACTCTTTCCACCAAAGTTTCTTGCCTTCTTCAAAACTTTATAATGCACCAAATCTCAAAGACTTTGCATATTTTTACTCTCTGCTCAAACTATATTAAACTTCATCAACTTGCATGTTGCTCAAAGATATTAAATGCCTTTTATATTATTTGTGATGTGAGTCCCAACTATGGCTAGAAGAGAGAGAATAAAGAAATAGTCCTGGGTTTATTAGCCATTTCCTGACCTTTTGAAGCACCCTTACAGTAGGTTGTTTTCTATTTCTTTGGAATACCTTTCCCTCCACCCCCTCAGCCTATACTAGGTGTGACTGATGTTATGTTACTCCTACAGAAAAAGGTGGGGCCCATTGGGATGACCTTTGGCATTTTCAGGCCATTAAAATTCTGGAACACTCTCCAACCCCCACTCCCAAGTAGCTTCCACACTTGACAAGACCTGACCCACCATCAAGTAGGCCTCAACAGCAAGCAGAGTGAATTCATACAAGTATCTCTCAAACTGAAGTACAAGACTGTCTCATTAATTGTCTGCTTAACTGCTGGGATGGCAGGAACATGACCTCATTTTGAGTGGGTGCTGAGCTTGACTCCAGGCTAGAGTGGAACTGTTTATTACCCTCAGTCTGACCTCAGCTACATATAAGGCCCAGCTCTACCTGAACCTGAGCAGTGACTCAGAAGCAGCAAGTGAGGGAAGAAGCTGTTATTGCTCACCTATATACAATCAGCCCATACCGTCTTTCTGCATTCACCAAGGAAACCATTCTGTATACCTACCTCCTACTTCCAGGCTGCATAGTGTCCCTTTTGAAATTACTTTTTCTGCTCAAAGTTGCCTCAGATTTTTCACTCTCACCTCATTCATCTCTACATCAGCATCCTACTATGTGATTTGTCCCAACCTCTCTGCTTCCCATTTCCTTCCTTGTCTCTACAGATGAAGGTGATTCATTAATGATCAATTAACCTCGGGGAAAAAAAATGAATTCAACAATGGGGATCTGGCAAGGGACTATACTTTTCAAGGTTTAAACTGATCATTGGTTTCTATAGCACAAACTTATTTTTAATACCTGTTACACATAAATAAAGGATTCAGTGTAAATAGCTAAGAGTTATGTGGTTAAAGTCCAAAAAAGAAGACTCCACAAATCCTAAATTCAAACCCACTTTTCACTAGTCTTCTTGGTTCTTGAATTGAGGCCATTGCCTTTATGAAAGGCAGGGACCAGAGCTATTTAGGTGATATTACAAGATAGTTATATATTCACTAAATTTGATGCATCTAGGTGGTGCAATACATAGAGGACTGGACCAGAAGTTAGGAAAGACCTGAGCTCAAATCCTGCATCAGTTACTTACTAGCTGTATGATTCTGGATGTCACCTACTTTAGTTTGCTCATCTGTAAATTGGGATAATAATAGTATCTATCACTCAGGTTTGTTGCGTGGATCAAGTGAAATGATATTTATAAAGTCCTTGCAAACCTTAAAGTGCCATATAAATGTTAACTATATTATATACTTGTGCTATTATATTCAATGGAGGAATCATTTCTTCCCATTAATTCAGAGACTGAAATCAATTTAATTAAATAGACATTTATTAAAATATCATCTGCAAGACACTCTTCTAGGACCTGGTGATATGAAGACAGAAAGGAAACTTTTTATTCTTTTTGTGCTTATATTTTACTTGCAGAAAACACAGACCATTAAATGAAAGATAATTTGAGGAGGGGAAGAGAAGGGGAATGAGGATCATGGAGAAAGTGGTACCTGAGCTGAACCTCACAGGAAAATAAGGATTCTCAGAGAGGATAATAAAGAGATACTTCATGCCAACTGGGGCATAGGGAAGGGGGGATAGTGAAGGAGGATTACTCTGTCCTAATACAGTGAAGTAGGAGATGCTATGTGCAGGTAACAGCCAGTAGTCTGTTTCTATGGACTCTAGAGTGTTAAGGGGAGTATTATGAGGAATGGCTTGAAAGGTGCATACTAGAAAACCTTAAATGCCAATCTGAGGAGTTTGTATTTGATCCTAGAGGCAATAGGAATCCATTGAAGATTTTTAAGTAGAGAGAGGGACACAGAATAAACCTTGCAAGCTTAAAATGTTTGTATATTATTATAGACTAGGGAGCTATGGAAGGCTTTTGAGCAGTATAGAAATAGGGTCAGACCTGTGCTTTAGGCAGGTTATTTTTGCCAGTAAGTGAAACCTGAATTAGAAAGGGGAGAGACTGGAATTGGTAAGACTGATTAGGAGGCTAGGATTACCAGACCAGTTGAAAGGTGAAGAGTGCCTGAACTAAGGTGTTAGCCAGGTGAATGGAGACAAGAGAATAAATGTGAGAGAGACTATGGAGGTAGAATAGGCAAAATTTGGCAATAGATGGAATTACTGGGAAGGGGGTGGGGAATATTAAAGGAGAATTCAGGAGGACTCCTACATTACTAATCTAATTTAGGAAAGTGGAAAGATGGCAAATCTGTTGAAAGGAAAGAAGGTGGAAAAGGGGGTGGGTTTAGGATAAAGATGAATTCCATTTTGGTCAAGTGATATGCCCACAGTACATCCATGTGGGAGCAGTCCAGTTGGCACTTATCAATGTGAGGCAGAAGATGAGAGATTAGGGCAAGTGGTATAGATTTGGTAGTCATTCACATAGTAGTGATAACTAAGTCTATGGGAGTAAATGAGATCACTGGAGTATTATGGGGAGCAGATCCAGAAAAATTTTAGTCTTTGTGGATACCCAGATGGGGGTAGGATCCAGCAAAGGAAACAGAAAGGGAGCAATTAGGTAACAAGAGAACCAGGAGAGAGTAGTGTCATGGGAGCCAAGGGAGGTAGTGGTGGTTACATCAAAAATAGAGGTCAAGGAGGAAGTAAAGCCACAATGAAAAAGAAATGAAGTTTATAGGAATTTGAGAAACTGCTTGTATGTTTATCCCACCCAGGAATACTCTCTTGTTAAGAAATATCCCTGGGGGGGCAGAGCCAAGATGGCAGAGTAGAAACAGCTCGTCCAAGGCAGTCTCTCCCCCAAATTACGTCCAAACTATGTAAAAGGGGACTCTGAAAAACTTCTGGAGCCCTAGCACCCACAGAATGACACAGAGAAGCTAACCTCCCGCTGAGGACAGCCCAGCAGCCCTGCAGGAAGGACCAGCGCAGTGCTCTAGGAACTGGCAGCGCACAGCATGCAGAGAGCTGAGCCCAGGGCCGCCAGAGCCGAGATTTTAGCCCCAGGGCAGCAGGGCCAGCAGCCGGCTGGAGGGACCCCAGAACACCAGCAGCTGTAGCAATTCTAGAAGTATCAACACAGACATGCCTAAGACAAAGTGAGAGGTTAGTGCCTTATGGACTTTGGGACCAGTATTTGGGGAATGCATCAGCCTCCTCCCCTAGGGGCTAGAAGCCACTGAGGAGACATGCCATTTTGTAGTTTTCAGTGGCGGCTCCAGCTCCTGGCCTGCGAACTGTAGGGAGATCCAGCGACCAGTCTTGGGGGGTAATCGCTCTTGCTTTAACCTCCCTGGATCTGGATTGTGATCTGGGGGGAAGGTCATGGGGTGGATATCCAGCTTGCCAGAAACAGAAGTTGTCCCCCTACACGTTCCGGACGGAAGCTCCCCTGTCTGGTGGCAGAGTCCTACTGTGGCAACAAGCCCTACTGTGGCAACAAGCCCAAAAGTCAAGTAATTAAGTGGCAACATGCCAAGGCAAAGGAAACAAAATAAACAGAAAAATGCAACATTAGACTCCTATTTTGGGGGCAAAGAGGATGGAAGCATGGAACGGGAGGAGGACTGTGAGGTCAGAAGTTCTGCTCCAAAAGCCCCAAAGGAAAATATAAGCGGGTTGCAGGCCATAGAGGACCTTAAGAAGGACTTTAAAAATCAAATAAGAGAAGTGGAGGAAAAATTGGAAAGAGAAATGAGAAGGATGCAGGAAAAGTATGAAATGAGGGTCAACAGCCTGACTGAGGAAAACAACACCTTAAAAAATAGACTAACTCAAATGGCAAAGGAGGCCCAAAAGGGCAATGAGGAGAAGAATGCCTTAAAAAGTCGAATTTGCCAGATGGAAAAAGAATCTCAAAAGTTCACTGAGGAGATTCATTCCTTCAGAGTTAGACTGGAGCAAATGGAAGCTAGTGACTTTATGAGAAATCAAGATGCTGTTAAACAGATCCAAACAAATGAAAGAATAGAAGGCAATGTGAAATATCTCATGGGAAAAACCACTGACCTGGAAAATAGATCCAGGAGAGATAATTTAAAAATTATTGGACTACCTGAAAGCCATGATCAAAGAAAGAACCTAGAAATCACCCTTCAAGAAATTCTCAAGGAAAACTGCCCTGATGTTTTAGATCCAGAGGGCAAAATAGAGGTTGAAAGAATCCACAGATCACCTCCTGAAAAAGATCCCAAAAAGAAAACTCCCAGGAATATTATAGCCAGGTTCCAGAATCCCCAGATCAAGAAGAAAATACTCCAAGCAGCCAGGAAGAAACAATTTCAATATTGTGGAAACACAATCAGAATAGCACAGGACCTGGCAGCTTCTACACTAAGGGATCAAAGGGCATGGAATATGATATTCCAGAAGGCAAAAGAGCTGGGACTGAACCCAAGGGTCACCTACCCAGCAAACCTGAGTATTTTGTTTCAGGGGAAAATATGGTCATTCAGGACTAGAGAACTTTCAAGCATTCTTTTTTTTTTTTTTGGAGGGCAATTGGGGTTAAGTAACTTGCCCAAGGTCACATGGCTAGGTTTTTGTGTGTTAAGTGTCTGAGGCCGGATCTGAACTCAGGTCCTTCTGACTCCAGGGCCGACACTCTACTCACTGAGCCACCTAGCCGCCCCTCTTTCAAGCATTCTTGAGGAGAAAACCAGAGTTGAATAGAAAATTTGACATCCAGACACAAGAAGCAAGAGATGACTGAGAAGGTAATCAGGGAAAAGAAATCAAAAGGAACTTATCAAAGTTGATCTATTTATATTCCTACATGGAAAAACAATAACTGTCACTGATTAAACCTTTCTCAGTATGAAAATAATGGAAGAAGGGTGTATGGTCATACGAATACATATATGAATGTGTGTATATATGTCTACAGTTATACATGGAGAGAGGGCATAGGTTGAATTTATTGGGAAGGAATGATACTTAAGGGGTGAAATTATGAGGTGAGAGAGGCAAGTGGCAAGAGGAGATGGGGAGAGACAGGGTAGGGTAAAGTATCTCATGTAGAAGAAGCAAGGGGAAGTGGCTGCAGGGGAGGTGAAGAATAGGAAGACAAAAAGGCAAAACCACATTCTCATTGAATTTGGTTCAGGGAGAGAATGACATACATACTAAATGGGATGTCTCAACCTGCAGCAGAATAGGGGGAAGGGGAATGAGAGGAGGGATGATGGATGGGAGGGCATTCTTGCGGGGAGGGGAGGTTAGAAGTACCCACTATAGAAGAGGGACAGGATCATGTAGGGAATGGATCAGGTGGGGGGTGGGATGGGTGGGAGGGAATTATAAGCAGACTTGTACAATATATCTACTATGGTAATGTTTTGCATAGTTAGACATGCACAACATATACTGAATTACTTATCTTCCCAGAGGGAATGGGTGACAAAGGAAGTAAGGGAATGGATCTGAAATTAGAGGTCTTAAAATTAAATGTTTCAAATATATATAAATACTATTATTAATACACTTTTGCCTGTAATTGGGAGATAAGATGTGCAGGCATTGGGGCACAGAGATTCACCTTGCTGTAATGGAAAAGTCGAAGGGGGTATGGGAGAAGATATGGGAGAGAGCAGATCTGAGGAAGTGATATCTTGTGGGACTGCTATTCTGGGATGGTGGGTAGGAGAAAAATGGGGGAAAAAATTGTAACTCAAAATCTGACAGAAATGAATGATGTAAAACAGAAGTTAATAAAGCATTTGTTTAATAATAAAAAAAGAAAAATGTAAAAAAATTAAAAATAAATTAAAAAAATATCTCTGAAATCCAGGAATGATTTCTATCCTTCCTCATTCATGTGTGCGTATAATATATATATATGTATATATGTATAAAACACACACATATATGATGTTGACATATATTATACATTAATGTATATTATACATTAATGTATATTATACATACATATATATTATATATTACACACACATATATACATATATGCTATCCACATACCATCTGTAAGAATCTTGTCCCACTAATCACTCCCATCATCCTGTACCTACTTCTTTGGGGACCTGCTTTGGAAATTTCCTTACCTCCTAGGAGCATTTCTTCACATTTACCTTTCCCTCTATTTATACCCTAACTTCTGTGAAGTTTTCTTCTAGTCCTTGAAGGATCTAGAGGTTAAGCTCCCTGCAGGCAGGGACTGAATCTCATATGATATTTTTGTTCCTCCCTCCTGCAGGAGCATAGAGTACAGTGTCTTGTAAGTAATGCTGCTCAATCACTATTGATTGATTGAACATGTTGGATAGAAGTCCTCTCCTGAATCAATACCACACTTTTGTTTTGCCTAATGCTATCATTCAGATAATTCACACTTCATTTTGCCTGTGTAAATCCAGCCTTCCTGGGCTAGCTTCTCTGTGGGAATCAGTTAGCCAAGTATGTAATCTAAGTGGGCTTGTAGAAAGAGGACATCATACTGGGCCCTGGCCCTCCCCTTTCCCAAGTACTCAGTTGGATATTGCCACCAAGTGTCTTGATTGACCTTCAGACTGGAGTCATGTGAACACATCTGGTTTTGGTTCCTGGGTCCACCTCCAAGGACACCCAAAAGGATAAAGGGAAATTGAGATAGTAGTGGAGGTAAGTGTTTATGGTAAGAAGGTGAAGGGATGCCATTCTGGCATGGAGAGGAAAAAAAAAAAGGCAGGAAATAATGTTAAAAAAAAAAAACAAAAACAAAAGCTTAGCTACCAGTAGACTACAAGAAAAAATTCAAGCACTGAGGCTATTTATATTTTGGAGGCTGAAGCTAAAGATTTGAAATTCTAAAAAGAACCTTAAGGGAAAGTTTAAGATGTGCATGGTAATCTTGGTAAATCATGGTAAATCCAAATGCCCTTTCTCCCATTATTCTCAATTTTAAAAATTAAGATACCTGGGTATCCACAGTGACAAAATTTATTTTAATGTCCTAATTTGGCTTATTCTGCCTTCTTAAAGATAACTGTACCTACCACTGCCTCTTGCCAAAAAAGGTTTTCCTAAGTTTCATGAACTAAGCAAAGGAATCATGGTGACTATGCTCTTCCCCCCATACTCCCATCCCAAACTCACTTCCCAGTGATTAATTTTGGGTTACTTGATATTTCTGTATGTAGAGTACTTACATTTTAAAGTTCCAGTCTTATTCCCCATTAAGAAAACTTGCACAGTGGCCAAACAATATGTTGGAATCATCACATTTTAGAGCAGGAAGGGACTTTTAGGGATTTTCTAGTCCCTAACTTGGGACTAGATTGACCTTCTAGTTCTTAACTTGGGGTTAAGATTGACCTTTCTAGTTCTTAACTCGGGGTCTGTAAACTTGGTTTGTTTTTCTTTACAATATTTTGATAAATGTATTTCATAATTGGTTTCCTTTGTTATCCCATGTATTTTATTTTATGTTATTAAAAGCATCATTCTGGAAGGGGTTCATAGGCTTCACCAGACTATCAAAGGGGCCGAAGACACAAAAAAGCGTTAAAAAGTCTTGCTCCAGTCAGACTTCTTTTACAGATGATAAAAATGAGATCCAAAGTGGGGGGAAAGCATCTTAATCTACAGCATACTGCTAAAAGTTTTAATATGTATCCCTTCCTAAAGGGTATACACAAGTGTCTATTAATAGATTTTTTTAGTCCTTCTGGGAGGCACCTAAAATGCTTCTATAATCATGACATGGTTAGAGAAGAATAGTCCCATTATTTTGTTTTAAAGTATTCTCAAATACCATGTAACAGAGAACTGTAGGCACAAACATAACTGATTTATCTGCAATTCTATGCTTTATTACCTGAGATCTGCATTATTAAAAAAAATAGAAATTTAATTATTGTTGCATATGTCACAGGAGAATTAGGTGTCAGCTCCCTTACTTCCTCCCCGCCCCCCCCCCCCACTGCAACATTCAGAACTTTCTCTGAACTGTGATTGTATTTTTAGAAAGAAACCAACCAGTATACAAACCAAACACCAAACCCTGGTGAAAGATAACGTGGATTAAAGTAGGGAGGGCATACACCCCCCAAGTCCCCCCAAGAGGGTAGTTAGGAACAATAAACATTGGACACTGAAAGCAAGCTGTTAAAGGTCTTCTATCCTCCCAGAAAGCCATCTCGAAGTACTACATTTCCAGAAAGGCGGGCTCGTGGTTGTATACAGCAGTACTTCCTTCCTTCCTCTGGTCACTTCTCATCATCACGCCCATAGTTAATAGTCTGTATTGCTTGAGCTATGAGCATAGCCATTTCTCTGGTACCTGCAGCAACCACTCTGCATGACATGAGATCAAGAGGGCCCCCTGGGGAAAAAAGAAGGGAAGAAAGAGATTGAAAATGTCTGGTGTCACAACGAACATATGGCTGTAGGGATAGATGGGACATGAAAAGCCATCTAGCAGAGTCATTTAATTTTGTAGATGAGAAAACTGAGGCTTAGGAAGATGAAGAGCCATCACTGAGGTCCCATAGGTAGGAAGTGTCAGGGGGGGGGCTTGAACCAAAGTCTCCCGATTTACTCCAGAAATGCTAAAGCCCAGCAACTCTTACCTAATGGACTATATTAGATGCTGATTAAAAAAAAGTTGAAAGATTAGGTATTAAGGAATATATATGTTCATTATTTCCTTTATATATTATAGAAATGAAGTAAAAGGGCACAGGTAAACATGAAGGTAGACAAGAGTATCTTGAAAATGTTTAACGACAAACTCTCTGAAAAAAAAAAGTATGTGACACTTTTGAGGAAAAATTCAGACTTCTCTGGTATGAAGGGAGGGCCAAAAAAATTTATGTGGATTTTCCAGAGAGAGAGAGAGAGAGAGAGAGAGAGAGAGAGAGAGAGAGAGAGAGTATGTATCACACCCCTAATCCCTGAGATGTGGAAGGGAGAGTTGTAGTTAGTTCTGTGTGTATATGCATACAAACACACATGCATGTTTTAAAGACAGTACTTGTTACTGATTTCCTTGGACACTGTGTGCCTTTTGACCACATGATATATCAATATATCGTGGCCATGTCACAGGAGTGAATCTGTAATGACAGTCAGACTACAGATCTGATTAAAAGCTCTGAGAGTTATTTCTTTTCTCTTCAAGGGTATGCCTGACATGGTCTCAGAGATGGTACATTTTTATTTCCAGTGAGAAAATGGAAGGTGGGGTGTCTTTTCTGACTTGAGTTTTAATACAAACCTTGTTAGTAATGACTGTATTCCTTATTGGTTGTGATTACCAGTAGCTTTGACTAACCCTATTTGGTTTCACCTTGGAAACTATAGGAAAGGGTAGCATTAGAACCCACTTGCCAGGAATGGCACTCCAATCAGGCAAACAGGAAAAACCCCACCTGGTACTACTTTGTCCTGTTTACATTCTCCTCCATTGCTAGGTAACAAAGGTGAAATAAAACCAAAGAGAAGGACAGTCACTCACCTGAAGTGTCTATCACAATACCACCTGCTTCCCTAATTATGACAGTGGCAGCCGCTAAATCCCAACAATGCAAGCCAAATTGATAATATGCATCTGCTGCTCCAGAGGCTAGGTGGCACAAAGCCAAGGTAGAACTTCCAATCACACGTACCCTGAATCATCATGAAAAGAGGTACAGAATTATTTTCAATTCTGGGAACAAACACATACACACATGTATGGAAAAACCCATCTGTAAATGATAATAAGCTTCAAATTGGATTTTTTCTCTTAAACTAGTTTGTGTCCTGATTTCATTAGATGTCATCTGTTTTCCTGTAGTATACATCCAATAATTAAGAATGAGTCATAATATATCTATTAACAAGTCCCAGATTATGCCATGGCAGCAATGTGGCCGAATGGTGTGTGGTGCTAAGTTTGGAATCAGTAAGAGCCAGCTTCAGCTCCTCCCAACTGCTACAATTGCCAACCTGCTACATTAGCTTGGATTTTGTTTAGGCATTTTTATACTGGCTTCTGTGTGTGCACGCTGTCTTTCCTAATGGAATGTGGGCTCCTTGAGGGCAGGGACTGTTTCATTTTTGACTTTGTATAGTATCCAGTACAGTAGCCCACACACTGTAGGTACTTAATAAAGGCTTATTGATTCAATGATTTCAAATCCTTATTTTGGCACTTCTTATCTGTGCAACCCTGTGGGCAAATTACTTTACCTCTTTGAACCTATTTCTTCATCTGTAAAATAGGCCTAATATCCACAACATCTATTTCATGGGTTATAAATGGCATAATATATGTAAAGATTTAGAAATAAATAAGTGCTATACACATGTCAGTTACTACTATGAAAAAGCAGGGGTTTAAAGGCAGAATGGGCATCTGTGAAGAACTCCCTTAGTCTTCAAACGACTTTTCCTAATTGGTCATTAGATTAATGGTCTAATGAAATCTTAGATCTAGCAGTAAATACTGTGGTTGCTGATAGTCACACCATTTCACAAAACTATGGAAGCCTAGCTCAAAAGGGAAGAGAAATTATCAAATGTGTCTTCCTTCTGACACTTGGCAGGATGTGGCTTATGTAATCCTTGACCTTATGAATCTTCAGGGATAAATCACTTATGCCCTGCCTGGTGCCTCCTGAAGAGTCAGCCTGGTCTGCATTATTCTGATACAGCCCTTTTGTAGTTTCCCCAATTGGAATCCCTAGGAAATTTAGCAAGATTGGACAATTGGCACTTTCCTGTTCAATCACAGGGCATTCTGAGCATTAAAAAATTCAGCCCTAGAATAGAAAACTCATACCCATGAGCTTTGGCATGGAGTAACTTCTCCATGTTACTGAAGAACAATTTCAGAGTATCAGGATCACGCTTTGGACCAATTTCTGTTAAAACCAAAGCCTTTGAGATATCTGTAATAAAAAAAAAAAGCATACACAGATTTAAACAAGCTGATGCAGAATAAAATGGGCAGATTTAGAAGAATAACATATACAATAATTACAACATAAGAAAAAGAAATGGAAGTCTGAGTGATCAAAAAACCAATAAAGATCCCCAAAGTAGAAAATGAAACCGTATATTCCACCTCTAGATAGAGGTGGGGGGCTACATTGTCATCAAAAGTTGTGTACTTTGTCAGATATAGTTACTATATCAGGTTTTGTTGATATTGTTAATTATTACAAGAGAGGTTTCGGTTCTGAAGTAGGAGTAGGGTATATCCACAGTAATGAAAAGACAAATGACATCAATAAAACTTATTTTTTTATATCTTTTTTGTTGTTGTTGTTTTTTGGAGGGTGATTGGGGTTAAGTGACTTGCCCATATTTTTTTGCATTAAGTGTCTGAGGTCGGATTTGAACTCAGGTCCTCCTGACTCCAGGGCTGGTGCTCTATTCACTGAACCACCTAGCTACCCCAATAAAACTTATTTTTAAAAAATCCCAATCAATCAGAAAAATCATTGAGAATCTTGACAATTTCTCCCAGTATTCTTTTTCTTTCTCAAACTTAAGCAGTGTATCGGGATGTTTAGCCTCTTATTCTTCAGAAGAATAAGCCTCGTTCATTCTGGAACAAGAAATTTAGAACTAGGAACTTATTTTCACCTAACACATGTATGCTTAATTGCTTTGCTTAAGAACAGAGACATGGAGAGGATAAATAAGATAAAAGAGAAAGCTGCCTTGTCAGTTTAGTTACTGCCTTCATTATTAGTAATTATTTCAAAAGCTGCTTTCTTTTTTTAGATTGCAATGGGAACTGCTTCACTATGCTCTTTTCTAGGGATAATAAGAGCACCGACCTCCCAGGTTTGTTGTCAGGATCGAATGAAATAACTGCAAATGCTTAGGCCAGTGCCCAACACATAGCACTACAAAATATTAGCTTCTTATTACTTCATAACAAATAATGTGAAAAACCCTGCAAACTTGGGCAGTGAGCTTAAAAATGACTGAACTTTCCACCTTCTGAGACTCTGAACAAGTCAATTCCCATTTCTGGACCTTAATTTCCTCATGTACAAAATGAGGGGGCCGGATGAAATGACCTTTAAAATGACCTCCTTCCTAGTATCTCTATGCTCCTTCTCTTAGATACTTTTTTCTCTTTATTTTCATGAACCTGTAATATCTAGAAGGAAAACAACTCCAAAATGTCATTGCCCAAATTCCTGAACAAGTCCCCAAGTCAGACCTATACTCACAATGAGAAAAGAGCTACCCTTCAAAGATTTTTTCTATTTGCTACAATCATGCAGGTGGAAATGTCTGTCTTTCCTTCCTTCCTGCTTTTTGGAGGAGGAAGGCAGGGCAGTTGGGGTTAAGTGACTTGCCCAAGGTCACATGGCTAGTTTTTTGTGTGTGTTAAGTGTCTGAGGCCACATTTGAACTCAGGTCCTCCGTACTCCAGGACCACGCTGCTCTATTCACTGTGCCACCTAGCTGCCTCAGAAATGTTATTTCTTATAGAGAATGCAGTTTTTTTTCCTGCCTGAATAGTCACTTTTTTAGTCAGAGTCTGAATATAAAAATATCTCAAGGCTATTTATTCAACATAACTAGATAAAACAAATGCAAGGGATCATTTTTCAAGGTGTATATTGGAGAGTTGTCCTTCAGAACAGGAAAAGGACTACAGACAATCAGATTAAATGCATCCACTCTCTTTAATAGAAGCTACAGATGCCATCAAGGCTAGAGAGATGGATTGATGGAAGAGATTGTAGGTGGGTGGCACCTAAAACTCTATGTTACATTTCTGTAGTGATCAAAAAGCAGTTTGTCCTTGGCTTTTCTCATACCTACACCCAAAAGCAAGGGAATTTAACACATGCTGCATGTCCCATCAGGCCTAATTGCTCAGGCACAGGGTAGCCTAACCAGGTATGTACTTAGATTATAATAAAATAGATTTCCTGCTCTGTGAAAAATTAATGCAATTAGACTTATTTTAATGAACAAATTATATTACAGCATTATAAAGTCATTTAACAAGGAAACAGACTAAGCGTGTGAAGACAGTTTCCTCTCAAAATGCATCCCACCCTGGGAATTTGCTCCCTTTGGAATTTCAGGGATTTTCACTTTCTCACCTTCAAGCTTTTCTATAAAATGTTTGCTCCTGCACAGGGTGCCAGCTGCCTTCAGGGGCTCTGAGTTATTTAATACCAGACACACCCAGAATTTTTCTGGGATCCATATTCTATAAAAACCCGGCACCGGGAAGACTTGTAGCTGAATCTGCCATTGCAACAACAGACAATGGAAAGGACTAATTCCAGGTGCTGATCATAATCTCCCAATGCTCCATCTGGATAAGATCTCAGTTAATTTATAGACACCTCACCCTATGCTCACATGGTATGAAGCTGTGCTGGTATTTTCTTAGAAAAAGGCCTCCTTTCAAATCACATTTCTCTCTTTCCTATGGTACTATTCAGTTCATGGGTTTTTTTGGGGGGTTTCCCCTCTTAAGCGCATGATTCCAAGCCCATATTTCAATAATGCTTTTAGGCAGAGGCTTAGCACACCAGTTAGACCCATTTCTTAAACTATTCTAAATGATCTTTAACCCACAAATCTTAGTTCATGCCTTGGCAGGTATTACTGTAGCTACAGAGCTAGGGTAGTGGCCCTAGGACAATGATTGAGGGGGAAGGTGGGGAAAGAGAGGGATTGACTTTGAAAACTCATTTGGGAGAGCAACAGAACACCAGGGATATGCTAGGGCAGGTGCAATGCTTGTTAGAATTATTATGCTTCTACAAATAAATGCTCTCCACATTACACCCAATTTCCAAAAATCCCACACATTAGTGTATCTGGAAGTACATGGACTCCCTTTTCCTCCACCCAACAGAAAGAGAAAGAATCCTTAGTATCTTTCCCAACCACTTCTAAATCATTTTGGATGATAACCAAAATGCCTTGGGCATACAACACAACTTGTGACTGTGGTAGACGGGTCTTTTACTGGAGTCCCCTCCCCACACTGCTTCCTCCTCCCTGAGGGAAATTTGCATTTTCCATGATCTTCCCTTTTCCTCCTTAATGATTTACAGCTTTGTCAATTCTTCTTCAGTTAGTCAGTCAGTTTATCCCACAGTGTTGCTCTCTTCAGATGTACACAGACCTCCTTTCCCCCTTTTCTTCCTCTCTTTCAATTCTTGTTTAGTTACATCAGGAGAACCTATTTTTCTCTCCCCTATCTTTCCTTATTCCATTTGTGACCCCAAAATTAACCTAAGCTCAGAGTAGGCATAGTATTAATTATCCAACTTTATCACGGAAAAGTCAAGTCACATATTTTGAAGTTAAATTAGACATAATAGAGGGTGTCTCCAAAGTCCTATTGTAGTTTTAAGCTATTAAAAACCTTTAATATCAAATCCTAGGCTCTCAGAGCTACAAGGGATCATACAGGTGATTTTGTCTAATCTGTACGTGAGCAGAAATTTTCTATAACATTGATAAGTCATCCAAATTCTTGAAAGTCTCCAGAGTTGGCAGCCAATTCCACTTTTAAACATTTCTAATTATTGTGAAGTTTATTTTTTCATAGAACCAGCTAGATTCTGCCTATGATATCTATCTCTTGCTCCTAGTTTAGTTCTAATTCCTTGTGCCAAGTTAAACTGCCTAATCTCATACCTTGAGTCAGGAAGTCCTGAATTCAAATCTAGTCTCATATAGTTACTAGCTGTATGATCCTGGGCAAGTTACTTAATCTGTCTGCCTAAGTTTCCTCAATGTTAAAAAGAGGATAATAATAGCACCAATCTTCCAGGCTTGTGGGGAGAATCAAATGAAATAATATTGGTAAAGAGTTTAGGACACTGTCTGGCACATAATAGGCACTTAATAAATGTGTGTTCTCTTTTCTGTCCTTCATAGCTCTTCTAATTCAACTAAACAATATTTGTTAAGCACCTATTATGTACAAGATAGAATACTAAATGCTAGGGATATGATAGATACAACCTAAATCCAGACTGAAAGGTGTTTACAATCAAAAGGGGAGGAAAGCTATTATATATGATTCATGAAAGCATGAGATCAGTTTAAACAAGAAGTATAAGCAAAGCAGCATGAGAAATTTGAGGAGGGAAAAGATCTCTAATGTCTGGGGGGTGGGGGGACAGCAAGGGTGTCAGGAAAGTCTTTGGAGAAGTGGTAGTATCAGTTGAGTAGGACCTTGAAGGAAAGGGGGAGAGAGGAGGAGGGTAGGACAAAACCTAGGAGAGCATCAGTATCTTGGTGGGGAGTATGGGGGTGGGGAGGAAGAGGAGGAGGAAGAAGAGCAGGAGGAGGAGAAAATGGAGAAGGAGGAAAAGATGCAGAAGGAGGAGGAGGAAGAGAAGGAGGAGGAGAAAAAAAAAGGGAGGGAGGGACAGAGAGGAGTGGGAGGAGTAGGTAGAGGGGTAGAAGGAGAACCATGACAGTACAATGTCAAGGGGAGTAAGGGAAGATAGGAGATCAAGAAGGTGATGCCTGCAACTATTCCTAGAGACTGAGCTAGGACAAGAGAGGGGCTGGGATCTAAGTTTACAACAGTGTAGCTCCTTCCTCTCCATAGAGGGAACTGCCTCTTCTCCGTTATTGAGAAATAAAGATTAGGCAGAGCAGAGATGTGCTGGAATCAGGGAGCATTTACATTTCAGAAATAGGTAAACACCACAAATCAGTGTTTGATTTTTTTTTTGTTTTCTTGATTTTCTAGACTTCAGGAAGTGATAGAGAAAATGTTAATAATGAAAACTAAACTCTAAAATTTATCCTGAGTACTTTTTTTTGATGATCCAATTGTTTTTTTATATTTATCATATACCACCTGGACAGGGATCCCAGACCTTGGGTCTGGAAGAAAGGCAGGAAAGATGAAAAGACTAACTTCTCCCTCCTCCCTCCAGTAGTGAAGGATGCTTGCAGAGTCACTCTTAGAAATGGAGTTAAAAAACTTTCCCTTCCTTCCTGTGCTGACTTAAGGAAAGCAAGCTAAGTAGTATGATTGAAAAGAATGTTTCCTGCCAAAAATTCCTCCTAATATTACAGAAAATACTATAAAGTTTCTATCAGAGTCATCTATAAAAGAAGAGAATCAGTGATTCATCCTTTAGTATGAATTAGCTAAATAATTTTGCTTCAGTGACATCTAGATGAGATGCCTGATGAAATAGGAATAGGAAATAGGCAAAAAATGAAAGGTTATTGCATAGAACATACAAGAGATGTCAGATCAGAGGGGTTGACTATAGTGAATGCTTTTGGACAACCAGAAGGCCATATAAGGTATAAGGAGCCTGGGTGTCTGTCGGCAAAGAAAAGAAGATATGAAATAAAAGAGGTGAGTCTAGGGGTGGGGAATTTGTGGGCCTCTAGGTCCTCAAGTGTGGCCCTTTGACTGGATCCAAACTTCCCTTAATAAAAGGATTTGTTTTGTAAATCTTGGACTCAATCAAAAGGCTTTACCCAAAGACCTAGAAGGTCAAATGTGGCCTTGAGGCCAAAGGTTCCTCACCCCTGGGTTAGTCAGTCATTCAACTAGCATTTAAGTCCCTACACTGTGCTAAGCACTGGCAAAAGAAAGGCAAGAAAGGCAAAATCACTCCCTGCTCTCAAAAAGCTCAGAGTCTAATGGGGGAAAACAACTATGATCCAACAAGAAAGCTACAGGGTAAATTGGGGGTAATCTCAGAGGGAAGGCCCTAAGATGAAAGAGGAATGGGGAAGGATTCTTGTGGAAAGTGAGACTTCAGCTGAGCCCTGAAGGAAGCCAAGAGGTGGAGCAATAGGAAACAGAGAACTCTAGGCATGGGGGATGGCTAGAGAAAACATCTGGAGTCAGGAGAGGGAGTCCTATGTATAAGGAACAGCAAGCAGGTAGAGTGGAAAGATAGGAAGGGGATAGGTCCACAGAAAACAAGGAGGAAAGGACTGAGGAAGAGGAAGAGGCCCCCAAGTGAAGTGTAAGTCATATCCCATGTTAGTGTAGGAAAGTGAGGGGGTAGTGCTACTAGCTGGCACAAAAGCTATGAAATTCTTCCCTGCAGGAGATGATAATTACCCACCAAGTATTACTCACAAAATTCAGCCCTTGCAGGCTGTTGGTGGTTTAAAAAGAACCGAGCACAGCAGGGAGTCTGTGTGCCAAAGAGATGGAGTTACATTTGCCTTAATGTACTTCTGTGGTTGCAGCAAAATGGAAGCTTGTGGATCCCCACCCCCAAAGTAGACACCCAGGGGGTCAGTTGGAGCACCCAAACACCTTCCATAGGAAGGTGGTCCTGGAAGTTCCACTTGGCATTTCTGTCTGAAGCTGCAGCATAAGGAAAACAACAGGACTGAAGAAACAATGTCCTCCTGCTTCCCCAGATCAAAAGGGGATGAGCACTTAGAAAGCATCTACTATGTGCCAGATGCTGCGCTAAGTATTTCACACTCATTTCTCATTTGAGCCTCACAACAAAGCATTACTATGACTCCCATTTTACAGTTAAGGAAACTGAGGCAAAAGAGATTGAATGGCTTGCCCAATGTCGCACAGCTATTAAATGTCTGAAGCTGAATTTGAATTCTGGTCTCCCTGACTCCATGCCCAGGACTCTATCCATTGCATCATCTTAATAACCACAATAAAAGTCATTGTCTTCTGGCCTCTGGAAGGGAGGTGGGAAAAAGAATACTGAAGAGGAAGCTAGAAAGATCGTTTAAAAAAAAAAAAAAGCAAGTGGGAGTGAGATGTGGAAATGGAATTGCTGAAACTGAGAGTGCTCATTTTTATATGTAGTGCCTTTTTTGGGTCTTGGGCCCCTTTGGTCATCTGGGGAAGGCTATTAGAGCCCTCTGCAGAATATTTTTAAATGCACATCAAAAAAAACAAACAAACAAGCAACAAACAAGGATTACAAAGTAAACCAGTTAGCACTGTGGCACACCCTATAGTCCACTACTGCTAGAGAGGCTGAGGCTGGTGGATTGCTTGAGCTCAGGAGTTCTGAGTTTCACTAGAGTCAAAGATGAACCATCAGGCATCGCAATTAGTCCAGCATCAATATGGTGAGCTCCTGGTAACTGATGGAAATACACTGCTCAAGAATGGGCCAATGATCAGGGCAGCTAGGTGGCACAGTGAATAGAGCACCTACCCTGGAGTCAGGAGGACCTGAGTTCAAATCTGGCCTCAGACACTTAACACACAAAAAACTGGCTGTATGATGTTGGACAAGTCACTTAACCCCAATTGCCCTACCTTCCCCCCTCCAAAAAGGGAAAAAAAAGAATGAGCAAATGAGCTCAGGTCAGAAAAACAGAGCAGGTTAAAACTTCCATGCCAATCAGTATTGGGAACAGGCCTATGAGTGGTCACTGCACTCTCAGCCTGGGCAAGACAAAGGGCCTCAGTCTCAAAAACAGTAACAGCCACAACAAGAACAAAGGAAACCAATTATGTTGAAATATAGTTAGCAAAAAGAAAAAAAAAAGTTTAAATTCATGGATCCCAGATTAGGAACCCCTGGAAAATAATTCCATGGAGCATGCTGGGAGCTGGGTTCCTTCTGGCATCACATCTTCCTTGGTTCTTTCCAGGGTGCCATGTGTGTTGGATCAGGGATAAAAGACCTGGTGCTTCAGGCTGATACAGCAAACCTTGGATGGTTCTTTGGTCCCTGATAAGGGCATTTAGTGGAGGTAGCTAGCTAGCTGCTTCATAACTGACCACTACACTAGGAAGAGCCACTCATATGCTTGACCTTAAATGGAATAACTCCATCCTCTTGACCTTTCTCTCTTCCTCTCTGCAGATCATGTTAGGACTCTTCAAGCCTCTCCCTGGAGGCAGTAGAAAACTTTGCAAACCCTAGCAGGAAGGACAAACTGATCACACATGGCAGTTAGCATTTTTATTGGTATAGGTGAGCCTGAGACTGGATCTCCCAGTCCCAATTGACTCTTCTGCTTTGTATTTCTTTCTGAAGTATATGGGATTGAGCAACAACCCTAAGGCAACCATTTCTAGCCTTGTAGGCAACCATGTAATTTTGAGATGGTGGGAGCACAACTTTGTCAATTCAAGAGTTTCCACAAAATGTTTCATATTTTGCAGTTTTAGTCATTCTCTTCCCAGAGAATAACAGTGGTTACGTTACTATTTCTTAGTTTTGTTCATGCAAGCTTGAGAGGGTATCGTTTTTAGAATTTCTTTTATTTGGAGGAAATAAAATCTGCCCTATGCATGATTAATATTAATTTTATACCTAAATATACCTTAATACCTTTCTAGTCCCTTTTTGGAGACCCTCTATATGATTCAGACCTCAGCTTTAAGTGATTCTCTCCAGAATTTTGGGGTGGGTAACATAAAGAACCAGAAAGTTGAAGAAAGAGAGCCTAATATCTCTCTTTTTGGAGACCAAATTTCCTTGGACTAAATATGGTCCATGTCCCTTGGTCCAAAATGAGGGACCTTCTGGAGAGAGAGAGGATGAGTGAGTGTCCCAGACTTTCTGGACACTCACTCATCCTCTTTCTCTCCTGGAGGTCCCTCAGGACAGATTGGACTCATGGCTCCACCGGGGATTCTGCAAAGAAACTACACCATGCCTAGGGGGATAACTTCTTGAGCAATCCATGAATGAGAGAACAGAACTTCTAGGAACAAGGACTTGTTACTCTTTTGCCACATGTGAACTTTAAACTTGAGTTCACTTCCCTCTGGATTTTGTATATTTTGGGGGGGAGTGTCCCAGACTTTTTTGGGGGTATATTTTATACAGGCTGTATTTGGTATACAACCTTGGTAAATATACCTTTCTAAAAGAGACAATGCTAGCTGATTAAATTTTTGTCAACTGATAACCTTGGGCCTTTAAGTGGGGCAGGGAAGGGGGAGAGGAGAGAAAGAGAGGGAGGATAGAGAAAAGGAGAGGAGAGAAATAGAGAAAAAGAAGAAAAGGGGAGAGAGAGATGAGACAGTGAGAGAAGAGAGATAGGGAGGAGAAGCAGGGGAGAGGAGAGGATGAGGGGAGAAAGAGGGAGAGAGAGAAGAGAAGAGGGAGAGAGGAGAGAAAAAGAAGAAGAGAAGCAAAGAGAAGAGAGAAGGGGAGAGAGAGAAGAGGGAGGAAGGAGAGAGGGGAGAGGAGAAAGGGAGGGAGAGAAGAGAGGGAGGAAGGGAAAGGGAGAAAACAAAGGAGGGAGATCGTGAGCTCAAAGCAGATTGAACTAGGCAATTACTGGAGGGGCTAGTGAGAGGACAGGTTTATTAGTGAGGTCAGGTGCTTCAGTGGATAGAGAATGGGATCTGGAGTCAGAAAGACCTGAGTTCAAATTCAGCCTCAGATATTTAGTAGTTCTGTAATCCTAGACAAGTCATGTAACCTCTGGCTGTCTCTGCTTCCTTAACTGTAAAGTGGGGATCACAATAGTACCTACCTCACAAGGTTGTTGTGAGGATCAAATGAGATAAAATTTTTAAAGTGCTTATTCCTGGGATATAGTAGGTGATTAATAAATGCTTATTCTCTCCCCTCCCCCTACCCTGCCCCAATAGTGTACTATTATTAGAATGGTAAATTGGTTCAATTCTTACGCAAAAAAAAATTGGAACTATACCCCAAACTGTACTACATACTATTTTTACTTAGTAGGTATGTATCCATATTCCCAAGGAAATTAAGGACTGAGAAAAGGATTTACAAATGTAGAAGCATATTTAAAGCGGTGCTTTTTGATGTGACAAAGAACTGAAAACAAAATAGAAACCTGCCAACTGAGATATGGCTAAACAAATTGTGGCATATGAAAACAATGGAATTTTATGTGGCATAAGAAATGAGGAATGTGACGGATTCAGAGAAACATGGAAAGACTTATATTAACTAATGCAGAGGAAAGTGAGCAAAACTAGGAGAATGGATTACAAGAAAATCTCCATAATGTGAGAGAAGCTATTCTGAAAGACTTCAGAATTTGGATGGAATGAGATAATATTTGTAAGCCACTTTGAACGGTTCCTGGCACACAGAAAGAGGTTAATAAGTAGCTGTTCCTTCCCATCCCTACCTAAACCAGCCAACCAACAATCATGATCTCAAATGAATAATAATAAAATATATCTGGTATCTCTTGATAGTGAGGTGACAGATTAGAGGTATGGAAACAAGTGTATATTCTTAGATATGGCCAATGTTTTTATTTGTTTTGACTAGATTTATTTGTTATAGGAGTAGGCTTCTATGTGGAAGAGGGCATAGGGAGGTCAGCTATGTAAGGTTGGTTGGCAAAATTCTATTTGAAAATATAGAACTGGTTCAATCACCAGCTTGTTGGAGACTAAACCAATTCAGAAAAGAGCTGAACCACCAAGCCACAGCAGAGATTTCAGTCACAGAAATGAAGTCCCTTTTCTATGAGAAGTGTCAAACTAAACATGTATTTTTTCCCATTTCCTCAATAAAAATGCAAACTCAATGAACAAAACCCAGACCAACCTGTCTCTCTGGATACTCGAAGCCTTTGTTCGTTACAAAAGGCCCCTTGACCTCGTCTGCCAGTGTATAATCGTTCTTCGGTACAGTGGTAAATCACTCCAAATTCAAGCTATATTTTTTTAAAAGGAAAAAAAGGAAGGTTAGGAAAATTGTATCTCATCAGAACAAGTAGGAAATGAGTGATGGTGATTACAAAGCTATGGTTGGGAATAATATTGTGATAAATAAAATACAAGTTGACTTTCATAAATTTCAGTAGGGACTCAAAAATTAGAGTAGAATCATGGAGACAACAAGTTTCTGGGATTCTCAAGAAGCATAAAATTCACATTTAAGATGCTCTGTCAAAACAAAATTAGACCAATTCTAGTCCAGTCATCTATTAGGCTGTGAGTTCCTTGAGAACAGGGTTTTAGCTTTTGCCTTTCTTTGTATCCCCAGTACTTAGCACAATGCCTGACATATAGCAGGCACTTAACATTTGCTGACTACTGACTGCCAAAATAACCAGTAATTGGTAAATAAATTTCTTGCAAGGCTTTCATTCTTCAGAAAGGTCTCATTTTTTTTCTATTAAAAAGAAAGTTGCTGACTAAATGCCCTAAGAATTGCTGAAGTGTGAAGAATGCACCCCTATTGCCAACCATAACATAGAAAATGTTATTGAAATGTCAACAAAGAGTCACAAAAGTACAAAAACAGTCCTGTGGAGGTGTTGGGGGGAGAGTAAGGGGGAAGACAAGAAAGGAGAAGCAAGAAGGGGATATAAATGTCTCATCTAGACAAAGGGCTAAAAATCCAGTCACAAGAAAAACCTCCTAATATCCTGAAAAGAAATAGAAAACGATCCAGCTGTTTTATGTCAACATGCTTTGGACAGATTTCTCCCTTTGTTTTCAAAGTAGAGGGCATTGGTAAGGCAGGTGAAAAGGAAGGCAGGAAAGTCTGTCACACCCTAAAAACGAACATAGAAATGTATAAGTCTAACACCTGGTGAGAGGCCAACAAACCTCAGAAGCCTTTCTGGCTTTTGCCAAGTTTGGAATGAGTTCATACTAAAACAAATAATCATTTTGTCCAAGTCTTGGTCTAGAATACCCACAGGGAGTCACTTTCATTCTACAATTGATCCAGGTTGTTCATGCGGTTGGCCTGACCCCAAGAATGATAAATGTAAGCTAAGTCAGTTTTATGCCACAGCAGACTCAAGTACACAGATTAGGTCTAGAATTGATTTGGCCTCTTGAGAGACCTTTGGCACTTGGCTCCAATTCCAGGGTTTTCTGGTTCAGAGGGGATGGCTTAGTCTTATGATCTGGACTCTAAGCCTGAACCAGAAATGCCTCTAAGGGTAGGGAGGAAAATGGAAAACACCTCAGCACTGTAGAAGGTTGGATGTGAGGCTTATTGTGGAAATCTATAACAACTGCTTTCCAAAAGTCACTCAGAATATGAAGAAGGCATCAATCAGAAAATTAAGGCGGCAACATTTTCTATGTTATGGTTGGTGATAGGGTACATTCTTCAAACTTCAGCAATTTTAAGGGCATTTAGTCAGCAACTTCAGCAATTTTAAGGGCATTTAGTCAGCAAGTTGAGAACAAAAGATAGCCATACTGCAAAACTTTCAAGCCTAGGGTATTTTCCCTGCTACTCGTTGTTCAGTTACTTTTCAGTCATGTCCTATTCTTTATGATCCCATTTGGGGTGTTCTTGGCAGAGAAAATAGAGTGGTTTGCCATTTCCTTTTCCAGCTCATTTTACTAATAAGGAAACTGAGGCAAAAAGGTTAAGTGACTTATGCAGGGTCACACAGCCAGTAAATATCTGAGCGTACATTTGAACTTAGGTTTTCCTGACTCCAGACCTGGTGCTCTATTCATTGTGTTACCTAGCTGCCTACACTGCTCCTATAACACTTAAATTGTATCATAGTAAAGCATCTTCTGATGGCAAGACATGACTGACTCAGTATCTTTACTATGGGTATTTACTATGTCATAATTTTGTTTTGTTTATTGAAATTGCACATTATGATGTTTAGTGCCAAGTATAATATTTTAAACACAAATGATCAATTCATTTTTTTTATTTTTCTATTTCAATATTAACATTCTTTCCTATCTTGATAGCATAGCACAGTAAACAGACAGCCAACCTCAGAGCCAGAAAGACCTATGCTTAAGTCATGTCTGTGATACATACTGGCTGTGTGATCCTCATCAAATGCAAGGCATTTAACCTCTTGGGGTCCCAGACAACTCAAAGAATATGAATTAGATTCTACACCAGCCCCTCATTTTAACTCCATACGAATTTTTAAACTTTCAGGTGTATTTTTGCAAACATTATTGTATTCTGCTTTCTAAGCCATTCTGCCACCTTCTTCCATTTTATGGGTGCATTAATGCAATTTATTTTCAGGAGTATCATTTCCCTTCCAAAATAAACTATTAGAATGTCTTTTCTATTTACTTTGATTTCTTCTGCTAGGTCTCTATACTTTAAACTATCTTTTCAATCAGTGAAATCTACCTTCCCCTCCTCCTTCTTACCCTTCCCTTCCCACCAAAGAAAGAAAACAAATCCATATTACAAACAAGTTTAGTGAAGTGAAAAAAAAATTCCCTCCTTGGTCATGTTAAAAAAATATGACTTGGGGGCAGCTAGGTAATGCAGTGAATAGAGCACAGGCCCTGGAGTCAGGAGGACCTGAGTTCAAATCTGGACTCAGACACTTTAACACTTACTAGCTGTATGACCCTGGGAAAGTCACTTAATCCCAATTGCTCTGCCTTCTCCCTTCTAAAAAGACAAAAAAATAATAGATAGCATGCTTGATCATGAGTCCTCTGGAATTGTGGTTGGTCATTACACTGATCAGAGTTAAAAAGTCAGAGTTCAAAGTTATTTGCCTTTATAAAAATGTTGTTATATAGATTGTTCCCCTGGTTCTTCTCCCTTGGTTGAATTAGCTTATGCAAATCTTCCCAGTTTTTCTGAAATTATCCCCTTCATAATTTCTTATGGCACAACAGCATTCCATTCCATTCATATACTATATTTTTTCAGCTATTTCCCAATTCATACTCCTTAGATTCTAATTCTTTGCTATTATAAAAAGAGTTGCTGTAAATATACACATACTTTCTTTTCCTATTTCTTTGATCTCTTGGGGGTTTATATCAAGTAGTAGCATTTCTGGGTATGCACAGTTCGATCACATTTGGAGCATAGTTCTAAATTGCTTTGCAAAATGTCTGTACTGGTTCATAGCTCCACCAAAAGTGCATTAATGTACCTGTTTTTCCATAGTCACATCAGCACCTGACATTTTCCTTCTTTGTCAACTTTGCCAATCTGAGGAGTATGATATGGAGGCTCAGAGTTGTTTTAATTTGCATTCATATAATTATTAGTGATTTACAGAATTTTCATATGACTATTAATAGCTTGGATTTCTTCCTTTGAAAAGTAACTGTTCATTCCTTCGACCATTAATCAGTTGGGGAATGGCTCTTTGTCTCATAAATTTGAATCAATTCTTGATATACCTTAAAATGTATGTCTATATTTTGAAAGTTTTTCATTCTATGTAGTTTGGAGATTATGAATATCATATAACTATATTAATTAGAAGCAAAGCTCATATATTTTTATGTACCCAATGCTATATGTGAGTGATTGTGGGCAATAATTCCAATATAGTTTATTTGTTGCATTTTTGAATTTGTTGAATTTTCAAGGTAATTTTGAAGTCTGTATTATCAATACTGTGATTTGTCATCTTTCATTCCATGAAAGATAGTGAATTTGTATGTATAATTGAAGCCACAAGATCATATCTCGATAAGAATTAAGTAGGTGAGGGGTGGCTAGGTGGCCCAGTGAAAAGAGCACCAGCCCTGGAGTCAGGAGGACCTGAGTTAAAATCCGGCTTCAGACACTTGACACACTTACTAGCCATGTGACCTTGGGAAAGTCACTTAACCCCAATTGCCTTAAAAAAAAAAAAAGAATTAGGAGTCAAGATGGCAGAGTAGAAACAGGACTTCCTTGGGGCTCCAGCTTCCACCTCTCCCAATTCATGTAAAAGGGGACTCTGAACAAACTTTAGAGCCACAGAGCCCTCAAAATGACACAGAGAAGCTAACTTCCCACTGAGGACAGCCCGGCAGGCTGGCAGGAATCGGCCAGCACAGCACTCTAGGAGCTAACCCCAGCCCACGCAAGCCTGAGGTTTTAGCCCCAGGGTGGGCCTTACTAGCCACCAGCTGGAGGAACTTCAGATCACAAGCAGCTATGGCGGTTTCTAGAATTATCAACACATAGATGATAAGGACAAATTGAGAGGTCAGTGCAGCATGGACTTTTGGATCCAGTAGTTGGTAGTGCATCGGCTTTTGCCCCCAGGGTGAGAAGCCACTGAGGGCTGTGGCGCAGCCACCACTATGTGGCAGCTACAGCTCCTGGCTTGCAGCCTATAGGGGGACCAAGCGGCCAGTCTGAGGGATAATCACTCTTGCTTTAACCTGCTTGGATCTGGATCTCTGTCTAGGGTGGAGGTCCTGGGGTGTGAGACCAGTTTGCCAGAGCATGTGGAGGCTTCAGAGAGGGCACCCAATTAATACCTCCAGCAGCTGAGAAAACTCCAGCATTTGGAACAAAGCTGCCCTGTCTGGTAGCAGAGTCTTACTGTGGCAAAAAGCCCAAAATTCAAGTAATTGAGTGGCAACATGAGTAAACGAGGGAAGCAAAGCAAACAGAGGAATCCGATATTAGACTCCAATTTTGGTGACAAAAAGGATCAAAGCATGGAACAGGAGGAAGACAGTGAAGTCAGAACTCCTGCACCAAAAGCTTCAAAGGAAAATATGAGCCGGTTATAGGCCATAGAGGACCTTAAGAAGTAGATAAGAGAAGCTGAGGAAAAATTGGGAAAAGAAACAAGAAAGATGCAAGAAAATTATGAAATGAGAGTCAACAACCTGACTGAGGAAAATAACACCTTAAAAAATAGACTAACTCAAATGGCAGAAGAGGCTCAAAAAGTCAATGAGGTGAAGAATGCCTTAAAAATCTGCATTTGCCAGATGGAAAAAGAATCTCAAAAGTTCAATGAGGAGAATCGCTGCTTCAGAATTAGACTGGAGCGAATGGAAGCTTGTGACTTTATGAGAAATCAAGATGCTGTTAAACAGATCCAAACAAATGAAAGAATAGAAGGCAATGTCACTTATCTCATGAGAAAAACCACTGACCTGGAAAATAGATTCAGGAGAGAGAATTTAAAAATTATTGGACTACCTGAAAGCCATGATCAAAGAAAGAACCTAGAAATCATCCTCCAAGAAAATCTCAAGGGAAAATGCCCTGATGTTTTAGAACCAGAGGGCAAAATAGAGGTTGAAAGAATCCAGTGATCACCTCCTGAAAAAAGATCCCCAAAAGAAAACTCCTAGGAATATTATAGCCAGGTCTTGAAATTCCCAGATCAAGGAGAGAACGTTACAAACAGCCAGGAAGAAACAATTTGAATATTGTAGAAACACTCAGGATAACACAGGATCTAGCAGCTTCTATACTGAGGGATCCACAAGGGCTTAGAATATGATATTCTGGAGGTCAAAGAAGCTGGGATTAAAACCAAGAATCACCTACCCAGCAAAACTGAGTATCATGTTTCAGGGGACAATATGGTCATTCAGTGGAATGGAGGACTTTCAAGTACTCTTGATGAAAAAACCAGAGTTGAATAGAAAATCTGACATTCAGATACAAGAAGCATGAGAAGGTAAACAGGGAAAACAAATCATAAGGAACTCATCAAAGTTGAACTATTTACATTCCTACATGGAAAAATGATAATTGTAACTGATGAAACTTGTCTCAGTATGAAAATAGTAGAAGGGAAGAGAAATATATATATATATATATATATATATATATATATATATATATATATATATATATATATATATATATATATATGTCTATATAGAAGGGTATATGGGCATATGAATACATATGTGAATGCGTGTATATATGTTTACAGGTATACATAGAGGGCATAGGACCAATTTAATAGGAAGGGATGATACTTAAAAGGTGAAATTAAGAGGTGAGATAGGAATATAATAAGAGGAGATGGGGAGAGACAGAATGGGGTAAACTATCTCATAAAGAAGAGGCAAGGGAAAATGTTTACAATGGAGGGAAAGAACAAGAAGGCAAAAGGGAATGGGTCAACCTTATTTTCATTGAATTTGGCTCAGGGAGGGAATGACATACACACTAAATAGGGTATCTCACCCTATAGGAGAGTAGGGGGGAAGGGGATGAGAGGGGGGATGATGGAAGGGAAGACACACTTGCGGGGGAGGGAAATTGGAAGTACCCACTTTTGAAAAGGGACAGGATCAGAGTAGAGAATAGAACAAGTGGGAGATGGGATAGGAAGGAGGGAAATATAGTCAGTCTTTTACAATATATCTACTATGGTAATATTTTGCATTAGCTACACATGTACAACCTATACTGAATTGCTTATCTTCCCAGTGAGGGTAGGTAACAAGGGAGGAAGGGAATGAATCTGGAATTCAAAGTTTTAAAATAAAATGTTTATATATATATATATATACTATTATTAATACTATTTTACATGTAATTGTAAAATAAGATATACAGGCACTGGGGCATAGAGATCCACCATGCCCTACTGGAAAAGTCAAAGGGGGTATGGGAGAAGATATGGGAGAGGGCAGATTGGAGGAGGAGATATCCTATGGGAACACTATTTTGGGGTGGTGGGTAGGGGAAAAATGGAGAGAAAATTTGTAACTCAAAATCTGGTGGAAATGAATGATGTAAACCAGAAGTTAATAAAGCATTTGAATAAATTAAAAAGAAAAAGAATTAAGTAGATGTTAAATTTCTGCTACCTATGCTATAATTTTTATGATCTCATTATATGGTATTTCAAAATAAATTCAGACTCCTTAAGGATATATCTATAACTGCTGGTAGTAATAACCTGGTCCTAAATTACTATCATAAATCCTTTCATTTCTATAAAGAAATCCACATGACTTGGGGCAGCTAGGTGGCACAGTGACTAGAACACTGGCCCTGGAGTTAGGAAGACCTGAGCTCAAATCTGGCCTCGGACAGTTAACACAGAAAACTAGCCATGTGACCTTGGACAAGTCACTTAACCCCAATTGTCCTCCCTTGCCCCTTCCATAAAGCAAAAAACAAAAACAGAAACAAAAAAACCCAAAACATATGACTTAGTTATTTCTTCAACCCTTTTTTTGTTGAAATAACTTATGGAGTTCATGGTTGAATTCCTATGGATTTTGCCCAATGGCAAACTTTTTGATTCTACTCTTACATCTAAACCTGGGAAATTGCTAAGATGTGTAACATTCTACTATTGCTTAATGACATGAATGTTCCAATAATATTTCTTTAAGCGGGTGGCTAGGTGGCGCAGTGAATAGAGTGCCGGCCCTGGAGTCAGAAGGACCTGAGTTCAGATCTGGCCCCAGACATTTAACACACACAAATGAAAAAAACCTAGCCATGTAACCTTGGGCAAGTTACTTAACCCCAATTGCCCCCCAAAAGGCAAAAAAATATATATATATTTCTTTAAGCTTTTAAATTGTTTGTCATATACTTTGAGAACATCTATCAGTCCTCTACCTTAGTCACCTTGGGGTGATATGTCCTTTGTTTTGTTAATATTGTAAGGGTTTTTGATAGTATATTTTCTAAATCTGTTATAGTATATTTGAAGTTCCAAAAATGTATACGCAAACTAGAATAATGTAGAAATAATATTAAATATGTTCTTTCCATTAAGTTTTGATTTTATGATGGTAGTAAGTCTATTGAAATATATTGCACTGCTTTCCCTTGATGATGTGATGCATTATTTATCTTACCTGGAAGAGACCAAGGTGCTTTTAAGTATCACCTTCATCCTTTGGTTCAATTTAACCTCCAAAGTCAAGCTCAAAGAATTCAGTGTCTATTTTTAGTCTACCTTAAGAATTTTATATTTATCAAGTCAAAATAAACATTTTAAGTCATTGGAGAAAGATTTTACAAGATGGAGAACTGTCTAAATTATTTTTCACTAGAGTCATATAACTTTAGGACATCTATGTACATCAAGTGACTAATAGATGTTTTGATGTGACGATTAACAACCTTATGAAAGAATGCTCTGAATCATTAATAATAGGAAAAGAAAGAATCAAAATAAGCCTGAGGATTCATTCATTCAGTCAGGAAATTGGCAAAGATGACAAATTATGGGAGCAGTCAATAGGGAAATACTAATGTACTAACAGGAACCTTGTGAACTGGTCCAACATTCTGAAAAGCAATTTGGATTTATGCAAAGAAAATGACTAAAATCTCCACGCCCTTTGATCCAGAGATTACACTGTTAGGCATATATCTCAAGGAGGTCAAAGACAGAAGAAAGGCCCTAAATACACCAAAATATTTATGGGTATTTTTGTTCTAACAAAGAACTAGAAACACTGAAGATTCCCTTTGATTGAGGACCAGGTAAACAAGTTGTAATAGAACGTTGCTGTAAAAAAAAAATGTTGAACGTGATACATACAGAAACATATGGGCAACCATAAACTGGTGCAAAATGAAGCAAACAGAATCAAGAAAACAATTTAAATGACTACAAAATAGAAAGAACAACAACAAAACAACTGATATTGAAGGCTATGGTGATCAGACTTAATGCCAAAGAAGAGATATGAGAAAGCACCTCCTTCCTTTCTTTTTCAGGGTCTCCCTTTGGGACCATGGATATGCAACACTGAAGATAATGACAATCTTATATGTTGATTAGTTTTGTTGAGCTGGTTTCTTTTTCTCCTCTTTTTTAGCCTTTGGTTTAAGGCATAGCTTTCTGAGAGGGAGAGGGAGGAAGAATTTCCTACACTGGGAAATGCAGGTGATATAAAAACACAAGACAGGAATAAGGATTGAACTTGTGATTTTATTGACATAGCAAATTTCAGGTTGAGGAAACTTCCTCTACCAATTCAGGTCAGTACATTTTCTGCAACTTATTGTCTTAATGAGTTGCCTAAAACATGTAAAGGTTAAGTGACCTGTCCAGGGTCATACTGACAGTATGTCAGAAGTAGGACAGGAACTTCTTGGATAGAACAGGAGAGGTCTTCTTGTCTCTGAAGCCAACTCTCTATCCACTACACCGCAGATACCTCTCTCTATAAAATAAATTTTTAAAAAAGATCTTTTGGAATGTATGATTCCCTGTTTAACTTGGAAACCATACTTAAGGAATAGTAATAATATTAGAATAATGGGTTTAAGATTAGTTAGAACCATACAGAACTCAACTGTCTCTCTGAAAGATGCCATGTTTTATATCAATTGTTCTCAACATTACTGCATTAGTTTTGTGTTTTAAAGGAAAAACATTTTTCTAATTGGGATAACCAACATCCTCAGTATAGTAAGTTCTATTTTATATTTTTGCAGTGCATGAATAAACCATGGGTATAGAACTGAGTCAAATTCTTTGTAATAACTTATAAAGAATAAATATTATGGTGCTTTCTGGTAGTTTGTAAAATAATTACTAGATCAATTACAAGTTATTCTTTACAATTCTGGGAGTTTTTGGTATAGCTTTTGTTTTGGTTCCTTGGTCAATATTTTTTCTTAACTTACAGATTTTTTTAGTCATAGTATGAACTGTGTAACATACAAAAATAAGTAATTGTAGCAGCAAGCATCCCAACATCCCCAGGGTGGCTGCCAACACAGGTTCTTAGATCTGCTTTTCTAAAGGAAAGCAACTCAAAATGGGTTAACGAGCTTACTTTAATCAATCAAACATATCATTTACCTAGTTCTGGGGAAAAAGGTCAGCACCCTGAACTTCAAAGTATACAGACAGAACTTACAAGACAGAGAAACGAACAGATCAGGCAGACAGGCTTCCAAACTGTCCAACCATTACATCAATACCAAATCACAGTTACCAGAGAGAGAAGCATCAACATCTGGGTTTTCAAAGCTGGGGGGCTCTCAATGGCTGCCCAGAGTCTCATCTGGTCAAGTCACACACTTCTCAAAATGAGCCCCAAAGCAAAGCCTCACATCAGGGATTATATAGCCTTCTCCAGGTTCTGAGAATGTAACAACCCTCTTGACCCATTGCCCAATCACACAGCATCAAGGTGTGGTCATTCCTGAAAACCAAGCCTCCTGCCACAGACTCCATGTGACCACATTGAGCCTATTAGGGGGCAGAGTATATTTTCAAATCAAGGAAGGTTCTTAGAGTCTCTTAAGCCTTTCAAAGGGCCTTGGGGCAGGGAAGATCTTTAAATCTGCATTTCCATTACAGTAATTGATCTATATTTGTAGGGGTTAGTATTGTTATCATTCTTTAAAATTTGTAATATTGGCCAAGTTTTATCTTTTCTAAGCTTCAGTTTCCTCATCTTTAAAATGGGGATGAGAAGACAAGAGAAATCAAGAAGGGAAAAATCTATAGCAATGATAATGATAATAGCTAGTATTTATATAGGTTTGAAAAGTGCTTTATAGATCTCCCCTTTTATCTTTACAATAACCCTATTATGTAGATGTTACTGCTATTACAAAGATAAGGCAATTGAGGCAGACAGAGGTCTTACCCACAGCTATTAAGTGCCTGTGGCTGCATTTGAACTCAGGTTTTCCTGACTCCATTTTCAGCATTCAATTCACTATGCCACCTAACTTTCTATTAGTATTAAGGTCTCCACTGATTCAATTTACTCATTAAATATATAACAGTTATATACTATAGTTTTTATTCTCTGCCTTTCAGAAGTTTGTTGTGAGGATCAGGGGACTTATATATGAACATCTGTACAAATATAAATTACTAGAGATATGCAGATCTACTGCCTTCTACACAAAACCTTTGTGATCTCCCCAAGCTACACTAGTAGCTTATTCTTCCAAATCACATTGTATTTAATTTTTATATATGAATATATATGCATACAGTTATGTGTCTACATATACATATATGTGTATACATCTTTCCCAATAGAATGTAAAGTCATTGAGGAGAGCAACTGTTTCATATATCTTTGTATTTCCATTGCTTAGTATAGTGCCCAGACACATAATCCATACTTAATAAATGTTTGGTGATTAAATAATTAACGTAAATTTTTTCTGTTTGCTGTAAGTCAATTATGACTTTTTACTGGTCTTATAAATATCGTTTTCCCAACAGGGCTACCATATAACCCAAGTAAAAACAGAAGCTAGCCATTTACTATAAGTGGGAATGAAAAGGAAACTGAAATGTCATACCTATATACCCTCCTCCCCTCTCCCCACCTCCCTCCCATCTTGACTCCAACAGATTTAGATCTGTTTGCTCTGCTGGGTTTTATTTGTAAGTTAGAGAGACATATGCTTGCATTTAGTTGTCAACACTGAACGTCCCTGTGGGAAGAATAGAGCCAGGGTCCTGTGGTTGTATCTACATAAAGCTTTCAAGGAAAAATGATTAAACAAGCAGATACAGACATAACTACTGCTTCTTCTATATCTTTGGATGATTCTGAATCAATTCAGGTTGCCACATATAGAACACATTCTATGTACACATACAACATGTGTGCACGCACACACACACACACACACACACACACACAATATACCTCTTGATTAACAGCAAATCCAATGCTAACTGCCACTGTTGGAAATCTGCAAAGAAAACCAAACACAATAATTTTTCATATAAACAAACCCTGAAGATCTTTATAAACATGCAAGCCCCTAACAACCACTGCAGGTTATTGCGGGAAGGATGCCCAAATACTTCACTGTTACTTTTTATTTTCCCCCTTTTCAAATCTTGGAAACCACTTCTATAAAAACATCCTCACCATGTTATAGCCTACTAATAATTTGAAAGTAATCTGAGCTAGGCAGTGATGGTGTGGGATAAATGCTTGGAATCAAGAAAGACCTTAGTTCCATTCCTACTCTTGACCATATGTAACTTAATTTCTAAAGTTTCAGCCTCCTCATCTTTTACATCCATAATATTTGCATTATTTACTGAGGTACTGGAAGGATCAAATAAAACAATTCATATAAAGGACTTTGCAAACATTAAATATCAGCTGTTATTATCAATTTGTTGTTGTTCAGTCATTTCAGTTGTCTGATTCTTTCTTTTTTTGGTTTTTGGAGGGCAATTGGGGTTAAGTGACTTGCCCAAAATCACCCAGCTAGCAAATGTGTCAAATATATGAGGCTGGATTTGAACTCAGGTCCTCCTGATTCTAGGGCTGGTGCTCTATTCACTGCACCACCAAGCCTCCCTGTATCTGTTTCTTTACAATTTCATTTGTGGTTTTCTTGGCAAAGATACTAGAGTGATTTGTCATTTCCTTTTCCATTTCATTTTTACAGGTGAGGAAACTGAGGCCAGAGTTAAGTGACTTGCCCAGCATCACACAACTAGTAAATGTATGAAGCCAGATTTGAATTTAGGAAGAGTCTTCCTAACTCCAAGCCCAGCACTCTATCCACAGCTCCATCTAGCTGCCCTTTATTATCAATTGCCCAAGCTTTCACTAGATTATGAAGCAGTGAATAAAGAGTGGTGGATCTGGAGTTAGTGAACTTAGGTTCAAATTTCAGCTTTGTCACTTGTGGTCTTGGTCAAGTCACCATTTTGATCCTTAGTTTCCTCATTTGTAAAATAAAGTGAGTTGAACTAGATGACCTTTAATATTTCTCCAAGCTCTAAATCATCGATAGTGGGATCCTTGAGACAAGGCACTCTTTTATCTTTCTTTGTATCCTTAGTACTTAGCACAGTGCTTGGCACATAGGGAGCCTGTAATAAGGATTAGTTGACTGACTAATTGATCCTGTGTGAGCTATTGCTTGTCACAAGAACTAAAAGACCACAATTACAGTAGCCATTTAGGGATTACTTTTTTAAATCTCCCAGGCTTGGATCGTATCCCAGTGAAATGCCAGAACAGAGCTTCAATAGAAAAAAAAAAGGCAAACTCCCCGAACTCTTTAAGTGGATAGGGGAGTGCATGAAGAAGTTTTCTGGATGGAAAGGTACTAGGTAGGAAAAGAGACCTGCTCTGGGGTCAGCCACTACCCAACCACAACAATAGGAATGATAAAATGCCACCCTCCTTCATTTAGTCAACAATAACATCCTTAAGGTGGGTCATTGGTCATCAGCTCTACATATTTTATACTTTTCTGGGATTCCAAGAAGCCAGAAATCCAAGCTATGCCATACATAGCCTCCACATCAGCAAAGTTGTATTGTCATGATTGACCCCCTCAGTTTATGTTATAGATTTTTGTTTTTAATATCTTTGAATAATCATTGATAGATGTGAATTTCACAAATTAAAATTAATGCTCTCTTTTAACTTCCTGTTAGGTCTTAGGAGTTCAAAAGCTTATTAGTGTCTAATTTAGGGTTGTAAGGCTAGAAAAGGCTAAGAATAACTGAATTAGGGGAGGCTCGGTGGTGCAGTGAGTAGACTGTCGGCCCTGGAGTCAGAAGGACCTGAGTTCGGATCCGATCTCAGACACTTAACGCACACACAAACAAAAACCTAGCCGTGTGACCTTGAGCAAGTTACTTAACCCCAATAGCCCTCCAAAAACAAAACAAAACAAAACAAAAAAGAATAACTGAATTAAATAAAAAAAAAAAACCAAACCCATATTTGGTAATCATAAACATTTTTTCTAATAAAAAATATCTTTCCAGAAGAATATTCAAAACTAAAGCCATTATTTAAATGCACATCCTGAGGAACATGCCTGCCTATGTTTTAATCTCAACGATCATTTAAACAGATGGAAATCTTGCATATGAATCACCAAAAGTATTTGGAAGTCTTTGGATCTGTTTTATTTATTTATGTTTAATTTATTTAGCCATAGCTTTTATCACCTTTTAGTTCTCTGTAAATTCCTAAATTCAGTTCGTATCTGGATTCTTAAGCTCTCTCTATCCCTCTAAGTGACTTCTTTCGACATGATGGTCTAGAAGCCTGGGTTATACAATACAAAGACCTCTAAATATATCTTTTGTATTCATCCCTATATGCCCAGTGTACTTGGAGGCAGCATCTTTTTCCTGGTACCTAGAACATGCCCTGCACCATGGTAAGTGCTTTATAAAAGTCTGCTAAATTGAATTGTGAATATTCAATAAGCACAGTTCCACATGTAAATTGTAAAGATGTCTATTGATAGATTAGCAGTCAAACAATTTGATGATAAATGACTCGTTATGAAAATGCACCTAAAAATAAGCAGAATGTAATCTTAGTCTTAGGGAGTTGCCTAGAACATTGAAAGGTTACATGATTTTCCTAATTTCACATAGCTATTACATCTGAATGCAGATCTTCTTGTGTCTTCTAAGGCCACACCCTCCATTCTCTATGCTTTTATATTTGAATAAAATAATATAGTGTTAAATCTGCAAGCACGCACCATTGAACCAGTTTTGTATCTAGGATTCAGACCGGCTTCCATCTATCTGGTGGTGCTACACCTTGTTTCTGAGCACTCAGTATGGGATTGTTTCAGAAGTGGTCTGGAATGGCAGATAGTGCAGTGGACATGGAGTTAAAAATAATCTGTTTTGAATTTAATTCTGTTATAAGCTGTGTTGATTTCTCTGAGAGTCAGTTTTCTCATCTATAATATGGTCACAATAAGACCACAAGTTCCTATCTAATGGCATTTTTGTGAGGCTCAAATGAGATAATGTATATGTAAGGTGCTTTGTAAACCTTAAAAGCACTTTAGTTAGTATTATCACTTAACTTTAGAAGATACACTTTCCAGCAAGATAAGTCACTTTTTTTTTTTTTTGGAGGGGGGAGGGCAGGGCAATTGGGGTTAAATGACTTGCCCAAGGTCACACGGCTAGTAAGTGTAAAGTGTCTGAGGCCAGATTTGAACTCAGGCCCTCCTGACTCCAGGGCTGGGGCTCTATTCACTGTGCCACCTAGCAACCCCAGTAAGTCACTTTTTAAAAAAAAAAATCTTTTATTTTTAATTTATGGAATAAAACAAGCATTTCTATAACACAGTATAATAAAAAAGATTGCACATGAACCTGCAAATCTATTAAATACAACTATTATATACAAATCTATAATGTATCACTTGCCTTTCCTTTTAAATATATAATAAACTTGAATATATAATTAGCTTCTCTAGGCTTCATTTTCTTCCCCTTCAAAATGAAGTATGGTTAGACTAGATGATTTTTAAGGTCTCTTCCACTTTATTAATCTATGATCCTATGATAAACATTTTGTAGATCGAGAAACAGAAACTCAGTGGTTAAGGTCACATAGCTAGTAAATGTTACACTTACTTATAGGTTTCCTGACTTGTAGTCCAGAGCTCTTTCAACTATTCTATGGGTCTCTTTGTGCCATTGGGGCTGTCCTTGCTCTTCCAAGCCAGGTGTCACAGAGTACACTAGAACTATGATCTCCTTTCATTCTGGATCAGCCTAGGCTCAGCATACATCTAATCAAATTTCCCATCTTCAGTTATTTTATTTTTATCATATAACTTGCTCATATCTTTAGGACCTCTGGTCTTAGGGCAGTCCCTACATTACTTATCTCAATACAATAAGCTTCTAGGACAATTTCTTCCCTTTTTTTGTTTTGAAATCTTTGGATTTTTACTTGCAGAAAAAAATTATAAATGGCATTTAGATTATACTTTTCTAAATTAGCTATATTCTAAATTTAATATCTGTTTCTCTAATTAGATAATCTATGCTAAATGTCAGTGACATTTTTATTTTTCAACAGAAAAATGTTGATTTTTTCTGGTTTTCCTTTAAACATGTTCTTTGTTATTATGAAATTCATTATCATCATCACCCTCAACAATGATCACATTCAAATGAGTGATTTATTATAGTGGCTCCTTTTCTTTTAAATACCTTGACACAATAGGTTTTAAACAATCATGGATAGCATTTACTTCATAACCACTAAGAGGGCTACTCATAATAATAGCAAAGGCTCCTTAAACAAATTATATAAATAGTATTCAGGTTATAATTTATTCAATTTTTGTTCATACATTTTAATCTAAAAAAATACTACTTCTAGGAGAATGAGACCACTATTATAAAAAGGAATTCCAAATAGGAATTTAAGATTCCCCATGATCTTATGCATACCTGTGTACAAAGTTGCATGTACCATCAATGGGGTCAATGATCCAGGTAGGGCTGTCTGTAAGGACACACTTTTCTCCAGCAGCAGTAGATTCTTCTGCAATGAACCTGTGATTAAAATGAAATCAGTCTATGACTTATAAGGAGCCCACCACTGTTCTGAAAAGTCCCCACTCCATTTTCTTAACTGATAGAATGACAGGATCTTAGAAGGGACCACTAATTACCTAGTTCAAACCCTTCATTTTACAGGAGAAATAAAACTTGTGAGATTAATGTTCAAGTTCTATTAGAGGTGCACTCATTTTCAGCAGTTAGGAATTTGTCCAAATGACTTAAATTCTTCAACACTGTGTAACAATTTTTTCAAATTGCTTTGAGCCCTAATTTTAAAAGGGACATAATTACTCATACTGTTTAGGATGGGGGGGAGGGGTGTTTAGCCTGGAGAAGAGAAGACAAAGAGAAGAAGAGGAAAACAGTCTTCTAATATCTGAAAAATCTATGGTTTGGAAGAGGGATTAGACATGATTTGCATATCCCTAGAGAGCAGACTTAGAAGCAAGGGTGGAAAGTTCAAGGAGGCAAATGGGACTGATTAAATAAAACTTCCTAACCTAGCTATCTAAAGGTGAAATGAGTTTCTTTGGAGGTGGTGGGTTCTCCTTCACAAGAGATCTTCAAAGACTGGGTGACCACTTGTTAGGTATGTTATAGTGGGGTTTCTTGTTCAGGTTTGGGTTGCACTAGATGACTTCTGAGGTGCTTTCTATCTCTGCGGTTTTCTTATGCTTTGATACTCCTTAAAAATATGCCTGAATCTCCCTCATCTTTAAAAAAAAAAAAACAAGAAAAGAAAAAACCTCCATATAACATTATCATTCCCTCAAGCTATCTTATATTTACCCTTCCTTTATGAAAGTCCTAGAGGGGCAGTTAGGTAGCACAGTGAATAGAGCACTGGCCCTGTAGTCAGAAGGACCTGAGTTCAAATTCGACCTCAGATACTTAACACTTACTAGCCAAGTGACCTTGGGCAAGTCACTTAAACCCAATTACCCTACCTTCCCTCTTCAAAAAGAAAAAAAAAATCTTAGAAACAGCTATCAAAATTTATTGCCTTCATTTGTTCACAACACACTCACTTCTTCCAATCTCATCTCTTAACTGAAACTATTCTCTGCCAAGGTTCCAAATGGTTTTTTAAAATCAAAGATGGAACCCTTTTCTCAGTCCTTATCCTTCTTAACCACTCCACAGCATTTGATCCTATGGACAATGCTCCCCTCCCTGAGTTTTTGCTGTAGTGTTCTCTCCTGATTTTCCTCCTATTTATCTGTTCTTTCCTTCTTGGTTCCTTTGTCAGGTCATTGTCCATCACGCCATCTTCATGGTGATAATCCAGTGGTGATAATCCAGGTCTCTCTCCTGGGCTTCTCACTCTTGTTCTCTCTCTCCCTCTCTCTCTCTCTCTCTCTCTCTCTCTCTCTCTCTCTCTCTCTCTCTCATACACAAACACAAACACACACACTCTTAGTTCCCATTGGTTCACCTATCAGCTCTACACAGATGGATCTCCAATCTATATATAGAGCCCCAAACTATCTTCTGCATAACCAACTCTACTGGACATCTCCAACTAGATGACTTGCAGCCATCTCAGTCAAGTCAATAAACATTTATTAAGTGCCTGTTGTGCTAAGTGCTAGAGATTCAAAAGGAGGCAAAAGATAGTTCCTGTCCTCAAACAGTTCATAATCTAAGGTGGGAGACAACAACAAGGAAAATATGTACAAACAAGCTATATCCAGGATAAATAAGAAATAATTACGAACAGGAAAGCACTCAAATCAAGATGGGTTGACAAAGGCTTCCTGTAGAAAATAAGATTTTAACTGGGAATTAAAGGAAGCCAAGGAGGCCAGTACTCAGAGATGAGGAAGGAAAGCATTTCAAGCCCAAGGGACAGTGAGAGAAAATTCCTGGAACCAAGTGATAGAAGTCTCGTTCACAGAACAGCAAAGAGACCAAATTCAATTCAGACTTAAAATGTACAACAGAATTTATCATCTTCACTCTTCCCAACCCTATTTGCTTCCTAGCTTCAGGGTACCACCAGCCTTCAAGTCACCCATTTGTACAGGTTTGGAGTCAACCTTGACCCTTTTCCTCCCTCAGCCTCATAGCCAATCAGTTGCCAAGTCCAATTGATTTTATGTGCCCACTATGTTTCTTATCCATTCCCCTTTCTCCACCCACATAGCCCTCACTCTTGTTTAGCCCTTGTTTAAGCTCTCCATTGAACTATTGCAATAGTCTTAGAATTACTCTCCTTGTCTCAAATCTTTGACCTCCAATCCATCCTCCAAACAGCTACCAGACTGATATTTCTGAAACACTAGGATGACCACATCACTAACCAGCTCAGATGACTCTAACTCATGCCTCTAAGATAAAGCACAAACTTCTCTTTTGGTTTTAAAGCCTTTCACCATCAGGCTGCAGCCTGCTTTTCAGGTTTATTGTATATCATTTCCTTCTTATAATGTATGGTTTGGTCAAACTCACTTTCTTGCTGTTCTCTGAAGCTAACATTGTATCTCTTATCTCCAGGCTTTTGTATAAGTTGTTTCCCATGCCTTGAAGTCATTTTTCATTTTTGTCTTTGTAACACCAGTGCTTGGTACAGTACTAGCCACAGAATAGGTATTTAATAAGTACTTATTGGTTTGAATTGATGGTAGAAAGATTTCATTATGATTTCCCCTTTTGCTAGCAGGGGGAGAGTTCTTCAAAAGAATGTCTTCTCTGTCATCTCTTAGATAGCTCAGTAGATAGTTAGCTGCCTTCTAAGGATATATATACATAACTCATAATTCTCTCTAACTTTTTAAATGCAATGTAATAAAATAAAGAAGTCAGATAAAGTACTAGGAAATAGGAAAGACTAAGCAATTTGGAACTATTTCTCTGAAAGAAGAGAAGGCTGAAGGCAGATTTACCACGACCATTTAACTACATGAAAGGCAATGTATGTAACATGGGACATAAGACCAAGTGCCAGTTCATTCTATTCCTAGATCTACCACTAATTCATTGAATGTCTTTGGAAAAGTCACTTAATTTCTCTGAACTTCAGTTTCCTCATATTTGAAATGAGACAACTGGCCTAGATGGTCTCTGAGGATCTTTCCAAATGTAAGATTTTATGGCTCTATGATACAGCCTACATATAGTAGTATGGTGGTAAGTTCCTAGGAAGCAATCAAGAAGGCAAGGGTTTACAACAGGATGATCTCAATGAGTTATTGGAAAGGATTTCCTGTTTGCAAGAGTTATGTGATATCTGAAGACTATTAAAAACCTACATTTTAGATGAAGACTTGCAGGAAGTTGATTTGTTACAGTTTTATTCTTTTGTCTTCTATCTCAGTGAAACATTCCACCCCCTAATTGCCAGCTATTTTCCTTTTTTGCTGGCAAAATATAAGCATAATGTGGGAATAAGGTAGGGAAACAAAGCTCTAAGAAATTAATTTCTAGGAAGCCCTCCCAGTTTTATATCATGTGTATTATGTAATAGTACATTGTCATAAAATAATTGCTTTATATCCACAGAGTTTGAATCATCCTCACTTTTTAAAAAAATATTTTTTTCACTTAATAGTATTTTATTTTTTTCCAATTACATGCAAAGATAGTTTCAACATTAACTTTCATAAGATTTTGTGTTCCAAATTTTTTTCTCCCTGCCTCCCTCCCCACTCCACTTGCCTTATAAGATGGCAAGCAATCTGATATAGGCTATACATGTATGATCATATTAAACATTTTCCACATATCCAATCTTTTCAATAAAATGAAAACTATATCATAAGGCAGATAATTTCTTACCCATAAGTACTACTGGCATTTACGTTCAGTACAAACTAAATACCTGACAACAAATTATACTTCTACTTCTAATTATGTAAAGTTATAAGATTGTGCCTGAATCAATCTACAATTAAACAATAAACATTAAGTTCTTTTTAAGGGTTAGGTGTGCTGTTCAGTGGGAGAAATAATTGAAGTAATAGAGGAAAAGGACCCAAAGAGATGAACTGACTTGTTCAAATTTACAAAGATGGTAAGGATAAACAGAAAAAGAACCCAAGTCACAAGAATCTGAGCCCAATGGGCTTTTCTTTCAATTTAGCAAATGCTTTAAATACCTGTGATATAAAAGGCTGTGATTACAATAACAAGTGAATGCTCTCCAAGATCCTACATTCTTCTGGGAGATATGATATGTAAGGTTTCAATATAAGAAAAATTATAAAGTTCTGTGAAATGAGTATAAATCCATTGTAAACATTATGTAAGAGCCCTAGTGTACCATAAAATGTACATATGACCCATAAAAATGCAACTATAATGTGTCACAGATTTGACTTATTTTGTGATGTCAACTGTAATAGATAATCATCTAGCAAACACTAAATTTGTTTGCCTTCTTAAAATTTAAGAGAGCCTTTGAAGAATAATTTGGATGGCTTATATCCCTCTAAAAAAAGTCAAGTGGTATTTAAATTTTTTCCTTTTTTTTTCCTCTCAAGCTTCCCTGAAGCAAGTAGAATCATTCAAAATAATTCCATTAAGAAAATATACCGTTCTCCTTTCTTTGTGGAGGACGCGAAGTTTAAGTTACTAGGTACATACTATATCTATATATACGTGTGTGTCTGTGTCACACACAGACACACACACATATATACACACACAATATTTGTATAAATGCCTCCTTGCCTATGCTTATTGGTCTACATGGCTTCCATATGGTTTTGACGGAAACCAAGAGGCACAGTTGAATGTGACAAAACATTCAAGGACTGAGAGACAGTCACTGCAAAGGCATAGGAAGATGGAACATTATGTTTAAGGAACTTCAAGTAGGCCGGTATATCTGGCCTGGAGTGGGGGGGGGAGGGGACAGGGCACGGTAAAGTGTGGGTAGAAAAAAATGGTAAGAAGGATCCAGGTTATAAAGAGATATAAATGACAAAACAGAGGACTTTACTTTTGGTCCTGGAGGTAATAGGACAGCTCAAGTCCTAGGGCATATCTCAGTTTGAAAGCTTATTTCTGCAACGAAAGTTTTCCTGGTCTTATATAATTTGCTATTACATTTATTTATATAATTTGCTATTACATTTAGTTATATAATTTGCTATTACATTTTAAAGGAAAAAGACTCCACACCCTTAGACTATATATACAAAAGAAGCAGATTAACTATTAATTGGCATGATAAATGCTGTTTGGCTTTAGCAAACTTAAGCCAAAAACAAGACTGATAATGCTTTGAAAACAAATCTGGCTTGATTGTGAAGGAAAGAGCAATGACTCATGGCATTTAAAGCTGACACCCCAGGTAATTAGGAGAGATGTTAGTTCTGAAACTTATTCTCTTCAATTAGGAAGCAGATGCCTGCAAGGCATGTAGGGGAAAGACAAAAATAAAATTCTTAGGCATCCTCCCTTCAGTCATTCATAAGGCTATATAAACATGCTTGGGGGAAATGACATATTTAAAAGTTACATAAAATTAGATGAAATATTTAAATGAGTTCTATGCAAAGCAAAAGGTAACATATGTAGCTAATTTCCTATACTTCCAGCAACATGCTCTAAACCTATGGGGGTCATCTCTAGTCATCCAGATCTGTATTTTGCCACTGGACCCATATGGCTCCAGAGGTGAAACTGAGGCTGGTGACCTTACACGGCCCTCCTTCACTTAAATCTAATTCACTAGCTAGTCATGGCATCATCTTCCTGATGTCATGATCTGCTTCAAGAATGAAGGACATACTGACTTCACTGAGCTGAGAGCAGGAATGGTGAGCTGCCTGAATCGAGACCTGGGCAGAAGCCAGGAGTGGCTGCCTTCTGTGGGAGGAGAAGGAACCCAGGAGTTTGGAATTCAGCCACAGGACAACATAAGGACTGTGTGGCAAAGGTGGGGTACTAAATGTGTTTCCTTGCTGCATCCCACAGTTTGGGATCCAGGGGGAGGATGGACTTGTGACTGTGGTGGGTGGGGTGAAATGTCATGGACCCCTAAGGTTTTGTTGCCCAGCTCCCTCTCTGGACTTGGAAGCAGAGGCTGGAGCAGTGTGAGGGGAAGGACATCCCCTTCAGCCCAAGAGAACTTTATTTGGACTCTTGTTTTGAATTGATGTGATAATGCAATGAACTTTGGGTTTGTTTAAGGCCCTGTGGCCACTTTGGTAACTTTAGCTTAAGAGATATTTAATGCTAATTCAAAAGTAAATTGTCTATGCTATGGGCATGAAAGATCTTAGGGCTGAATGTAATGGAAATGCAAATTTAAAGATCTTCCCTGCCCCTGGGCCCTTTGGTGGGCTTAAGAGACTCTGAGAACCTTCCTTGACTTGAAAATATACTCTGCCCCCTAATAGGCTGAAATGTGGTCACATGGAGCCTGTGGCAGGAGGCTTGGTTTTCAGGAATGCCCACACCTAGATGCTGTGTGATTGGGCAATTGGGTGAAGAGGGTTGTTACATTCTCGGAACCTGGAGAAGGCTATATAATCCCTATGTGAGGTTTTGCTTTGGGGCTCATTTTGAGAAGTGTTGTATGACTTGACCAGATGAGACTCTGGGTGGCTGTTGAGAGCCTCCCGGCTTTGAAAACCCAGATGTTGATGCTTCCCTCTCTGGTAACTGTGATTTGGTATTGATGTAATGGTTGGACAGTTTGGAAGCCTGTCTGCTTGAACTGTTTGTTTCTCTGTCTTGTAACTTCTGTCTGTATACTCTGAAGTTCGGGGTGCTGACCTTTTTCCCCTGAACTAAGTAAACGATATGTTTGATTAATTAAAGTAAGCTTGTTAACCCCCCCCCCCCAAAAAAAGAATGAAGGACAAATAACAATCTAACCTATATGACCAAGAGTTGACAACAGAAAATTTGAAAGTTAAGGTGATAAGTTTAGCAAGTTATACACATGATAAATACTGCCTAGCTATCTACTCATTTGAAGCCATTCACTTTTATTCATTTATTCAGTTGTCAAAAATTCACTTAGAGATTTGCATCTGCAAAGCACTATGTTAGACCTTATGTAGAGCCAGCTAGATGATACAGCCTATAGAATGCTGGGCCTGGGTATCAGGAAGGAAGACCCGAGTTCAAATCCACCCTCCCAACACTTACTAGCTATGTGACCCTGGGCAAATTGCTTAACCTACCTATCCCAGTTTTGTCATTCATAAAATGGGGATAATATTAACCTTTTAATATGTTAAAGTTCTATATAAATGTTACATATTATTATATGTTAGGGACACCAATATGAATATCACAGGGTCCCTGCCCCTTGGATTCTTACAACTGATGAGTTACATTTAATCAATCAACTGATATTCACTGGGAACTTACTATGTGCCCAAAAACAAGTTAGGTGTTGAAGGCAATTAAAAAGTTCTTTAGAACAAAAAGAGTCCTAGATTTTAAGAGACTCTTATCCACCTTCCCTCCTACAGCAGTAATCTCTTCTACTCCCTTTGTTAAACCTGGCCTTACAGTTCCTGCTTGAACACACGCAAGGATCAGGAAGTTACTACCTCACTCATATAGAAACCCCATTCCATTTTTTGGAATGCTCAAGTGTAAGGGCCCTTTAAGACTTTACCTGAACTCTGAGAACTCAAGGAGAATTCAGGCAAATGACAGGGCAACTCAGGCTGGGTCCAAGAGGCACCTGAGAGTGTGTTTCTGTCCCCCATGAACCAACATAGGTTCAAGGATTACAGGGTATTGAGCACCTGCTGCTAACGGGGGAGCACTCCCCTCCCATGAGGAGCCTGTTGCTGAGGCACATGGGAGAACAGAGTCGGGAAAAGGGGATAAAAGGGAGGGGTGAGGTGAACAGCGGGGTGGGTGAGGAGAAGAGGTGAAGAGAAGGTTGTGAACGAGGAAAAGAATAAACAACAAAGTTATACACTACACCTTGGTGTGGGACTCCTTTGTCTATTCAGGAGGAGCAAACTCTCCCAAGGGTCATGGGGGCGACTGGGGTTCATGGAGGCGACCAGAGTCATAGAGGCAACCAGAGTTGTGGAGGTGACTGGAGAGGTATGTATAGGCGCTAGCCTGGTAAGGTGGGATTAATACACTCAAGGGCTTCTGTTTTTACCTCTACCAATCCCAAAGCTGGAAACATTTACCTAGTTTTAGGATTTCCCTTTAGAGCTACAGAGAATGTAATCTATAGCATACCCAGTACAAATGGAAAGAACCAAATAGATTTGGATTCAGAAGACCTGGGTTGGAATCTTGGCTCTTATTAATATTTTTGACCAAACATTTTGATTATCTGTGCTTCAGTTTCCCCACCTGGAAAGCAAGATTGAACTAGACCAGTGCTCCTTAAACTGTGGGTCACAAAGGTGTCTCAAAAAATTTGGCAACAGTAAAAGGTTTCTGAATGCTCAATGACCAAAAATTAATTCAAAATCAAACACATAATGAATCTAAGGTGTTTCTGGCAGTGCTAGCCCAGTTGCATCAAACAACTTCACAGTGGCCTCGGTTTTGAATACAAAGCATGCACACTTTGCAATGTGCATACCCTCAGGCCATGCAACACCAATGAATGCTGCCCTCCCCAAAAAGAGGTCCTAAGTAGAAAAAGCTTAAGAAGCCCTGAACTAGATGACCTCTAAAGTCTTTTTAGCTCCAAATTCTATGTCTCTATAAGCCTAATTTCTCTTCAGTAATAATAATAAACATTTATAAAGTGTCTCTGATGTATAGAGCCGTGCTATAGTTTGGGAGTGAAGAAAAGAGATAGTCCCTACACATATAGATATGATATGGAATATCCCATGATAAATTCATAACTAAAATGAAAAATAAAATCCTAGAGGAAAACCCAGGAGGAATTGGGAAAGTTACTGACAAACAGAACCAGGGAAGTTTCATGGAAAAGGTAGCACGTGAGTTGTTCTTTAAACAATGACTCAGATAGATGGAGACTCCTGGGGCAGAATGTTATATATATTATCACATGATGTTACCGTTAGGTATTTTGTTTAGTAGTTTTTCCTTGTTATAAGGGAAGGCTAAATGGGGGAGAGGAAAAGAGGTCTTTCTAGAAATGATTGATGCAAAGATAACAGACATTAACAAAAATATTCTTCAAAAAGAAAAGAAACAAAAGAATGGGTTGGGTTTCTAACAGTTGAAAAGGGGTGGGAAAATATTGCTGTTATAGGAAATAACATGAGCAAAGAGAAGAAGTTCAGGATTTTTCTGGAAACTGAGAATAATTTTGGTTGCAATACTCAACAATGAAGAAGAGCAATACGGGATAAGGTTGGCAAGGTAGATTGCCATCAAACTGTGGAAAACTTTGAATGCCAAAGAAGAAAGGTACTGGAGATTTCTCAACAAAAAAGTGACAGAAATAGACCTATGAATAAAGAAGATTAGGTTGGCAGCAATATGAAGAATAAATTGAGGAAAGGGACAGTAGAGATGGAAATACCCATTACAATAGCCAAGGTAGGTGGTAGTGAGGGCCAGTGGGAATTGAGAAGAAGAATGGTTGAAAGAGATGCTATAGACAGATATTGGAGAGGACTTGGTAACTGATTATATATGAAAAATGAAGGAGTAGGAGAAATCAGAGATAATATCCTCTAATCTGATTCTTCCTACTATCATCCTATAGCTCCTCTACTTTTTGGCTAAACTCTTCATGAAAGCTGCTTACGTGAGATGCTTCTTTATATTCTTCTCTCATTTGATACTAACCTCAACATTCCACTGAATTTTCTCTCTCTAAAGTCAGCAATGACCTTTATTATTATTATTATTATTTGCTTTTTGGAGGGCAATCGGGGTTAAGTGACTTGCCCAAGGTCACACAGCTAGTTTTTGTGTTAAATGTCTGAGGCCGGATTTGAACTCAGGTCCTCCTGACTCCAGGGCCCATACTCTATTCATTTTGCCACCTAGCCTCCCTGGTAATGACCTTTAAATGGATAAACTGAATGGCTTTTCTCAAACCTCACCATTCTCTTTTTTTTATCTTTTATTTATTTGTTTTTAGTTTTCAAAATTCATTTCTACAAGGTTTTGAGATACAAATTTTCTCCCCATCTTTCCCCTACCCTCCCCCCACCCTAAGATAGCAAGCCTACTGAATACCCCTTCCCCCAATCTGTTCTCTTATATCCTCCCTAATCCCTCCTCTAACTTTCGAGTAGGGCAAGATGGATTTCTATACCCCAGTGCCTAAATATCTTATTTCCCAGTTGGATATAAAAAAACCTTTTTTTTAAATTTGTTTTTAAAACTTTGATTTCCAGATTCTTTCCATTCTTCCTTCCTCACTCACCCATCCCCACTGGAAAGATAAGCAACTCAATATAGATTGTACATGTGTAGTTACACAAAATGTTTCCATAGTAGTTATATTGTAAAAGACTAACTATACTTCCCTCCATCCTATCCCGTCCCCTACTTAGTCTATTTTCTGCTTTGACCCTGTCCCTTTTCAAAAGTGTTTGCTTCTAACTACCCTCCCCACTAATCTGTCCTCCCTTCTATCATCCCCCCTCTTATCCCCTTCCCCCCTACTTTCCCGTAGGGTAAGATACACAATTGAGTGTGTGTTATTCCCTCCTTAAGCCAAATTCAATGAGAATAAGGTTGACCCATTCCCTTTCACCTACCTGTTCTTCCCCTCCATTTAACAGTCTTCTTTTGCCTCTTTTATATGAGATAATTTACCCTATTCTACCTCTCCCTTTCTCTTTCTCTCATTATATTCCTCTCTCACCTCTTAATTTTATTTTTTAAATATCATCCCTTCCTATTCAGCTGATCCTGTGCCCTCTATGTATACATGTACACACATATACATACACTCACATATGTATTTATATACACCTACAACCTCCTATATGTACATATATGTATGTATATATGTGTGTATGTGTGTATATATATATATGTATACATACATACATATATATTCTTTCAACTATCCTCATACTGAGAAAAGTCTCATGAGTTACAATTATTGTTTTTCCATGTAGGAATGTATATAGTTAAACTTTAATAGTTACTTATGATTTCTTTTTCCTGTTTACCTTCTCATCCTTCTCTTGCTTCTTGTATTTGAAAGTCAGATTTTCTGTTCAGCTCTGGTTTCTTCATCAAGAATACTTGAAAGGGGTGGCTAGGTAGTGCAGTGAGTAGAGCACCAGCCCTGGAGTCAGAAGGACCTGAGTTTGGATCCGGCCTCAGACACTTAACACACACAAACCAAAACCTAGCCGTGTGACCTTGGGCAAGTTACTTGACCCCAATTGCCCTCCAAAAAGCAAAAAAAGAATACTTGAAAGTCCTCTATTTCATTTAATGACCATATTTTACCCTGAAGCATTATACTCAGCTTTGCTGGATGGGTGATTCTTGGTTTTAATCCTAGTTTCTTTGACCACTGCAATATCATTATCCTGGTTGTATTTCCACAATACTCAAATTGTTTCTTCCTGACAGCTTGTAATATTTTCTCTTTGGCCTAGGAACTCTGAAATTACGATATTCCTAGGAGTTTTCTTTTGGTGATCTTTTTCAAGAGATGATCTGTGAATTCTTTCAATTCCTATTTTACCCTCTGGTTCTAGAATATCAGGGCAATTTTCCTTGAGAATTTCTTGAAGGATGTTTTCTAGTCTCTTTTTTCTATCATGGCTTTCAGGTAGTACAATATTTTTTAAATGATCTCTCCTGAATCTATTTTCCAGGAAAATGGTTTTTCCAATGAGCTATTTCACATTGCCTTCTATTTTTTAATTTGTTTGAATCTGTTTTATTGTATCTTGATTTCTCATAAAACCATTACCTTCCAATTGCTCCAATCTAATTTCAAGGAATTATTCTCTTCAGTGAGCTTTTGAAATTCCTTTTCCATCTGGCAAAATCAGCTTTTTAAAGCATCCTTCTCCTCATTGGCTTTTTGGGCCTCTTTTGCCATTTGAGTTAGTCTATTTTTGGGGGGTCTCCTTTAAGCAGGCTGTTGACTTGCTTTTCATGATTTTCTTGCATCATTTTCATTTCTTTTACCAATTTTCTTTCTTTTTTTTTTTGTTTTCATTTCACTTTTATTTGCACTCTAATGTCATATTTACTCCTGTGCCATAAGCTTTTGTTTCTTCAGTTTCTTCTGGGATATCTTTTTCTTTTGAGCAACTCCTCTTCTGGTTTAGGAACAATCTGTTTCTTTTCAGCAAGTATCATTTCAACATGGCAAGGAGAACTCATGTATGAGTTGATTCGACCATGAGCCCTGTAAGTGCGCCCTCGCATTTGTTAACCTGTATATGCTCAATGACAAGAGAATCAACATCCAAACCCTTAAGTTCTGTGTTACTCTCTGCATTTTTAAGCATATGCAGAAAGAATTCAGTACTCTTTTTGGGCCACCAACCCTGAGTCCAACCCCATTTCTTAGCCTGGGCACACCTGCCAACTCCACCATTATATCGACAGAAAGGAACACTGTTTCTTCAATGTGACATCTTTCAAATACTTGGTAGCTTTTCGGATATGCATGCCCTTGATAGCTTGGGCTGTTTCACGGGTGTTCTTGAAGTGGACCCGGAGATTTGAACCCCTTGACTTGCATGATTTTGTGGGGTTTTCTGGTTCAAGAGAGTACCTCACCATTTTGAATGATTACCTAGGATGGCTCAAAGGAAGAGCTCTTTTACCAATTTTCCCTCCACTTCTCTTACCTGATTTTCAGAATCCTTCTTCAGCTCCTCCATGACCTGTAACCAGCTCATATTTTTCTTGGAAGCTTCTGATGCAAGAGTTCTGACTTTGCTGTCTTCCTCCTGCTCCATGCCTTGATCCTTTTTGTCCCCAAAAAAGGATTCTATGGTCTGTTTGTGCTTCCTCTGCTTGCTCATCTTGCCAGCTAATTACTTGACTTTTGAGCTCTTTCCATGGTAGAACTCCGCTTCCAGAGTGGAGAGAGCTGTATCCCAAATTGCTGGGGTTTTCACAGTTGTCAGAACTATGAGGAGGGTGCCCTCTCTACAGCCACCACAAACTCTGGCACACTCACCCCAGGACCACTATCCAAGACTGCGTCCCAGATCCAAGCTGGTCAAAGCAAGAGTGATTATCCTCTGAATGGTCACTTGGTCCCCCTACAATCTGCAGGCCAGGAACTTTGGAGGCAGCCATGTGGCAGCTGCTGCAGCCACCATAACTCCACCACCTCTCTCCCTGGGGGCAGGGGCTGGACAGCACTCTTCCTTCATCCAGTTCCAACAAGAGTTCTCTACTGACCTTTTACTTTCTCTTTGGCATTTATGAGTTGAGAAGTCTGGAAACCACCACAGCTGCTGGTGATTTACTCTCCTGAAGTCTGTTCCAGCTGGTCTATGCTTCTGGGGGGGGGGAGGGGGAATCTGGGCCCATGTGGACTACACTTGGCTCCCAGTGTGGTGCGATAGACCCCTTCCTGTTGACCTGCCAGGCTGTCTTCAGTGGGAGATTTGTTTCTCTCTGTCACTTTGTGGGTTCTGCAGCTCTAAAATCTATTTAGAGTCATATTTTACAGGTATTGGAGGTGGTTGGAGCAGGAGCTCAGACAAGTTCCTGCTTTTACTCCTCCATGTTGGCTCCACCGTCAATCCTCACCATTTTCTACTTCAGTGCAGCTGTTGATCATCAGCACCTTCCCTTGGAAAATCTCTCCTCTTTAATTTTTTTAATGCCACTACTCTTTCCTGATTTTCCTTCTAATTGTCTGACTTTTTTCAATCTCCTTTACTGGATCTTCTTCCAAGTCATGACAACCAACTTTGTGGAAGTCACTCCAGACTCTGTCCTGGGCACTATTCTCTCTCTATATATTATGTCACTTGGTGATCTCATCAGCTTCCATGGATTCAAATATCATGCCTTCAATGATGGTTCTAAAATTCCATGTTGTTGTTCAGTCATTTCAGTTGTGTCCGACTTTTTATGATCCCCATTTGGTGTCCTCTTGGCAAAGATAATGTAGTGGTTTGACATTTTCTTCTCCAAGTCATTTTACAGATAAGGAAACTGAGGCCAAACAGGGTAACTTGCCCAGGGTTACACAGCTAGTAAGTGTCTGAGGCCAGATTTGAACTCAGGAAGATGAGTCTTCCTGACTCTAGGTCTGGCACTCTACCATGCCACCAAGATCCCATATCTAGCTCTAATCTCCCTCCTAAGCTCCAGTCTTGTATAACCAAGTGCCTTTTTAGACATCACAAATTGGACATATGGTACATATCTAAACTCAAAGTGTTCAAACCAGAATTTATCTTTCTTTCTCCCTAAACATTCCCTTCCTCCAAAATTTACTATTGATTATTGAGGGAAGTCATAGATAATATTTTTCTTTTTAACCATTTCCCATTTTTCATAGACAAAAGCTTATTGAAATCAGGCTTACATGATTTATCAATCAATAAACATTTATTAAGCATTACTATCTGATAGGTACTGTGCTAAACACATGGGATAGAAAAAGAGGAAAAGAAAGTCTTTGTCCTCAAGGAGCTCACAATCTAATGGAGAAGACAACAAACAAATATATACAAACTTGGTATGTTATAGGTTAAATAGGAAATAATGAATGGAGGGAAGGCACTAGAATTAAGAAGGTTTGGGAAAGGTTTCCTGTAGAAAATGGGATTTTAGTTGGTACTTCAAGGAAACAAGGTAAGCGAGCAGGCAGAGAGGAGGAAGCAAAGCATTCTAGGTATGGAGCATAGCCAGAATGATTCTCCCCTCACCTTTTTCTCCTCATGTTTCCACCCCAGCCATCTTTTTGTCATTTATCCCACCTGCTGTAGTCTAGTATAGGAAGACCAGACCTCCTGAGACCATGCCCTGGACCTGAGCTATCCTATTGCCTTTAGGACCAAATATAAAGTCCTGTTTTTGACATTTAAATCTCTTTATAACTTGGATATTTCTTACCTTTCTTGTCTTCCCACACTTTACTCCTTTCTGTGCTAGGTACATTGGCCTACTTGGGAGTTCATCAAGGTCCCCAATCCCTGAATGCTCTGCCTCCTCACCTATGCCTCTTAGTCTCTCAAGTTTCCTTCTCATTAGTTTCCATCAAAATCTTATTTATATGGAAGCCAGGGAAACCAATAAGCATAGGCAAGGGGGCATTTATACCTATATACACACATGTGCATATGTTTATTGTGCATATATGTTATATGTACCTAATGATTTATATCTTGTTCCCTAGAAAGCATATTCTTTGAAAGCAGATACTATTGTTTGCCTTTCTTTCTGTCTCTAGTGTTCAGCAGAGTACCTCACACAGAGGAAGTGCCTAATAAATGCTTGTTCATTAATCACTGAATTACATAACCCACGATATGAAGCCACCCTCATACTCCACATTCCACTCTAGCCATCTTCTTGATATGTGACCTGCATATGTAAAATATATGACCACATATGTATTCTCTTTCCCCTCTCCCAACTAAATTAATACTCCCAATTGCTTTTGAAAAGAGTATCAACTCCCCTATATGTGCTGTTCCTTGTAACCTCCTTGAGGATAGATTATATTGCTTTTGTATCTGTATCCCAGAACTTAGCACAGTGCTTTGCATATAATAATAGCTTAATAAATGCATTTTAACTCTTTCATTCATTTATCTTTATTTTAAATGTGTCATACATTTTGACCTGTGCTCTAATTAACTAATGATGTGAAAGGAAACAGTCTTCTAAAAACAGTGATGCCATTAATTGGTCACTTCCTATCTGTAAGCTTGGTAAAAGCTGGCTTCTGACCTTCTTCTTGAAGAAAGTATTCATATATGTCCATAGATATGGTGTGGTATATTAAAAAAAATTTTTTTTTGCTATCCTCCCTGTGTCTGTTTTCACTTGGAAACTATCAAGTGTCAAGGTGCATGTTGACTTAGTTGGGTGGATCTTAGCAATGGGAGGATCCTAAACCAACATATTTTTCACCATTAGTTCATAATGAGAAGAGAAGTCTTAGAAAAGCAATGATTTTTGGTCTCTGCTTAAGTTTATCATGAGATTACTATACTCATGATATGCTCATTTTACTATAATTGAAAGAAGTTTAAAAATGTTATTTATTATTGCCTTTGGGACCACAACAAAACCAATTGTCAGCTCCTTTAAAAAAAAAAAGTTTATCTCATTCTGAGTGAAGTGAGCAGAATCAGGAGAACCTTGTACACAGTAATAGTAACATTGTTTGATGTCTGGGGCAGCTAGGTGGTGCAGTGAATAAAGCACCCACCCTGGAGTCAGGAGGACCTGAGTTCAAATCTGGCCTCAGACACTTGACACACTTACTAGCCCTGTGACTTTGGACAAGTTGCTTAACCCCAATTGCCCTCTAGAAAGTAAACAAAAACCCATTATTCGATGACTGACTTTGTTAGACCTAAGTCTTCTCAGCAATGCAAACATCTAAGACAATTCCAGAAGACTCATGATACAAAATGCTATTCACACCCAGAGAAAGAACTATGGAGTATGAATGAAGATCAAAGAACACTACTTTCTCTTTTTTCTTTTTTTTGTTGTTGTTGTTTTTTTTCCATTTTCTTCTGATTCTTCTTTCACAACATGACTAGTATGGAAATATAATAACAGCTAGCATTTACAAAGCACGTTAAAGTTTGCAAAGTATTGATGCTACTTCATTTGTTCCTCACACTATCCCTGGTGAAGTAGGCACTATTATTAATCTGTTTTTATAGACATGGGAAACTGAAGCTGAGAGAGAGTAAGTGAATTGCCCAGAATATGACAGAGCTAATTAAGTGTATTAGGTAGGATTTGAACTCGTCTTCCTGTCTCCAAGTCCCACTGTGTATATATATATATATATACTGTACCATTTAGCTGCCTCTCACTACCAGAACCAAGTATTTTAACTTATTCTATGGCTCTGCTTGGGTCCTGCAGGTAATATATCTACCTCTCTAAAATATTAAATTTGGGGCGGCTAGGCGGTATAGTGAATAGAGCACCAGCCCTGGAGTCAGGAGGACCTGTGTTCAAATCTGGCCTCAGACACTTAACACAAAATTAGCCATGTGACCTTAGGCAAGTCACTTAATCCCAATTGCCCTACCTTCCCCCCTCTAATAAGTAAAATATTAAATCCTACATTTTAGAATAATAGGTATTTGCCTGAATAGACTGCAGACTTACTGTAGATTTACATAGAGGTGCAAACAAAATCATACCTGTATTATCAACTGCCAAAACATCCACTAGGTCATGCAACTTCAAAGTCAGATTTATCAGAGTAAAATGAATTTTAAAAATTCAGAAGTAACATTAATTTAATCATATCCAACCTCACAGTGACCTCAGAATCTTGATTAGTATTCTGAATAGCTTGGCAATGTCCCATTTCAACTATACCCAGGCTATATGAATCATTTCTCTCCCATATCTCAAGTCCTAGGGTAGCTCCTAAAGGCAGCTCAAAATAGCATTTTGGTTGACTTATTACATCAAGAATAAAAGCAATCAAGATGATTAATGTAGTTGCTCTGGCCAAACAAACCAAAACACAACAATTTTTAAAAGCTTATGAATTTTTAAAGAGATGTTAGACCTCCTAGTTTAATAATAAATTAGAAAATAGGAAAAGTAGGCAAAGCAAGATTGGGGTTAGAACCTAAAGGACCATTAGCCAAGAACACTGTGCCTTTGCTAAAAATAATGAGGCTTATGAGAAAGGAAATATGATCAGAACACGCTTATTACTTTGCATCTGTATGGTATTTCTGCTTGGAATGTGTTTTCTGGCCACCACATAGAGAGAGGCACAGGTATAATTATGAGAGAGGTTGAAAAATGCTGGTCTTTTACTTTTAAGTTAGTCTTTTAGTCACTTTTAGTCACACTCCAGATTCATACTGATGGGAATCAAAACAAAAATTCATCCACCAAAAAATACTGCAAACATCCATTGGCAGAAAGTATATTCCATGGAGAGAATTTGGCAACCCTTAAATAACCTAGGGAGTCCAAGAGGAAATGAGGGCAGCATGAGGTCATGAAGAAAGACAGCTGAGAAACTGATGTCAACACCAAAAAGAGTTTGATCATTCATTTCATTAGTGAATGGTCAATTAATACTGGTTATGTGTAAGGATCTGTAAGAAACACTTCTAAGCATTTCTAATTGTAAGGGGATATGCCTCCTCTTACCATTGGTAAAAGTTGTTACAATTCTTGCATATTGAAGAAATGTGGAAATTGTAAAATTTTAACTATAGGACTGGAAAATCCTTAATCTCATCTAAAGGTGTGGCTCTCTTCTGGCTCCTGCTTACACTACACTTCTATTCTGCTGTTGCTTCCTCCATGGTCTCTGGCTTCTTGGATAAGGAAGCTATTGACTCATCTAGTCACAATGATGTTTCTCCTGAAGGTGACTCTAGTGCTAGATGCCTGACATTCCTGTCTTGGCCTGTTTCTTTCTGACCTGTTCACTTTGCCTAAAAAATATTCATTTGTCAGTTGTATGGATGGGTGCTGTCCTTTGGTGAATTTTAGCTTTTTCCACCTATGGCAGGCAGTTCTTAACCTTTTTTTTTTTTTTGTAGCATGAACCACTTTGGCAGTTTGGTGAAGTGTAGGGATCTCTTCTCATAATGTTTTAAAAGCACAAAAGAAAAAATGAATATGATTACAAAGGAAACCAATTATATTAAAATACAGTTATCAAAATGCAAGTAATAGACCCCAAGTTAAGATCACCTGACCTATGTGTTTAAGCAAACAAATGGAAATAATAATAATAACAATAGTAATAGATAGAATTTATATAGTTCCTTAAGGATTAGAATGCACTTCACAAACATTAGTTCATCTAATCTTCACAATGACCCTGGAAGGTAGGTACTATTATTATCTTCACTTTACAGAAAAGAAAACTGATGCTAGTAGAGTTTTAAGTGACTTTCCCAGAGTCACATAGTTGTCAAGACTAGTTTTGAACTCAAGTCTTTTCTGACTACAGGTTCATAGCTCTATCCACCATGCCACCTAACTGTCATAGTCTTGATAGTGGCCATCTGGTCAGTACCATCTTTCTACTGAGCATTTCTGCACTGAATCAGTTCCCTCTGAAGGCCAGACTCCTTCCTACTACTTCCTGTTTCAAGGTTCACATTTCCTTTTGGGTCACCCTGTTCCATGTCTGAGGAGGGCCAACAGGTCTCAGCTCATTTATAGGACAGCTTTAATTACTAATCAAGTACCCCACAGCTTGGGCTATCAGTTGTTTCCATGACCTCAAGTTCTTTTTAAGGGTTACTTTTCTTTTGGTTGTTGTTGTTTTTTTATTAAGCAATTGGGGTAAAGTAACTCGGTCAAGGTTACACGGCCAGTCATTATTTTTGTGTGGGTGCTCATTTTCTGAGGCCAGATCCGATCCCAGGTCATCCTGACTCCAGGGCCAACATTCTTACTCACTGTGCCACCTAGTCATCCCAAGCATTACTTTTCAATCAATTAATGTCTCTCCCCACCTTATCACCCCCCAAATCTCAGGGGAATGGTTTTATAGAATCATATTATTAATTTTAAATTTAAAAATAAAGCCACAGTTTAACACATATACTGAATAATAGTCATTATCTCCAGTAGGTGGAGGAAGGGGAAGAAGAAAGTGGTTTCCCCAACATATACCCTTCTGGACATAGTAAGGGAGAAAGATTTCTCTCAGCCCTAATCAGAATGGAATAATAGCTACTAGTAAAGAAATACATGATGTTACACATTGGATAGAATACAGTTGCTGGCTCCATTTGGGGCCAACCTTTTCTTGGGAAGACATACCGGCAGCAGCAAAACAAGTAAGAGAGACCATAGCTATGCCTCTGTCTACATTACTCCCACAAGCGTTCTCCCTCACTATAGTAATTATTCCCATCCCCCATTGTAATACCCTTACCTATGGGAAGGGAACTTCTTCCTTAGTTCAGAAATAATTAAATCTTCCACAAGATGATCTGTTTCTGTCACAAGATCTGCAGCGGATGTTTTTGTGGACACACGTTTTTCCTCAGTAAGGGCTTTTTTGATAATCTAAAACAAAATGTAGGTGACAAATTAAACTCATTCTCATCATCTAGTCAAATATATTCCTCCCCTTATTAAGTATCATCTTTGGAATCAAGATGGGGGGAGGAAATATACCAATAAACTCTTATATAATGTATATGTTAGAAGTTTAGTATATATGAAACATTGTATGTTTAACTATATATGTATATGCATACATATATATACATTTATATATATGTGGAATCAATCTACCAATATACACATAGGAATTATAAGAACACAACTAAAAACACACTTTACAGAAATAAAGAAACAAATAATTGGAGAGGAATTAATTGCCCATGTTTGAGCCATGCTGAAATAATTAAAATGATGATATTAACTTACAGAATCAGTGCTACACCAAATTACCATATAGATATTTTATAGAACTAGAAATCTAATAACCGAAATTCATCTGGAAGGACAAAAGATTAAGAATGTCAAGGGAAATAATGAAAATACAATCAGGAAGGAAGGGAACCTAGCAGTACCAGATCTCAGATTAACACAATGATGAACAATCATGAAAATTATTTGGTACTGGTTAAAAAAATAGGAAAGCTGAGCAGTGGATTAAGTATAAAAGACCCAGAAGCAATCAAACATAGTCACATAGTGTCCCATGAACCCAAGGACTCAAAGTACTAGGGACTCACTATTTGGCAAAAACTGTTGAAAAAATGGGAAAGCAGTCTGGAAGAAATTAGATTTAGATCATTATCTCACACAACATAACACAATAAGCTCCAGAGGCATATATGTCCTAGATATAAGAAGTCATATCATAAACAAATTAGAGAGATAGAGAGGGAGATACCTTTCACAGCTACGAATAATGGATGAATTATTGACCAAATAAGAGATAGAAGAGATCACAAGAGATAAAATTATCTTATTATTAATCTGAACAGATTACAGTGCACAGACAAAGATCAATACAAAAATCTATAGGGTGGAAAGAGTTAACTGAGGAAAATCTTTGTAACAAACTTCTCTAACAAAGTTCTGTTCCAAACATACACACACGCACATACACACACAGTTTTCAAAAGAAAGATAAGCTGGGGGCAGAGCCAAGATGGCTGAGTAGAAACAGCTCATCCAAGCCATTCTGCGCCCAGATTCCCTCCAAACAATGTAAAAGGGGACTCTGAACAACTTCTGGAGCCCCAGCACCCACAGAACGACACAGAGAAGCTAACCTCCTACTGAGGACAGCCCAGCAGCCCTGCAGGAAGGATCAGTGCAGTGGTCTGGGAGCCGGCAGCGCCCAACTTGCAGAGCGCAGGAAGCGGAGTCGAGCAGAGCCCAGGTCTGCATGAGCCGAGGTGTTAGCCCCAGGGCTGCAGGGCCAGCAGCCAGCTGGAGGAACCCCAGAACACCAGCAGCTGTGGCAACTCCAGAATTATCAACATAGACATGCCTAGGACAAAGTAAGAGGTTAGTGGCCTATGGACTTTGGGACCTGTATTTGGGGAAATGCGTCGGCTCCCTCCCCTGGGGGCTAGAAGCCACTGAGGAGACATGCCATTTTGTAGTTTTCAGAGGCAGCCCCAGCTCCCAGCCTGCAATTAATTGTAAGGAGATACAGCGATCAGTCTTGGGGGGTAATCGCTCTTGCTTTAACCTCCCTGGATCTGGATTGTGATCTAGGGTGGAAGTTGTGGGTGGGTTTACAGCTTGCCAGAAACGGAAGTTGCCCCCCACACGTTCGGGACGAAAATTCCTCTATCTGGCCTTAAAGCCATAGTGTGGCAACAAGCCCAAAAGTCAAGCAATTAAGTGGCAACATGCCAAGGCAAAGGAAACAGAAAAATGCAACCCTAGACTCCTATTTTGGGGGCACAGAGCGGGAAAAGGACTGTGAGGTCAGAAGTCCTGCTCCAAAAGCCCCAGGGGAAAACATGAGCGGGTTGCAGGGAATAGAGGACCTTAAGAAGGACTTTAAAAATCAAATAAGGGGGGCGGAGCCAAGATGGTGGAGTAGAAACAGCTCATCCAAGCCACTCTGCCCCCACATTCCCCCCAAACGATGTAAAAGAGGACTCTGAACAACTTCTGGAGCCCCAGCACCCACAGAACGACACAGAGAAGCTAAACTCCCGCTGAGGACAGCCCAGCAGCCCTGCAGGAAGGACCAGCGCAGTGGTCTGGGACCTGGCAGCGTGCAGAGCGCAGGAGCCGAGCCGAGCCGAGCCCAGGTCCGCATGAGCCGAGGTTTTAGCCCCAGGGCGGCAGGGCCAGCAGCCAGCTGGAGGAACCCCAGAACACCAGGAGCTGTGGCGACTCCAGAATTATCAACATAGACTTGCCTAGGACAAAGTAAGAGGTTAGTGTCCTATGGACTTTGGGACTGGTATTAGGGAATGCGTCGGCTCCCTCCCCTGGGGGCTAGAAGCCGCTGAGGACAAATGCCATTTTGTAGTTTTCAGAGGCAGCTCCCACTCCCAGCCTGCAAATTTGTAGGGAGATCCAGCGATCAGTCTTGGGGGGTAATCGCTCTTGCTTTAACCTCCCTGGATCTGGATTGTGATCTAGGGTGGAAGTCGTGGGTGGGTTTACAGCTTGCCAGAAACGGAAGTTGCCCCCCACACGTTCGGGACGAAAATTCCTCTATCTGGCCTTAAAGCCATAGTGTGGCAACAAGCCCAAAAGTCAAGCAATTAAGTGGCAACATGCCAAGGCAAAGGAAACAGAAAAATGCAACCCTAGACTCCTATTTTGGGGGCATAGAGCGGGAAAAGGACTGTGAGGTCAGAAGTCCTGCTCCAAAAGCCCCAGGGGAAAACATGAGTGGGTTGCAGGCCATAGAGGACCTTAAGAAGGACTTTAAAAATCAAATAAGAGAAGTGGAGGAAAAATTGGAAAGAGAAATGAGAAGGATGCAGGAAAAGTATGAAATGAGGGTCAACAGCCTGACTGAGGAAAACAACACCTTAAAAAATAGACTAGCTCAAATGGCAAAGGAGGCCCAAAAGGGCAATGAGGAGAAGAATGCCTTAAAAAGTCGAATTTGGGGGCGGGGGAGTAGAAACAGCTCGTCCAAGCCTCTCTGCCCCCAGATTCCCCACAAACTATGTAAAAAAGGACTCTGAACAACTTCTGGAGCCCCAGCACCCACAGAACGACACAGAGAAGCTAACCTCCCGCTGAGGACAGCCCAGCAGCCCTGCAGGAAGGACCAGCGCAGCGGTCTGGGAGCCTGCAACACGCAGAGCGCAGGAGCCCAGCCGAGCCGAGCCCAGGTCCGCGTGAGCTGAGGTTTTAGCCCCAGGGCGGCAGGGCCAGCAGCCAGCTGGAGGAACCCCAGAACACCAGGAGAATTATCAACATAGACATGCCTAGGACAAAGTAAGAGGTTAGTGTCCTATGGACTTTGGGACCTGTATTTGGGGAATGCGTCAGCTCCCTCCCCTGGGGGCTAGAAGCCGCTGAGGAGACACGCCACTGTGTAGTTTTCAGAGGCATTTCCGGCTCCCAGCCTACAAATCGTGGGGAGATCCAGCGATCAGTCTTGGGGGGTAATCGCTCTTGCTTTAACCTCCCTGGATCTGGATTGTGATCTAGGGTGGAAGTTGTGGGTGGGTTTACAGCTTGCCAGAAACGGAAGTTGCCCCCCACACGTTCGGGACGAAAATTCCTCTAGCTGGCCTTAAAGCCATAGTGTGGAAACAAGCCCAAAAGTCAAGCAATTAAGTGGCAACATGCCAAGGCAAAGGAAACAGAAAAATGCAACCCTAGACTCCTATTTTGGGGGCATAGAGCGGGAAAAGGACTGTGAGGTCAGAAGTCCTGCTCCAAAAGCCCCAGGGGAAAACATGAGCGGGTTGCAGGCCATAGAGGACCTTAAGAAGGACTTTAAAAATCAAATAAGAGAAGTGGAGGAAAAATTAAAAAGAGAAATGAGAAGGATGCAGGAAAAGTATGAAATGAGGGTCAACAGCCTGACTGAGGAAAACAACACCTTAAAAAATAGACTAGCTCAAATGGCAAAGGAGGCCCAAAAGGGCAGTGAGGAGAAGAATGCCTTAAAAAGTCGAATTTGCCAGATGGAAAAAGAATCTCAAAAGTTCACTGAGGAGATTCATTCCTTCAGAGTTAGACTGGAGCAAATGGAAGCTAGTGACTTTATGAGAAATCAAGATGCTGTTAAGCAGATCCAAACAAATGAAAGATTAGAAGGCAATGTGAAATATCTCATGGGAAAAACCACTGACCTGGAAAATAGATCCAGGAGAGACAATTTAAAAATTATTGGACTACCTGAAAGCCATGATCAAAGAAAGAACCTAGAAATCACCCTTCAAGAAATTCTCAAGGAAAACTGCCCTGATGTTTTAGATCCAGAGGGCAAAATAGAGGTTGAAAGAATCCACCGATCACCTCCTGAAAAAGATCCCAAAAAGAAAACTCCCAGGAATATTATAGCCAGGTTCCAGAATCCCCAGATCAAGGAGAAAATACTACAAGCAGCCAGGAAGAAACAATTTCAATATTGTGGAAACACAATCAGAATAGCCCAGGACCTGGCAGCTTCTACACTGAGGGATCAGGGCATGGAATATGATATTCCAGAGGGCAAAAGAACTGGGAATGAACCCAAGGGTCACCTACCCAGCAAAACTGAGTATTTTGTTTCAGGGGAAAATATGGTCATTCAGTGGAATAGAGGACTTTCAAGCATTCTTGAGGAAAAAACCAGAGTTGAATAGAAAATTTGACATCCAGACACAAGAAGGAAGAGATGCCTGAGAAGGTAATCAGGGAAAAGAAATCAAAAGGAACTTATCAAAGTTGAACTATTTACATTCCTATATGGAAAAGCAATAACTGTGACTGATGATATCTTTCTCACTATGAAAATAATGGAAGAAGGGGGTGTGGTCATATGAATACATATGTGAATGTGTGTGTATATGGTTACAGTTATATATGGACAGAGGGCATAGGTTGAATTTGTTGGGAAGGGAGAATACTCAAGGGATGAAATTATGAGGTGAGAGAGGAAAGTGGCAAGAGGAGATGGGGAGAGACATGGTAGGGTAAACTATCTCATGTAGGGGAAGTGGTTGCAAAGGAGGGGGAGAATAAGGAAGGCTAAAAAGGCAAAACCACATTCACATTGAATTTGGTTCAGGGAGAAAATGACATACATACTAAATGGGATATCTCAACCTGCAGCAGGATAGGGGGAAGGGGGATGAGAGGAGGGATGATGGATGGGAGGGCATCCTTGGGGTGAGGGGAGGTTGGAAGTACCCACTATAGAAGAGGGACAGGATCATGTAGGGAATAGACCAGGTGGGGGGTGGGATGAGTGGGAGGGAATTATAAGCAGCCTTGTACAATATATCTACTATGATAATGTTTTGCATAGCTAGACATGTACAACATATACTGAATTACTTATCTCCCAAGAAGGAATGGGTGACAAGGGAGGAAGGAAATGGATCTGAAATTCGAGGTCGTAACATTAAATGTTTCAAATATATATATAAATACTATTATTAATACTCTTTTGCCTATAATTGGGAGATAAGATGTGCAGGCATTGGGACACAAAGATACATCTTCCTCTAATGGAAAAGTCGATGGGGGTATGGGAGAAGGTATGGGAGAGAGCAGATTGGAGGAAGCGATATCTTGTGGGACTGCTATTCAGGGAGGTTGGGTAGGGGAATAATGGGGGGAAAATGATTGTAACTCAAAATCTGGTGGAAATGAATGATGTAAAACAGAAGTTAATAAAGCATTTGTTTAAAAAAAAGTCGAATTGCTAGATGGAAAAAGAATCTCAGAAGTTCACTGAGGAGATTCATTCCTTCAGAGTTTGGACTGGAGCAAATGGAAGCTAATGACTTTATGAGAAATCAAGATGCTGTTAAGCAGATCCAAACAAATGAAAGAGTAGAAGGCAATGTGAAATATCTCATGGAAAAACCACTGACCTGGAGAATAGATCCAGGAGAGACAATTTAAAAATTATTGGACTACCTGAAAGCCATGATCAAGGAAAGAACCTAGAAATCACCCTTCAAGAAATTCTCAAGGAAAATTGCCCTGATGTTTTAGATCCAGGGGGCAAAATAGAGGTTGAAAGAATCCAGATCACCTCCTGAAAAAGACCCAAAAAGAAAACTCCCAGAATATTATAGCCAGGTTCCAGAATCCCCAGATCAAGGAGAAAATACTACAAGCAGCCAGGAAGAAACAATTTCAATATTGTGGAAACACAATCAGAATAGCCCAGGACCTGGCAGCTTCTACACTGAGGGATTGAAGGGCATGGAATATGATATTCCAGAGGGCAAAAGAGCTGGGACTGAACTCAAGGGTCACCTGCCCAGCAAAACTGAGTATTTTGTTTCAGGGGAAAATATGGTCATTCAGTGGAATAGAGGACTTTCAAGCATTCTTGAGGAAAAAACCAGAATTGAATAGAAAATTTGACACCCAGACACAAGAGGGAAGAGATGCCTGAGAAGGTAATCAGGGAAAAGAAATCAGAGGGAACTTATCAAAGTTGAACTATTTACATTCCTATATGGAAAAGCAATAACTGTGAGTGATGATATCTTTCTCACTATGAAAATAATGGAAGAAGGGGGTGTGGTCATATGAATACATATGTGAATGTGTGTGTATATGGTTACAGTTATATATGGATAGAGGGCATAGGTTGAATTTGTTGGGAAGGAGAATACTCAAGGGATGAAATTATGAGGTGAGAGAGGAAAGTGGCAAGAGGAGATGGGGAGAGACAGGGTAGGGTAAACTATCCCATGTAGAAGAAGTAAGGGGAAGTGGTTGCAAAGGAGGGGGAGAATAAGGAAGGCTAAAAAAGCAAAACCACATTCACATTGAATTTGGTTCAGGGAAAGAATGACATACATACTAAATGGGATATCTCAACCTGCAGCAGGATAGGGGGAAGGGGGATGAGAGGAGGGATGATGGATGGGAGGGCATCCTTGGGGGGAGGGGAGGTTGGAAATACCCACTATAGAAGAGGGACAGGATCATGTAGGGAATGGACCAGGTGGGGGTGGGATGAGTGGGAGGGAATTATAAGCAGCCTTGTACAATATATCTACTATGATAATGTTTTGCATAGCCAGACATGTACAACATATACTGAATTACTTATCTCCCAAGAGGGAATGGGTGACAAGGGAGGAAGGAAATGGATCTGAAATTCGAGGTCTTAACATTAAATGTTTCAAATATATATAAATACTATTATTAATACTCTTTTGCTTGTAATAGGGAGATAAGATGTGCAGGCATTGGGACACAAAGATTCACCTTCCTCTAATGGAAAAGTCGATGGGGGTATGGGAGAAGGTATGGGAGGGAGCAAATTGGAGGAAGCGATATCTTGTGGGACTGCTATTCTGGGAGGGTGGGTAGGGGAATAACGGGGGGGAAATGATTGTAACTCAAAATCTGGCGGAAATGAATGATGTAAAACAGAAGTTAATAAAGCATTTGTTTAAA